>OW240916.1:306950425-307069764 GCA_933207985.1 Pelobates cultripes | reverse complement strand
CCCCCAAAATCTATAGGCTACCTCAAATCCTCCCCCCATCCCTCACTCCCCTGGTCTGTAGGCTGTCTCTGGCTGTATGTGTTGCTCCCCTGCGGTTTCAATCAGCAGAGAGAAGCAGGGATAAACTGCAGCTTCCTATCCCTGGCTCTCTCCATACACAGCGCCACCTACTGGCCGGCGCCGGTATTGCAGTTCATTTTACATCTCACACGAAAAATAGCAGAACAAGCTGAAAAATCCAGGGGGGGGCAAGTGCCCCCCCCTGCCGACGCCCATGGGAGTGGAGTATAGTGACACAAAAGGTAAGGATAGTATTAGACTAATGACAGTTGCAAGAGAGGAATCAGTTGGGAGCTATTAACAGTTTAATTGATACGCTGTTATGAAGAAGTGGGTTTTTAATGATTTTTTGAAGGAGTGGAGACTGGGTGAGCATCTAACGGAGGAGGCCGGAGCTGCAACACATGGTGGTGGGCACCAGGTCGCAGGAGTCGCAGGGGTCACAACCACGGTATGTACGCCAGTGCATGCAGATACACATACACTTAAAGGACCACTACAGACACCCAGATCAGCTCAATGAAGTGGTCTGGGTGCCAGGTCCCTCTAGTCTTAACCCTGTAGCTGAAAACATAGCAGTTTCAGAGAAACTGCTATGTTTCACTGAGGGTTAATCCAGTCTCTAGTGGCTGTCTCATTGACAGCCGCTAGAGGAGCTTCCGCGATTCTCACTGTGAAAATCACAGTGAGAAGACGCTGAACGTCCATAGGAAAGCATTGAGTAATGCTTTCCTATGGGCGGTTTGAACGCACGCGTGCGCATTTGGAGCTGAGAGGCGGATCGGGGTAGAGGGATCCCCGGCGCTGGAGAAAGGTAAGTGCTGAAGACACACACACACACACTTTCACGAACAGACGCATACACACTAGCTAACAGACACACACATTTACTGACAGACAAACACTCAGTGACAGACATACATACACACTCACTGACAGACAGACACATACACACTCACTTACAAAACGTACACTCACTATCAGACACCAAACAGACTCACTAACAGACGCACACAAACTAACACACACTGACACAAAAACTAACACTAACACACACATACACTAACACACACACACACACATTCTAACACTAACACACACACTCTAACACACATACTCTAATACTAACACACTCTAACACACACACACACTCTAACACACACACTCTAATACTAACACATCTAAAACACACACACACTCTAATACTAACACACTCTAACACACACACTCTAACACTAACACTCTAACACACACACACACTCTAACACACACACTCTAATACTAACACACTCTAACACACACATGTTTTTTTAAAAATGTAATCCCCTAGCCTCCCTACCTTTGGGAGTGCTGAGGGGATTCCCTGGGGTCACCGGGCTGTCTGGTGCGCGAGGGAGCACTCTCCCCTGAGTGCTTCCTGTTCAGCTCCCTCGCGCGCCGCTTACTGATGTCGGAGCTGGAATTTGACGTCATCCTTCGGCTCCAGCATCAGTGCGGTGCGCGGGGGAGCTGAACAGGAAGCACTCAGGGGAGAGTGCTCCCTCACGCTCCCGCCAGCCTTCCCGCCGGGTGACACCAGGGCCAGCTTCGGGGGGCCCTGAGGTGGCTGGCTCCTGGGCCCCCCAGGAGAAGAGGCTGGCCACACTGGGTACATACAGGGTCGCAAAGTGTGGCACGGGCCACATAAACTAACTCAAAGTGTGGCACGGGCCACATAAACAAGGTTTAAGTTTATGTGGGCCACACACACACATACTCACTGACAGACACACACACATACTCACTGACAGACACACAAACATACTTGCTGACAGACACACACACACATACAGACAAACACACACACTCACTGAGAGACACACACACTCACTGACACAGACAGACACACACATACTTGCTGACAGACACACTCACTGACAGACAGACACACACACTGACAGACACACACATACTTGCTGACAGACACACACACATACTCGCTGACACACACACTGACACAGATACACACATACTTACTGACAGACACACACATACTCACTGACACACACACATACTCACTGACAGACACACACACACATGGATACACACAGACACACACACATACTTGCTGACAGACACACACATACTTGGTGACAGACACACACACACACACACACACTGACAGGCACACTGACACAGACAGACACACTCACACACACACTTACACACACATACTTTTCATTATTGCTCCTTACCTTATGGAGCCGATGGGTGGCATCTCCCTGTGGTCCTTCCTGCTACTCACTGCTCCCTCGAGCGGTTTAGTGATGCCGGGTGCCGGAATATGACACTATATTCCGGCACCCGGCTTCACTTCAGTCGGCGCGCGCGAGGGAGCAGTGAGGAGCTGGAACACTGAGCTCCCTCGCGGCCCTCCTCTCCAGCCGGGTAAATGTTAGCAGAGTAGGCACCTGCAATGTGGGGAAAGCAGGTGCCTACTCTGCTATAACACTGAGCATGCACTCGCGGCTCGCTGGGCCGCAAAGATGGTCCTTGTGGGCTGCATGTGGCCTGCAAGTTTGACATGCTTGTCTTACAGGAAGCCAATGTAGGGACTGACAGGAGGGTGAGGCGTGGGCGGTGCGGATCGGTGGTCCCTTACTCACTGTATTGCTCACTGTGGAGTCTACATGTCAGCATTGGAAATTGACAGCATTAATTGGCTGAGGATTTTCTGTAATCTACGAGTACCATAACCACTGCAATGCTCTGTAATTATACCAGTGCTTACTGTCCCTTTAAATAACACACAGACAAAAAAAAAATGAATAAGAAGTAAAATCTATTTATCTGTTGTAAATCATTTTCAGTGAATCAAGAACAAATTTGTATAATGGGAAATGCATTGTACTTTTTCTTCCTCCTAATGTGTTTTCATTCACACCAAGCACTATCTGCATATTTTTAGTAACAGGCAAACAGAAAAGCAAATTATATATGTAGCTTTCTTCTTTTCATTACGGTTTCTCTTCTATCATTATCCATTCCATTTATTACATTACATAAATTACACGTAAAACACACAAGGTGAAAAAAAAAAAAGGCAACCATTAAACACGACGGAACAGTTGAGTACAAAAAGTCTGCAATGAGACATCCTCCTGGCACAGATTTATCACAACTGGAGCAAATCTGGGCTAATGATGTGACAAATTGGGGTTTAAAACCAAACAGTGACTATAGCTGATGTGGACATGTGTTTTTCAAAAAAACTCATATTATGACTTTCTTGCAATAATCTGAAAAATACCAAATGCTAGTCTCTGCTTAATACAACTTTATTTCTGTCTCTCATATCAACTGGCCTGTGCCATCGTCATTCCAAAATTATATGAAGATTAGATTTAAAAAACCATGGTTTTTGGGGAATTAGATCTAGGATTGTGTATGCTTTGAAATCCAAGTACCATCCAACCGGGAGTAGACACTCTGAAAAGACTTTCCTCCTTTTTCTATTTTTCAGATCTTCATATTTTCTTTGTTTTTTAATTATTTATTATTTATTTATATATAAAATATTTTACCAGGAAGGATACATTGAGATTTCTCTCATTTTCAAGTATGTCCTGGGTCCACAAAACATTCCATTGATACAATAGGGTACAATAAAATACAAAAACAATATTAATACACAATATATACAAAATGTAACTTAGTACAGGTACGAAATATATAATCAACCATGACACGTGCATTCTGTTTGGTGGTACGTAGAGAGGGATCTCTTAAAGGACCACTATAGTGCCAGGAAAACATACTCGTTTTCCTGGCACTATAGTGCCCTGAGGGTACTCCCACCCTCAGGGTCCCCCTCCCGCCGGGCTCTGGGGGGAGGAAAGGGTTAAACTTACCTCTTTCTCCAGCACGGGGCCGAGAACTCCCCTCCTCCTGCTATGTTTATAGAAAAAAGGGTTAACCCTAGCTGGACCTGGCACCCAGACCACTTCATTAAGCTGAAGTGGTCTGGGTGCCTATAGTGGTCCTTTAAAGGACTTTAGGCTTGGGGAAGATTTGAAAGTGTGCGGGACGTCGTTTCATAATTGCGGTGCTCTGTAGGAAAAGGAGGAGCTGCCTTCTTTTTGTATTGAGGTAGACTAAATAAAGTGCTGGTACTGGATCGGAAGTTATAGGAGGTGGGAACAGCCTACCTGCTCAGGTAGGTTGGAGCTTCCCAGAAAAGCTCTTAAACACAAGACTGGAGAAAAGAAGGGTGCGTCTGGATTCCAGCGACAGACAGTTTAGTTCTTTTAGCATGTCACAATGGTTACAACGAGTTATACAATGTATTGAGTTTATTAAGGTGGGTTTGCAGTGCAGGTGCATATACTACATCCCCATAATCAATGATTGGCATCAGCATTTGCTGTACAATCTTTTCCTTTACTGTAGGGCTTAGGCAGGATTTGTTTCTGTACAGGGCACCTAGTTTTGGATAAAGTTTAGATGCAAGTTTTTCTATGTGCAGGCCAAAAGATAGATTGGGGTCTAACATCATACCCAAATATTTGAAAGAGTGGACTGCGGTCAGTGTGCCATTTGAATTTGTTTTGATGGATAGGTGGGATTTGTGTAATTTGTGTAATTTAGGTCCTGTTCCCAAGATCATTGTGACAGTTTTGTCAGTGTTTAGGAAGAGTTTGTTTTTTGCGATCCACTTATCTACCTCTGTAAACTGGTCTTTACCCAGTTTGTGGTCTCTGCTGATAAGACCGCTGGATTTAAAAAAAAATAATTACCTCTTTGAATTTATCACGAATTATGAATCGCTAGCCTTTAAAACATTATTGTGTGAAGATTCTGGTCAGCCTGACATTTGCTTTGCTCTACGATACAATAAAAATAATGAACTGCATGGGCGATACGTAAGCTGTACAGGTTCTTAAAATAAATCCATATTTTATGACAAATAATTTCATTATTTATTCACATTCAAACTGATCAGCATTGACGGTGCTTAACTAAATGTAATTCAATTAATTGATAAAAGAAAATATACTTATTTACAGCAACAAACAATTGGAAGCCCTAACCTTCCTTGAATTTTTCCTGATGTAGATATCACTGTAAAATGCTGATGTTAATATTATTTAAACAATCAGCCTTAAAATGTGGATACTATATAAAGACTATAGAATTCAATGTGAAGTCTGAATTTCTTTGCAATACAATGACCTGTGAGAAACCCTCACTAATACAATAACTGAAAGTGCATTTAAACCCTGCCTTTATAAACTTTCTTTTGAATGCTGTAATGAGGATTTTGTTGAGGTTATATATGGGGTTATTCAATAAAGTACGAATACAGCAAGATGATTTGGCCCATTCAGTATGGGGCCATTCGGACTTTAAAATCCGGACATTGTTCATGGAATTCATCAATGTCCAAATTTTCTGGAGATAGCAGTTGGTGAGTAGATGATCGCTGTAATCCGGAAGCAGTACTGGGCTCAGGCAAAGGCCCTAGGGACAACATAGTCCCAAGCAGTCCACAGCCTACAGCCCTGTGGTCACCTGTACCTGCACCTTTGCCTGAGCCAAGTACTGCTGCCGGATTACAGCGATCATCTACTCACCAGCTGCTATCTCCAGTGGCCATTCTATGAACTCACTCACTAGATCAGGACTGATTTATCATACAGAGGGGTGAGATCCAACCTTTTAAGACATATTTTCTATATAATTTTTTTGATTTTTGACTGATTTCTGTTTTCATTTTTACTGTATACAGTCTTATCAGTTTTTCAACATCATCTATATGGATTGCATATTTTCATTCTAACCAGTGGACTGGATAGTGATACTACTTTGATTTTTTATTTTCATCCTTTTTTTTTAATATTAACACAATGGTTTTGTTTGAGACAGCATAAGTAATTACTAACATTTTGTTTTGATGTTATGAGTTACTCATACATACTTTAAAATGTCCTGTTTTGTATATATATAGCTTACCAAGTTTAAGCTCAATCACGATCTTTATCTTTTTCATATAATCTTACCACTTTTATAACCCGTTTATAATAATCCATTTCCTATTTACTGCCATATCTTATTATCCATTCAATTGTTATCTCTATCTTGATATATCTTACTTTTTTGACAGTCCTTCTCTAACCTGGTGTCTTGACATTGCACATGCTAATGATTTTGAAGCCTTTTAATTAGATACTAAGAGTTTTTGAAATGGTACCTTTAACTAAAAGCTTGCAATGTGATCACTGTTACACATGAAACAAAATTCACATGTTTTGTATCCTATTATGCATATCCATCAATGCCCATTCTGATTAAGAGGACCATAAAACAGATTATAAGACATTTTATAGAAGAGCATACCGCACTGCTTCAAGGATCAGTAAATAAAAAGATTGGACATGAGAAATTAATCCTTGCATTCATCTTTTTCCAAGAAAGCCTAAATATCCTACTCTCCAATTCTCTTTAGTGCACATCTATATCGGAAACTATATTTTTTTTTCACTTACAAGAACCTCATTAGAGGCCAACAGATATAGGGACAACAAGACGTAAATTAAACACAAGTGTTTTTCCTAGATTCTAATTATCCAAGAATTACTCCAAACCTTCAATGACAATCCTGAGTACAAAGAAATATACCTTCTCCGCTCTGTAGATCCCTTGGTACTCAAAGTGTTAATCACTGGGGATGACCTTGATGATTTGTGTTATGATTAGGTATAGAATACGTGAAACAAAACTATACAAAGATAGCATTCTATCCGAGTAATATTAATAAAATAAGAACAAGACCAAAGTACATTTTCAAATGTTATTTAACCCCAAAGTACGGCTTAACCGCCATGTGGTAAGAGTTCCTCCAGGGGCCTCCTGGTACTATAACAACTTTATATGAAGTAACAAATTTAGATGAAGTTATTGTGAAGGATTTTCATGTACTTACCTGTGTGCCTTCAGTTATACCTTCTCCCTGCTGTTTAAATGCCTGTATAAGTTCGTTTCACTATGTATTGAATAAATGTATTCGTTTACCGAACGGAGACCACCCACCCTGGGTAGCAATCAGCATTGGAACGAAGAGAAAACTGCGACTTAATTGCTACTAGGTGGCCGCCATTCGGCATACGAACACGTGGCGAGAACAAAGGATGGCGGCCATCTTAAAACTCACGAATGCGGTCAGCGGGACTTACGCATGAATTGCCTGGAACTATTTTCGGCACGGCAACCATGCGAAAGCTCGGTCCTCATGAAAGTCCTGGCTGAATACGTTCCCCTCCACGAATCAAACTGGCATTCAGTAGATAGAATCTACCGAACGAGGGGAACATTCGTATGTAACCAGCTGCACCATACAAACGGTGGTTTTCGTGTAGTTAGATGCGAACAGAGACCAGCTCTTGCTATTGATTCTATGGAACTCTAGCTCCGATACTTCCACATGGCGAGCCGGTCAAACTTCCACACGATGCGACACGGAAACTACCAAACGGAAATTTGTGAGATTTGGATATATGACTACCAGTAAAATTATGTTTGTATGTAATATAAAAAGTACTTTTCTGAAATTGTTAAAAACTGTAATGTTTCTGGCCAGCAGATAATTGCGCTTTGTGTATTGTTGAAACTCAATTATCTAGCCTGGCCTAGAGGAGGAGTTTTGTATTGCATAAATTGTGAGTTCTGTGTGCCAGTAAATCAGTCTTGTTCCAGCATTAAGCTTTGGCTCATGTGTGGATTATTCGGTGATTCCAGGGATATTTCTTCTTGTAGAGTATTGGGTGATTTTCTTTTATGGGAAGAAGGGAATACATGACGGTGATACCGTATACTACCGTCACAACTGGTGGCAAGCGGCGGGATTTTCCCTTCTTTTTCCCTGCACCGAGGATTCAAGGATGGCACTGGTGTATAGTGCATGGAGGGCAACGCTAGCACTTGTGCAGCGACCCTGGCTTCGGAGGAACTCAAGGGATAGAGCTAGCTATCGGGCAGCATCCCTATCCACAGAAACATGGAAGAGGAGTTTCGCTGGAGGTTGCAGCAGCACTTGGCCCAACAGGACGGGCCTGTATCAGAGGAGTGCATACTGGACTGGAGAGATGTCACTCATACAGAGATGTGGTACGATGCCCTGGAAAAGGTACAGCGGCGGCGGGGAGAGAGCCTTCCCAGTGACGAGCAGCGGTTCCAGGTACTTGGCTGGATGCAGCCAAGAGTTGTGGCTGGATGCAGCTTACCGGGCATTAAAGTGGTACGCCATCCAGCACAACCCCTGGATGACTAACCACTATCTGCCTGAGGGAGAGGATTATAATGGCCCGGGCTTACTGTGGGAGGCCTTTGAGGAGGGCGATGACTTTTGATGCACCACATAATTTCGGTTCTGGGACATCCACAACATCAGGGAAACCCTGCTAGATCTTCCCCGAGCGGACGACCTGGGGCCAGACCTGATTCATCTGGTCACAATGGAGTGGGAGCTGGAGCAGAGCTACCAACGCCTGTTCAACTTAGCCCAGCCACCGTCCCTCGGCCCAGAGGATTACCTGGACACCATACCCTCTTCTGTCCAACCAGCCCCAGAGGTGAGCAACCTTATAGAACGGTCCTGGGAAGACCCACAGATGGCAGGTGGGGATGGAACCGAGGTCTCTCCACCAGCCCCACAGGGATGCTGGGTGCCCGGCCCAGATCCCCAGCGGCAGTGCATCTCACAGGGAGAGGAGACAACCGGTCTCTCTTCCCAGCGGCAGCCTGAGTTCCAGGAGGAGGTGATGGTAGATCCCTCCCCCGTACAGCAACCAGCGTCCTGGGGAGGGGAGGCAACCGGCCTCCCTCTCCAACAGCAGCCGGAGATAGCAGAGGTGAGGTACCTCATAGACTTGTCCTGGGGACACACACAGATGGCAGGTGGAGATGGGACCGAGGTCTCTCCACCAGCCCTACAGGGATGCTGGGTATCAGGCCCAGATCCCCAGCGGCAGTGCATCTCACAGGGAGAGGAGACAACCGGTCTCTCTTCCCAGCAGCAGCCTGAGTTCCAGGAGGAGGTGATGGTAAATCCCTCCACCTTACAGCAACCAGAGCCCTGGGGAGTGGGGGCAGCCAGCCTCCCTCTCCCACCGCAGCAGGAGATACCGGGTGAGGGGGAGAACAACCCTAACCCCACTGGCACAGATGGGACTGCGATCTCTGTGCCAGTCCTACAGGGATGCTGGACGGACGGCCCAGATCCCCAACTATCCCTGCAGGGATACCAGGAGGAGGAGGTAAGCATGCCCTCCCCTCCACGGCTACAACCCGACCGGGTCCTGGGGGCAGTGGATGAACCTGCAATACCCACTGACCCCCTCCCAGCAGAGGAGCTGGCACCTGAGCAGAGCGCCGCTGGCCTCTGCCCTACCCTGGTCCCTTGCCCAGAGCCTGACACCCTGCAGGCTCTCCCAGTGGAAGAGCTGGCACCTGGGCAGAGCACCACTGGCCTCTGCCCCCCAAGTAGCCTCAGCTGTTTACTTAGCTGCACCAGGGAGACCGAGGATGCTGAACTGTCCCGCTACAACCTGGGACCTACAGGCCAGTACCGTGTATTGTGGGGCGGGCTACTCTGCTGATTTTTCTTTGTGGGTGGGCTGCTTGACTAACCTGGGTCCGGACAGACATAAGGGCAGGCATCTGCGCGCCTGGAGAGGACTACTAGCCGGCCTCCTGCCGTGGGATCATGGACCCGGGGAGGACTGGCCATTTAAATGCTGTAGGTAGACTGGCCCGCCAAATGGACTTATTCTTAGACTAAACTTTGAATTTCCCGTCAACCCTACTGGACCAGGAAAGGTCCAACCGAGTTGCCTGAGCAGGGAAAAAAAAGGGGGCCATTGTGAAGGATTTTCATGTACTTACCTGTGTGCCTTCAGTTATACCTTCTCCCTGCTGTTTAAATGCCTGTATCAGTTCGTTTCACTATGTATTGAATAAATGTATTCGTTTACCGAACGGAGACCACCCACCCTGGGTAGCAATCAGCATTGGAACGCAGAGAAAAACGCGACTTAATTGCTACTTGGTGGCCGCCATTCAGCATATGAACACGTGGCGAGAACAAAGGATGGCGGCCATCTTAAAACTCACGAATGCGGTCAGCGGGACTGACGCATGAATTGCCTGGAACTATTTTCGGCACAGCAACCATGCGAACGCCCGGTCCTCATGGAAGTCCTGGCTGCATACATTCCCCTCCACGAATCAAACTGGCATTCTGTAGATAGAATCTACCGAACGAGGGGAACATTCGTATGGAACCAGCTGCACCATACGAATGGTGGTTTTCGTGTAGTTAGATGCGAACAGAGACCGGCTCTTGCTACTGATTCTATGGAACTCTAGCTCGGATACTTCCACATGGCGAGCCGGTCAAACTTCCACACGATGCAACACGGAAACTACCGAACGGAAATTCGTGAGATTTGGATATATGACTACCAGTATCCTCAGCTACCCAGGGATGTTAAAATTATGTTTGTATGTAATATAAAAAGTACTTTTCTGAAATTGTTAAAAACTGTAATGTTTCTGGCCAGCAGATAATTGAGCTTTGTGTATTCTAGAAACTCAATTATCTAGCCTGGCCCAGAGGAGGAGTTTTGTATTGCATAAATTGTGAGTTCTGTGTGCCAGTAAATCAGTCTTGTTCCAGCATTAAGCTTTGGCTCATGTGTGGATTATTCGGCGATTCCAGGGATATTTCTTCTTGTGGAGTATTGGGTGATTTTCTTTTATGGGAAGAAGGGAATACATGACGGTGATATCATATACTACCGTCACAGTTATGGTGTCTGGAGTGTCCCTTTAAGCAGCTAATTTGCAAAATTATGTCCAAACAAGCCAGTTTAGACTAAAGCTGGCTTGGAGAATCTTAATTTATTTATTTTTTTCCATTCAACAAAATTTACAGTTAAATAAAAAGATGCAATCAATTTAGATACCAGAATATCAAGATATGTAAACAATTTTACTAAAAAATAGAAGTAATATTTGCTTATAATTTAGGAGGTATAGCTTATAAACCCCAGTGTGTTTTAGGAATAAAAAAAAATGCTACATATGAAATGATATCTGTACACAAGTTTTTATCTGAACATGCTTTAAAGGGACACTCCAGGCACCCAGACCACTTCTCCCCATTGGAGTGGTCTGGGTGCCAACTCCCACTACCCTTAATCCTGCAAGTGTAATTATTGCATTTTTTATAAACAGACAGCCACTAGAGGGACTTCCATGTTCTTAGAACACGAAAAGTGTTTTAAATGACGCTGGACGTCCTCACGCTATGCCCGAGGACCTCCAGCGTCGCCGAAATCCCCATAGAAAAGCACTGAATAAAGCTTTCCTATGGGGAGGTCTAATGCGCACCCGCAGCCATTGCCACGCATGCGCATTAGGTCTCCCCGTCAGTTCCGTTGGCGGGGGAGGAGCGTGGGTTCAGGTAAGTCACTGAAGGGGTTTTAACCCCTTCAGCAACATGGGATAGGGGTGGGAGAGAGAGGGACACTGCAGGATCCTGCAGTGTCAGGAAAACGGATATTTTTCCCTGGCACTGGAGAGTCCCTTTAAATAATTTTACTGTATCTTATCTCGCTCCTTGTATGCCTCTAGTCATTTTTGTTCGGAGCATTAGCTACGATTTTTGATAAACAAGATCAATTGTGCTGCTCAGCAACCGCAGTGATTTTGATTTCTGAAATTCGATTTAAATCAATGCTAGATAAAGCTTAATTGAATGGACTGTGCAAAGCTTGTGACTTAATCTAAACAATGTATACAATGTGCTACTGTGAATATTGAGGATTAATGCTGATCAAATTTTCATCAAGCTAAAAAGGTCTAACAAGTAAACACAACCTTCGAAAAATAGATTACGGCATAATTGCACATAATGTAACGTAAGTAGTGGGAACTGAAAAGATGATTACAGAGGCCAATAATGAAAATCTTTATTCATTGTCTTAGGTTATGTGTTCAGAATGGAAAATCAATGTATTAGGACAAGAGAATGTGTGATACATAAACCATTTGCTGTAAGGATTAACTATTCAAGTGCCAGGTGTAACACTGCAATATACAATGTGGAATATTTAAATTTTGATCAAACTCAGCTGAAATGTGGATGAATTAATTTTAACATGATTCCCACCAGTAGGTTTATTTAAAGAATATTTGTGTATTTCTCTGCTTTCCTTATGTAAAACAGATTGCTATGTTTCACTGAGGGTTAATCCAGCCTCTAGTGGCTGTCTCACTGACAGCCGCTAGAGGCGTTGCCTCGATTCTCACTGTGAAAATCACAGTGAGAAGACGCTGGAGTATTGCTTTCCTATGGGGCGGTTTGAATGCTCGCGTGGCTCTTGCCGCGCATGCACATTCGGATCTGACGTCTGCAGGGGGAGGATCAAACCCGTTTTCCTGACACTATAGTGCCTTAAGGGTGCCCCCACCCTTAGGGTCCCCCTCCCTTGGTGCTGAAGGGGTTAAAACCCCTTCAGCTACTTACCTTAATCCAGCGCCGGGCTCCCTTCGGTGCTGGTGACCTCTCCTTTTTAATATTTGATTTTTTATACTTTCTAACTCTAGTGCCTGGGAAATAATTAGTTTAAGCAAAGTACACTAAATTATCTCCCAGACACAGAGACTCCTGGGCGTGTTGTGGGAATGTCCTGGGCATGTTCTGGGAGTGATTTACTATGTTACTGCTGGAGACCCCATGCTGGGGTTTTTGTACATAAGGGGACCACTGGGCCATAATAAATCAGTTCATCTTGTACCATTCATCAAGTCTAGGCTGATGTTTGGGTAGCTCAGAGTTATAATCACTGCTTCACTGGGTACTTACAATGAATATACTCAGTCGGAGTATAGGGGATCCGTTACACCCTCTAACATTCCTTTCTACCCATTTACCTGTAGGGGATATGGCTCATCCATTTATTTATAGCCTGGGCCCCTGTCATTTCAGTTCAGGGATACCACACTGAGTTTGTGTATCCCCAAATGCAGTTGTGTCATCCTTCCATGGTTTTTTTCAAGGTCCGATAAATGCCTTGTCGACACAGAACTGGAAGAACTATACCTGAAATGGGAGATGAACAACATTTTCCTGGTTCTGAAAAAGGGTGGCCAGAGGAGACCTGTAATCATCCTTCATTCCTTGAATGCCCTGATGTTTTACAGACACTTCAAGATGGAAGGGATTCATTTCCTGCGCAATTAGCTGCCCATTGGGTACTGGATGGTGAAGATGGACATCAAGGATGCGTACCTCATCATCCCAAATGCCCCAGAGTCCAGGCACTTCCTGCTGTTTCCCTGGAGAGGAGGGAGATGAAGGTTTACCTGCCTGCCCTTCGGCTCTTATCAGCACCTTGGTGTTTCACTAAGCTGTTGCGACTAGTTATGGCATTGTTGCGTGGTAGAGAGGTCAGGTTGTTAGGGTAATTGGCTTACTGGCGTCTTCAGGTGACAGCCAGAGTGCTCCATAGAGTCTTCAAAGCTGGGAAGCCCGTTGTGGTCTGGTGTACATGGGCGGTCGTCCATCAAGGAATCCTGCCTACATATCTGCTGTTTGGAATTACTTGTAAACTTCTTTCCACTGTTCTGCGTTTTTGAAAATTGTATCCTTGTCTGTGCCAAGCTCCCCATGGACAATGTGTCAGCTCTGGTATATAAACCAACTGGGCGGGTGTCCGGGTACCTGTTAGTTGTTGTCAAGCAAGGACACAGCCTAAGAACATCCTCCATATGGAAGTGAATAGTCCTCAAGGTCCTTCCTCGCTCCTCAGTGGTTCCGACGCCAGCCACTGTAGCTCCGCCACATTTTAGGTCGCGATGTGTTGCTGCCAACGTCATGATGTTTATGATGTTTCGGCCCGCCAGAACATTAAAAATCGAATGTTTTGGGGGCATGGTTACAAAACTAAAAAGCTACAATATGAAAAAAGGCTCCTAGGGCTCATTGCCCTGTTTATTCCCTGTAATAAGTTATTGTATTTGTGTATTTCTGGTTCTGACTTTGACTGACTATTTTACCTTCTAATTCCCTGTAACAAGGCTATTCTGTTTTCACTATTCCTGATTTCTGTCTGTCCCTATATATTCTATCTCATTGTAACGTTAGACTTGCCACTTTAAGATCCGGTATATGATTCCTTTTCTATTCTGTTGCAGCTTGCGTTTTGGTCTCGTTGTATTCCCGACAGCAGGACACACTCAGCAGTTTTGGCAATACTGCAAACAGATTTCTGGGATATATGATTGGCATAGACATTATGGTGAAGGCAGTGTGTGCCTTCAGCCTCTGCAATGTCACAGCCGATTGGAATTCTCATTTCCTGTTGGACCACCCATGGTTCCACAGGCTACTCAGGTCAGATCCTCTTCTCCTCCCCTGATGGTCGTGTTGGCTTCCCCTGCTAGCGTGCCTGATTTTGGAGACCTTGGGATGTCCAAGGAATTTCGCATGCAGCTCAATGACTTCTGGTGGTTTCGTGGGCTCCAAGAACTAGGAAATCTTACCGCTCAGTCTGGCGTGTCTGGGCTGGTTGGTGTGTGGCTTGGGATCATGTAAATTTTTCATTGCTACAGGTTACATGCCTTAATTATGATTACTTATATTCTTACATTTGCTTGCTTAACTCATGTTGACTTGTGGTTTGCATACAGTGTGCATACTACTCGATGTCTAACCGGGATTTCACCCTGTCCTTTGTGTCTTTCATCGTGATGTTCCTTGGGACTGAGCTATTTATTGGCTTTTGCTCTTCCTGATCTATTCTCCATTCCCACACAAGCTATCATTAGTCTTGCTGTTTGGAGATATCAGTTTGCCCTGGGTATGGTTGGTGATTGTTGTTACAAAATTTGTTTAATCGTTTTTGATGAAATATGAGCTCATCAAAAAAAGATGAAGTTGGTGGTGTGGTTTAGGTTGATATAAGGACGGCTATTTATGAGGTGTGCAGTTTGGGAGGCAGTGGCGTACACACGATTCATGGGTCCCCTGTGCGAAAATTGAACCGTGGGCCCCCCCCCCGCTCCTACTCTGTGCGGTCCGGGGCCGCAACACATGGCGGCAGGGAACCTGCGACTGCGGTATGTACGCCATTGCATGCAGATACATACACTTAAAGGACCAAATAGGCACTCAGATCACTTCAGGTCAATGAAGTGGTCTGGGTGCCAGGTCTCTCTAGTTTTAACCCTGCAGCTGAAAACATTGCAGTTTCAGAGAACTGAGGGTTAATCCAGCCACCAGTAGCTGTCTCACTGACAGCCGCTAGAGGCTCTTCATTGATTCTCACTGTGAAAATCACAGTGAGAAGACGCTGGACGTCCATAGCACTGAGTAATGCTTTCCTATGGGCGGTTTTAATGCGCGCGCGGCTCTTGCCGCGCATGCGCATTCGGAGTTGAGAGGCGGATTGGGGCTGAGAGATCTCCAGCGCCAAGGGAGCCTGGCACTCGAGAAAGGTAAGTGCTGAGGGAGTTTTTACCACAAACACACACACTCTCACGGACAGACGCATACACACTAGCTAACAGACACACACATTTACTGACAGGCACACACTCAGTGACAGACATACATACACTCACAGACAGACATACACACTCACTTACAAAACATACAATCTCACTGACAAACACCCACTCACTAACAGACACCAAACAGACTCACTAACAGACACACACACACTAACACACAACTAACACACACAGTAACACACACACACACACACACAAAAACTAACACACTCACTGGCGCACTAGCAGACACACACTCAATAACAGACACATACAAACACACAACTAACACACTCAGTAACAGACACACACACACAGTAACACACACACACACTGACACACAAAAATTAACACACACACTAACACAAATATACACACACACTCATATTTTTATTTTATTTAAATTTAATCCCCCAGCCTCCCTACCTTTGGGAGTGCTGAGGGGATTCCCCTGGGTCCAGTGGTGTTGCTGGGCGGCCGGTCATGCAGGCGGCAAAGGGGAAGTGATCCTCCTGTTCAGCTCCCTCGCGCGTTGCTTACTGATGTCAGAGCCGGAGTGACATCATATTCCAGCTCCGGCATGACTGCGGTGCGCAAGGGAGCTGGGAACAGAGCGCTCAGGGGAGAATGCTCCCTCGCGCGCCCGCCATGTAACGCCACTGCCAGTCTCGGGGGGCCCAGAGGTGGCCAGCTACTGAACCCCTAGAAGAAGAGGCTGGCAAACTGGCGTACATACCCGGTCGCAGGGCGGCCAGGCCCGGTCGCAGCTGTGACCCCTGCGACCGCGGTATGTACGCCAGTGTTGGGAGGTCACATGTTGGCATCCTTTTTTCCTATTGGTTTTTCTTTGTGGCTGTATTAAAGTAAAGAAAGAATTAAGTACAATTCTTGCTTCCCTGTCTTTCATAAACTCATGACTTTTTATCATAAAATAGCAAAATCATGTCATTTGTACCAGTAGAAAATAATAACATATAATAAACTGAGATTTATGAGCAATCAGACCAAGTTATGCTCCATGACGATAATGTCTGGTTCATAATATATATATATTTCACATTAAAGTCAAATTATGGTTGCTAGGTTGGCATAATTGTTTAAATATATAGAAAACATATTTAGTCTAGCACAAATACGTAGACAGATACTATTACAGGAAAACAAGAGTCACCCAGACCAGTTCATCTCAATTATGTGATCTGCGGAAAATGCCCATGTTCCCTTAACCCTGTAATGTAAAACAGTGTAGTTTTCCAGAAACTGCAATTTTTACATTTCAGGGTTAACTCCTCCTCTAGTGGCTGTCAATCTGACAACCAGTAGAATTGCTTCCATGGCACAGACCGAGTAAAATTTGATCACGTGATGTGGAAACCCCATGGGAAAGATTTGATTCCTAAGGGAAAGTTAGAATATGTGCATTAGGTCCTCAATGTTCGTCTATGACAAGCATTGGATTGAACCCTCATGGAGGAGTCATGGTCTCTTCAGTGACATTGGTGGGAAAGGAGAGGTCAACAGTGCCGAGGGAGCCTCAGGACTGGATTAAGGTAAGTAAATCTTTTTTCCCCGGGTGGGGGGTTGGGGGCTATTTAAAAACTTGGGAGAGGGATACAGATTTGTATTCTTAATGTTACAGTGTTCCTTTAAATGAAGATATAAAAGAATTGTCCACAAAAGGCAGATACCCAAAATACTAAATGTTGAGAGACATTCCACCTGGTTTTCATGACGATTGCTCCTTTTTGAGCACTTTTCCCCAAAACAACACCTATATTTGTGTTGACAAACCCCCCTCCATGATTTCACCAATGATGAATTTCATTATGGAACAATATGTGACTGAACTAATTTTAGCTAATGTCAAGGACATAAATTAGGTTCCTGTCAAAATAATCCACTATTTCAGAACAACCCCCCACCCCCCCCAAAACTACTATACATAAACTGTCGTAAAAAGTATAGGCATTTCTGGGAGGGAGAAGCTTAGGGGTCTGAAGCCCCATATCTGGGGCTATTTAGCCCCAGATCACAAAGTTGCAGGAGTGGGCAAGAGGATGTTAGTGTCCTTTATTTGTTTTTCTGGAAAACAGAACTTCACTGCACACCCCTCTATTTAGTAGCATGGATGATCGCGTTTAATACCTGGCTGTGTAACATGAACTTGTTTTTGACTATGCTTTCATTGAGATCCTGGAGAGAAAAGGCACCCCGTTGTTTATAGTTAGAGAGCAGGTCACATAACATAGAAAGGCAGGAATACACCAAAACATGTCCTCACCTCTCTGTTTCTGTAGAGGTCATTGTGTTACTCTTTGGGTTCAAGCCTCAGGTGTTTCTGGAACCTAGCAATGCTCCTGGAGAAATGCCCTCTAAATGTCTTTCTATGTATTACTCATTAAATAACAGTTACCATCCCATGTTTGCACATCCCCCATGATTTTTAGCTAGTGGAAGGTCTTCTAAGAGTGTCAACCTTAAAATCTCTAAACTGAGGGACTATGAACCTACCGAACAGCTGGGGAGGGAATGAAGCACCATCTGAGAAGGTGATGTACTTCCATCGGTCAGCCTGAAGCATGTAGGTTGAAGCGTTGGCATCGGAGCCGTGAAATTCACTCAGTGCCCAGTTAGGGTGCAAATAATTATTGGAAAAGATATCTTTCGCTGACTGGGCAGACAATAGTGGCATCAGAGAATAGCCACTCCTTTTTTCATGAATATGAACTCCAGCAATTTCTATAGGAAAAAGTGATGTTGTTAATTATTTTTTTTAACATGAATAGGAAACATAAAAAAAAAAAAAACTCTTTACTGTTTGATTGCTGTGGAAAACTGTGATATACACCATATATTACTATGTGTATTATTGCTATGGAACATAGTGATACACTCAGACACACCATATATTACTATGTGTATTATTGCCGTGGAACATAGTGATACAGTCAGACACACCATTTATTACTATGTGTATTATTGCTGTGGAACATAGTGATACAGTCAGACACACCATATATTACTATGTGTATTATTGCCGTGGAACATAGTGATACACTCAGACACACCATTTATTACTATGTGTATTATTGCTGTGGAACATAGTGATACACTAAGACACACCATATATTACTATGTGTATTATTGCCGTGGAACATAGTGATACAGTCAGACACACCATTTATTACTATGTGTATTATTGCTGTGGAACATAGTGATACAGTCAGACACACCATTTATTACTATGTGTATTATTGCTGTGGAACATAGTGATACAGTCAGACACACCATATATTACTATGTGTATTATTGCTGTGGAACATAGTGATACACTCAGACACACCATTTATTACTATGTGTATTATTGCTGTGGAACATAGTGATACAGTCAGACACAATTCATTTATTTACTATGTGTATTATTGCTGTGAACATAGTGATACAGTCAGACACACCATATATTACTATGTATTATTGCCAGGAACATAGTGATACAGTCAGACACACCATTTATTACTATGTGTATTATTGCTGTGGAACATAGTGATACAGTCAGACACACCATATATTACTATGTGTATTATTGCTGTGGAACATAGTGATACAGTCAGACACACCATTTATTACTATGTGTATTATTGCTGTGGAACATAGTGATACAGTCAGACACACCATTTATTACTATGTGTATTATTGCTGTGGAACATAGTGATACAGTCAGACACACCATTTATTACTATGTGTATTATTGCTGTGGAACACAGTGATACACTAAGACACACCATATATTACTATGTGTATTATTGCCGTGGAACATAGTGATACAGTCAGACACACCATATATTACTATGTGTATTATTGCCGTGGAACATAGTGATACAGTCAGACACACCATATATTACTATGTGTATTATTGCCGTGGAACATAGTGATACAGTCAGACACACCATATATTACTATGTGTATTATTGCTGTGGAACATAGTGATACAGTCAGACACACCATTTATTACTATGTGTATTATTGCCGTGGAACATAGTGATACAGTCAGACACACCATATATTACTATGTGTATTATTGCTGTGGAACATAGTGATACAGTCAGACACACCATATATTACTATGTGTATTATTGCTGTGGAACATAGTGATACAGTCATACACACCATATATTACTATGTGTATTATTGCTGTGGAACACAGTGATACACTCAGACACACCATATATTACTATGTGTATTATTGCTGTGGAACATAGTGATACAGTCAGACACACCATTTATTACTATGTGTATTATTGCTGTGGAACATAGTGATACACTCAGACACACCATTTATTACTATGTGTATTATTGCTGTGGAACATAGTGATACAGTCAGACACACCATATATTACTATGTGTATTATTGCCGTGGAACATAGTGATACACTCAGACACACCATATATTACTATGTGTATTATTGCTGTGGAACATAGTGATACAGTCAGACACACCATATATTACTATGCGTATTATTGCTGTGGAACATAGTGATACACCTGTATGTAATACCATATATTACTATGTGTATTATTGTCAGGAAACATAGTGATACACCCAGACACACCATATATTACTATGTGTATTATTGCCAGGAAAACATATAGTGATACAGTCAGAGACACCATATATTGTCATGTGTATTATTGCCGTGGAACAGTGATACAGTCAGACACAATATATATTACTATGTGTATTATTGTCATGGAACATAGTGATACAGTCAGACACACCATATATTACTATATGTATTATTGCCGTGGAACATAGTGATACAGTCAGACACACCATATATTACTATGTGTATTATTGCCGTGGAACATAGTGATACACTCAGACACACCATTTATTACTATGCGTATTATTGCCGTGGAACATAGTGATACAGTCAGACACACCATATATTACTATGTGTATTATTGCCGTGGAACATAGTGATACAGTCAGACACACCATATATTACTATGTGTATTATTGCCGTGGAACATAGTGATACAGTCAGACACACCATTTATTACTATGTGTATTATTGCTATGGAACATAGTGATACAGTCAGACACACCATTTATTACTATGTGTATTATTGCTGTGGAACATAGTGATACAGTCAGACACACCATATATTACTATGTGTATTATTGCTGTGGAACATAGTGATACACTCAGACACACCATATATTACTATGTGTATTATTGCTGTGGAACATAGTGATACACTCAGACACACCATATATTACTATGTGTATTATTGCTGTGGAACATAGTGATACAGTCAGACACACCATTTATTACTATGTGTATTATTTCTGTGGAACATAGTGATACAGTCAGACACACCATTTATTACTATGTGTATTATTGCTGTGGAACATAGTGATACAGTCAGACACACCATTTATTACTATGTGTATTATTGCTGTGGAACATAGTGATACAGTCAGACACACCATTTATTACTATGTGTATTATTGCTGTGGAACACAGTGATACACTAAGACACACCATATATTACTATGTGTATTATGGCTGTGGAACATAGTGATACAGTCAGACACACCATTTATTACTATGTGTATTATTGCTGTGGAACACAGTGATACACTCAGACACACCATTTATTACTATGTGTATTATTGCTGTGGAACATAGTGATACACTAAGACACACCATTTATTACTATGTGTATTATTGCTGTGGAACATAGTGATACAGTCAGACACACCATATATTACTATGTGTATTATTGCTGTGGAACATAGTGATACAGTCAGACACACCATATATTACTATGTGTATTATTGCCGTGGAACATAGTGATACAGTCAGACACACCATTTATTACTATGTGTATTATTGCTGTGGAACATAGTGATACACTCAGACACACCATATATTACTATGTGTATTATTGCTGTGGAACATAGTGATACACTAAGACACACCATATATTACTATGTGTATTATTGCTGTGGAACATAGTGATACACTCAGACACACCATATATTACTATGTGTATTATTGCTGTGGAACATAGTGATACAGTCAGACACACCATATATTACTATGTGTATTATTGCTGTGGAACATAGTGATACACTCAGACACACCATTTATTACTATGTGTATTATTGCCGTGGAACATAGTGATACACTCAGACACACCATATATTACTATGCGTATTATTGCTGTGGAACATAGTGATACACTAAGACACACCATATATTACTATGTGTATTATTGCTGTGGAACATAGTGATACACTAAGACACACCATATATTACTATGTGTATTATTGCTGTGGAACATAGTGATACAGTCAGACACACCATATATTACTATGTGTATTATTGCCGTGGAACATAGTGATACAGTCAGACACACCATATATTACTATGTGTATTATTGCTGTGGAACATAGTGATACAGTCAGACACACCATATATTACTATGTGTATTATTGCCGTGGAACATAGTGATACAGTCAGACACACCATATATTACTATGTGTATTATTGCCGTGGAACATAGTGATACAGTTAGACACACCATATATTACTATGTGTATTATTGCTGTGGAACATAGTGATACACTCAGACACACCATATATTACTATGTGTATTATTGCCGTGGAACATAGTGATACAGTCAGACACACCATATATTACTATGTGTATTATTGCTGTGGAACATAGTGATACACTAAGACACACCATTTATTACTATGTGTATTATTGCTGTGGAACATAGTGATACAGTCAGACACACCATATATTACTATGTGTATTATTGCCGTGGAACATAGTGATACACTCAGACACACCATATATTACTATGTGTATTATTGCCGTGGAACATAGTGATACACTAAGACACACCATTTATTACTATGTGTATTATTGCTGTGGAACATAGTGATACAGTCAGACACACCATATATTACTATGTGTATTATTGCTGTGGAACATAGTGATACAGTCAGACACACCATTTATTACTATGTGTATTATTGCCGTGGAACATAGTGATACACTCAGACACACCATATATTACTATGTGTATTATTGCCGTGGAACATAGTGATACACTAAGACACACCATATATTACTATGTGTATTATTGCCGTGGAACATAGTGATACACTCAGACACACCATATATTACTATGTGTATTATGGCTGTGGAACATAGTGATACAGTCAGACACACCATATATTACTATGTGTATTATTGCCGTGGAACATAGTGATACAGTCAGACACACCATATCTTATTATGTGTATTATTGCTGTGGAACATAGTGATACACTCAGACACACCATATATTACTATGTGTATTATTGCTGTGGAACATAGTGATACACTAAGACACACCATTTATTACTATGTGTATTATTGCTGTGGAACATAGTGATACAGTCAGACACACCATATATTACTATGTGTATTATTGCTGTGGAACATAGTGATACACTAAGACACACCATATATTACTATGTGTATTATTGCCGTGGAACATAGTGATACACTCAGACACACCATATATTACTATGTGTATTATTGCCGTGGAACATAGTGATACAGTCAGACACACCATATATTACTATGTGTATTATTGCCGTGGAACATAGTGATACAGTCAGACACACCATTTATTACTATGTGTATTATTGCTATGGAACATAGTGATACAGTCAGACACACCATTTATTACTATGTGTATTATTGCTGTGGAACATAGTGATACAGTCAGACACACCATATATTACTATGTGTATTATTGCTGTGGAACATAGTGATACAGTCAGACACATCATTTATTACTATGTGTATTATTGCCGTGGAACATAGTGATACAGTCAGACACACCATTTATTACTATGTGTATTATTGCTGTGGAACACAGTGATACACTAAGACACACCATATATTACTATGTGTATTATTGCTGTGGAACATAGTGATACACTCAGACACACCATATATTACTATGTGTATTATTGCCGTGGAACATAGTGATACAGTCAGACACACCATATCTTACTATGTGTATTATTGCTGTGGAACATAGTGATACAGTCAGACACACCATATATTACTATGTGTATTATTGCTGTGGAACATAGTGATACAGTCAGACACACCATTTATTACTATGTGTATTATTGCTGTGGAACATAGTGATACAGTCAGACACACCATTTATTACTATGTGTATTATTGCTGTGGAACATAGTGATACAGTCAGACACACCATATATTACTATGTGTATTATTGCTGTGGAACATAGTGATACACTCAGACACACCATATATTACTATGTGTATTATTGCTGTGGAACATAGTGATACACTAAGACACACCATATATTACTATGTGTATTATTGCTGTGGAACATAGTGATACACTCAGACACACCATTTATTACTATGTGTATTATTGCTGTGGAACATAGTGATACAGTCAGACACACCATTTATTACTATGTGTATTATTGCCGTGGAACATAGTGATACACTCAGACACACCATATATTACTATGTGTATTATTGCTGTGGAACATAGTGATACACTCAGACACACCATTTATTACTATGTGTATTATTGCTGTGGAACATAGTGATACAGTCAGACACACCATTTATTACTATGTGTATTATTGCTGTGGAACATAGTGATACAGTCAGACACACCATTTATTACTATGTGTATTATTGCCGTGGAACATAGTGATACACTCAGACACACCATTTATTACTATGTGTATTATTGCTGTGGAACATAGTGATACAGTCAGACACACCATTTATTACCATGTGTATTATTGCTGTGGCGAAACCAACCTCGCCACTGTGAACTGGAGAAGCCTGGTTGCTCGCCTGCTCCCTTTGGACTATGGCCCTGCAGGTTAAACTGTTTATTTCCCCTGCAGAAAGGCTTATTTGTGTGATCTGAGTGCCACTCATCTAATAATGTGCACTCAGATCCCAGCTATCTGGGGATATGTGAAATGTCTGTGTGTTATGTGTAAATGTGACTTTATGTATTTTAAAGTCTTTTGTGTCTTTTTGCAACCATGTGCTTAATGGAGTCTTGTGTCTGTCCTGGGAGATAATTGAATTACTTATCTCCAGGATAGAAGACTCTGAAACTGGTTTGGGCCAGAAAGCCATGCTTCATTTAGTCACAAAGGACTTTTTACTAACTTTTGAACCCCTTTGTCTGATTTGTGCCATTTTTGAATATGTTGTTCCCCTGAATGGATTGATTGTGAATATGTAATTTTATGTGAATGTGATGTATGGTTTTGGAGTTATGAAAGTTGGGTAGAAAGTATGTTTTAACTGTATGTATAATTGAGTTTCCTCCCAGGATAAGGGGAGGGAATATGTGGGATGTAACTGTGATGTGATTGGTTGTTTTGTAACGCCCTGTGGGCTGTACTATGTTTGTGGATTGGGAATAAAAGAGACTGTATGTGACAGTACAGAGAGTTCCTGCTTAACCCTCAAAGTGAAGTGTCGTCTCATTATTGGGGAAGGATTTATTGTATGCTGTTCCAGTTTGACTGCTAGGAGTCTAAACCCATCCGTATGGTTTTTGCCTATTCAGCTGTTTATAGCATTCATATGCTTGAGAGAAGGTATACGCTTCTCTGGTTCGGTGATTGTGGTGTCGGCTGCAGTGCTTGGAGTCCTCAGGAAGCGCTAGGAGCATCTTTTAACGGAGGTACCCAGTCGGGGTGCCAGGCGATCCGTTACATTGGTGGCAGCGGTGGGATGGCGTCCTAGTGCGAGGTAAAGCAGCTCAGAGACACCGTTCGTGGAGTTACAAATTGAGGGCAACGCTAGCACACGTGCAGCGACCCTGGGAGCAGAGGTATCCAGCGACTTGGAGCAGACAAGTATGGAAGGCTCTGGCGGTGATTGGATGGCCGAGGTGAGGCAGCGAGTGGCCCAGTATGGGGATGATTTACCCATGGAGGTACGCCGGGTGATCTGGAACCAGGTCACGGCCGAGCGAAACACAAGGCTGGCCCGAGAATTCCGGTGGGCGAAAGAGAGAGAGTATGCTCAGCGGAAGGAGTGTTACAGCAGCCGAGTAGAGGCTGCATCCGAGGAGGCTAGCCGTCTCCCCCTGAGGCGGCCGCAGGAACCCGAAGTGGGGGTCCTCATAGACTGGTCCTGTGAGGAACCACAACAGGCATGTGGAGATGGGACCGGCCCAGATCCCCAGCAGCAGCCGGAGTTGCCAGGTGCGGAAGCAGGTGGTCCTTACTCACAAATGTTGAGGGACCTCACAGACTGGTCCTGGGCAGACCCACAGATGGCAGGTGGAGATGGGACGGCGGTCTCTCAACCGGCCCTACAGGGATGCTGGGCGGTCGGCCCAGATCTCCAGCGGCAGTATGTACCCCAGGGAGCTGAAGGTGCAGTCCTTCCTCCCCAGCGGCAGTGTGCACCCCAGGGAGCTGAAGGTGCAGTCTTTCCTCCCCAGCTGCAGTGTGTACCCCAGGGAGCTGAAGGTGCAGTCCTTCCTCCCCAGCGGCAGTGTGTACCCCAGGGAGCTGAAGGTGCCGTCCTTCCTCCCCAGCGGCAGAGTGTCCTGCAGGGAGCAGAGACCGCCAGTCTCGCACCCCAACCACAGGACAAAATAATGAAAGGGGAGACAGCTGGTCCCCCTCTCCACCAGCAGAGAGAGTGTCAGGGAGAGGAGCCTGATACCCCCTCTCCCCAGCGGCACTTTACAGTTCAGAGAGAGGAGCTTGTTACACCCTCTCTCCAGCGGCAGCCTAACCCAGCAAGGGGAGATGTTACACCCCCCAACAGTGCAGATGGGACCGTAGTCTCTGCACTTACAGCACAAGGGGTAGGGACAGTCGGTCCTGTTCCCCAGCCACAGAGCTGTGTATCCAGAGGGGAGACAGTCGGTCTCTCCCTCCCACAACCAGGCTCCCACCAGGCTACTTCCGTGGTAGCACTGGCATCAGGGCAGAGTACCGCTGGTCTCTGCCCACTCAGCAACCCACCAAGGCAGCCTAACAGTTGCCCACACAGTTGTGGTGAGGCACCTGGACATGGACAAAGTTTTCCTCTACCCAGGTGTAGTAACCAGTTATTGTGGGTGGGCTGTACTGCTGTTTCTGTTTTGTGGGTGGGTTGCTGGACTAACCAGGGCACTGACCGGCAGGAGGTCAGATACCCCGTTAGTCTAGTTGGTAAAGGGGAGAAGTGTGGCGAAACCAACCTCGCCACTGTGAACTGGAGAAGCCTGGTTGCTCGCCTGCTCCCTTTGGACTATGGCCCTGCAGGTTAAACTGTTTATTTCCCCTGCAGAAAGGCTTATTTGTGTGATCTGAGTGCCATTCATCTAATAATGTGCACTCAGATCCCAGCTATCTGGGGATATGTGAAATGTCTGTGTGTTATGTGTAAATGTGACTTTATGTATTTTAAAGTGTTTTGTGTCTTTTGCAACCATGTGCTTAATGGAGTCTTGTGTCTGTCCTGGGAGATAATTGAATTACTTATCTCCAGGATAGAAGACTCTGAAACTGGTTTGGGCCAGAAAGCCATGCTTCATTTAGTCACAAAGGACTTTTTACTAACTTTTGAACCCCTTGTCTGATTTGTGCCATTTTTGAATATGTTGTTCCCCTGAATGGATTGATTGAGAATATGTAATTTTATGTGAATGTGATGTATGGTTTTGGAGTTATGAAAGTTGGGTAGAAAGTATGTTTTAACTGTTTGTATAATTGAGTTTCCTCTCAGGATAAGGGGAGGGAATATGTGGGATGTAACTGTGATGTGATTGGTTGTTTTGTAACGCCCTGTGGGCTGTACTATGTTTGTGGATTGGGAATAAAAGAGACTGTATGTGACAGTACAGGGAGTTCCTGTTTTAACCCTCAAAGTGAAGTGTCGTCTCATTATTGGGGAAGGATTTATTGTATGCTGTTCCAGTTTGACTGCTAGGAGAGTAAACCTATTCGTATGGTTCCTATTCAACTGTCTACAGCATTCATATGCTTGAGAGAAGGTATACGCTTCTCTGGTTCGGTGATTGTGGTGTCGGCTGCAGTGCTTGGAGTCCTCAGGAAGCGCTAGGAGCATCTTTCAACGGAGGTACCCAGTCGGGGTGCCAGGCGATCCGTTACAATTGCTGTGGAACATAGTGATACAGTCAGACACACCATTTATTACTATGTGTATTATTGCTGTGGAACATAGTGATACAGTCAGACACACCATTTATTACTATGTGTATTATTGCTGTGGAACATAGTGATACAGTCAGACACACCATTTATTACTATGTGTATTATTGCTGTGGAACACAGTGATACACTAAGACACACCATATATTACTATGTGTATTATGGCTGTGGAACATAGTGATACAGTCAGACACACCATATATTACTATGTGTATTATTGCCGTGGAACATAGTGATACAGTCAGACACACCATTTATTACTATGTGTATTATTGCTGTGGAACACAGTGATACACTCAGACACACCATTTATTACTATGTGTATTATTGCTGTGGAACATAGTGATACACTAAGACACACCATATATTACTATGTGTATTATTGCTGTGGAACATAGTGATACACTCAGACACACCATATATTACTATGTGTATTATTGCCGTGGAACATAGTGATACAGTCAGACACACCATATATTACTATGTGTATTATTGCTCTGGAACATAGTGATACAGTCAGACACACCATTTATTACTATGTGTATTATTGCTGTGGAACATAGTGATACACTAAGACACACCATTTATTACTATGTGTATTATTGCTGTGGAACATAGTGATACAGTCAGACACACCATATATTACTATGTGTATTTTTGCCGTGGAACATAGTGATACACTCAGACACACCATATATTACTATGTGTATTATTGCTGTGGAACATAGTGATACACTAAGACACACCATATATTACTATGTGTATTATTGCTGTGGAACATAGTGATACACTAAGACACATCATTTATTACTATGTGTATTATTGCCGTGGAACATAGTGATACACTCAGACACACCATATATTACTATGTGTATTATTGCTGTGGAACATAGTGATACAGTCAGACACACCATATATTACTATGTGTATTATTGCTGTGGAACATAGTGATACAGTCAGACACATCATTTATTACTATGTGTATTATTGCCGTGGAACATAGTGATACAGTCAGACACACCATTTATTACTATGTGTATTATTGCTGTGGAACACAGTGATACACTAAGACACACCATATATTACTATGTGTATTATTGCTGTGGAACATAGTGATACACTCAGACACACCATATATTACTATGTGTATTATTGCCGTGGAACATAGTGATACAGTCAGACACACCATATATTACTATGTGTATTATTGCCGTGGAACATAGTGATACAGTCAGACACACCATTTATTACTATGTGTATTATTGCTGTGGAACATAGTGATACACTCAGACACACCATATATTACTATGTGTATTATTGCTGTGGAACATAGTGATACACTAAGACACACCATATATTACTATGTGTATTATTGCTGTGGAACATAGTGATACACTCAGACACACCATTTATTACTATGTGTATTATTGCTGTGGAACATAGTGATACAGTCAGACACACCATTTATTACTATGTGTATTATTGCCGTGGAACATAGTGATACACTCAGACACACCATATATTACTATGTGTATTATTGCTGTGGAACATAGTGATACACTCAGACACACCATTTATTACTATGTGTATTATTACTGTGGAACATAGTGATACAGTCAGACACACCATTTATTACTATGTGTATTATTGCTGTGGAACATAGTGATACAGTCAGACACACCATTTATTACTATGTGTATTATTGCTGTGGAACATAGTGATACAGTCAGACACACCATTTATTACTATGTGTATTATTGCTGTGGAACATAGTGATACAGTCAGACACACCATTTATTACTATGTGTATTATTGCTGTGGAACACAGTGATACACTAAGACACACCATATATTACTATGTGTATTATGGCTGTGGAACATAGTGATACGGTCAGACACACCATATATTACTATGTGTATTATTGCTGTGGAACATAGTGATAGTCAGACACACCATTTATTACTATGTGTATTATTGCTGTGGAACATAGTGATACACTAAGACACACCATATATTACTATGTGTATTATTGCTGTGGAACATAGTGATACACTCAGACACACCATATATTACTATGTGTATTATTGCCGTGGAACATAGTGATACAGTCAGACACACCATATATTACTATGTGTATTATTGCTATGGAACATAGTGATACAGTCAGACACACCATTTATTACTATGTGTATTATTGCTGTGGAACATAGTGATACACTAAGACACACCATTTATTACTATGTGTATTATTGCTGTGGAACATAGTGATACAGTCAGACACACCATATATTACTATGTGTATTATTGCCGTGGAACATAGTGATACACTCAGACACACCATATATTACTATGTGTATTATTGCTGTGGAACATAGTGATACACTAAGACACACCATATATTACTATGTGTATTATTGCTGTGGAACATAGTGATACAGTCAGACACACCATTTATTACTATGTGTATTATTGCTGTGGAACACAGTGATACACTAAGACACACCATATATTACTATGTGTATTATTGCTGTGGAACATAGTGATACACTAAGACACATCATTTATTACTATGTGTATTATTGCCGTGGAACATAGTGATACACTCAGACACACCATATATTACTATGTGTATTATTGCTGTGGAACATAGTGATACAGTCAGACACACCATATATTACTTTGTGTATTATTGCTGTGGAACATAGTGATACACTCAGACACACCATATATTACTATGTGTATTATTGCTGTGGAACATAGTGATACACTCAGACACACCATATATTACTATGTGTATTATTGCTGTGGAACATAGTGATACACTCAGACACACCATATATTACTATGTGTATTATTGCCGTGGAACATAGTGATACAGTCAGACACACCATATATTACTATGTGTATTATTGCCGTGGAACATAGTGATACAGTCAGACACACCATATATTACTATGCGTATTATTGCTGTGGAACATAGTGATACACTCAGACACACCATTTATTACTATGTGTATTATTGCTGTGGAACATAGTGATACACTCAGACACACCATATATTACTATGTGTATTATTGCCGTGGAACATAGTGATACAGTCAGACACACCATATATTACTATGTGTATTATTGCCGTGGAACATAGTGATACAGTCAGACACACCATATATTACTATGTGTATTATTGCCGTGGAACATAGTGATACAGTCAGACACACCATTTATTACTATGTGTATTATTGCTGTGGAACATAGTGATACAGTCAGACACACCATTTATTACTATGTGTATTATTGCTGTGGAACATAGTGATACAGTCAGACACACCATTTATTACTATGTGTATTATTGCTGTGGAACATAGTGATACAGTCAGACACACCATATATTACTATGTGTATTATTGATAAAACTTGTTTTATACTATTTAGTAAGTACTGTGGATCAAAGAAGGATTAAGATCTTACAGGGCTCTAGGTGGGATACCGGTTAAAGGTCCCCTTCATTCTTCACATAAGGATATTTTAAAGGGGGCAATCAAATTCATAGTTCAAGGGTCCATGTTTAACCCCTGGGACTAAACCAACATATAAAAATTACTCACATTGAATTCACTTTAGCAAATAAGCCTGTGTGTGTTTATTCTGAACCAGACACAAATTGCCAAGGAGAAGGGTACTTTTGTGTGTGTGTTTTGTTATTTTTGTTTCCTCCTCTATTATTTCTACTTACCAAGCATAGTGGGGTAGATATCTACAAGAGAAACTATAGTTGATATTTGTCGATGGGACTTTATCCCGGGTCCCATGATTATAAGGGGAATGTGAGCACTTCCTTCGTACATGCTCATTTTATAAAACTGACGGTGTTCCATCGCAAGTTCGCCATGATCGGACGTGAACAACACATATGTTGTGTTCAGAAGTCCAGTGTCGCTGAGCGCGGCTATGATCTCACCTGTAATGTAAAGAGTCAAACTAGTAAAATCTCTGATAGAAAGAGCAGACGTTACAAATTATTTGGAAAGAAGGGTAATGAGGAGATATATTGAGGGAACCATAACAGTGATGCAAAGGGGGTAGAGGAAAATAATCTACATAGTCAACTGTAGGACAGTGGGAATTAATTGGAGTATACAGAGAGATTGGAAATGAACTTGTTGGGGGCTGGAAGAGCTAAGTCTTTGACAGCAAAGAAAGTGAAACATAATTTGAGTTCAGAGGATGATTTTCTGTCATCAAGTGTGGGAGGTACATTGTGTAGAGACAGCACCTGCCTTTGGTTGCCTTATGGTTACTCCTGCTCTGCTTATGTGCCAGGCAGCATAATACTTGCTGGGAGTTGGCACCCAGACCACTTCAATGGGCAGAAGTGGTCTTGGTGCCTATCGTGTCCTTTTAATCTCGCGAGAGTGAATTCTAGCCCTGGAGCTATGGGCTAGAGTTCACTCTGACCACTGGGACCACCAGGGATTCCCCACCGGACCACCAGGGATCCAGAAATGTCCCCCCTCCTCCCAGTAAAGGTAAGAAGGGAGGGGGGACATAAATATATTTATTTTAATTACATTTAAAAAAAAGCCTCCCTACCCTCCTTCCCCCATACACACTGCACACACTGCCCAACAAACACTGCCCCCATACACACACTACACACACTGCCCCACAAACACATACTACACACACTGCCCCACAAACACTGCCCCCATACACACACTGCCCCATACACACACTACACACACTGCCCCACAAACACTGCCCCCATACACACACACTACACACACTGCCCCCATACACACACACACACACACTGCCCCATACACACACTACACATACTGCCCCCATACACACACACACACACACTGCCCCATACACACACACTACACACAATGCCCCACAAACACTGCCCCCATACACACACTGCCCCACAAACAATAACCCCATACACACACTACACACACTGCCCCACAAACACTGCCCCCATACACACACACTACACACACTGCCCCCCACACACTACACACACTGCCCCCATACACACACTACACACACTGCCCCACAAACACTGCCCCCATACACACACTACACACACTGCCCCACAAACACTGCCCCATACACACACTACACACACTGCCCCACAAACACTGCCCCCATACACACACTGCCCCCATACACACACTACACACACTGCCCCACAAACACTGCCCCCATACACACACACTACACACACTGCCCCACAAACACTGCCCCATACACACACTACACACATGCCCCACAAACATTGCCCCCCATACACACACTGCCCCACAAACACTGCCCCCCATGCACACTGCCCCACACACACTGCCCCACACATACACTGCCCCCTAACACACACACTGCAACCCTGACATACACTGCCGCCCTAACGCACTCGCACACACCCTTCACCGCTCACACACACACACACACTGCACCTTTCATACACACTTCACCTCTAACACATACCACTGCTCCTATGCCCTATATCCCAGCAGACCCCAGGTAAGTTGTCAAACTGTTCTTAAACGGTTTGACTACTTACTCTGGGATGGGATCCTGGAACTACTGGCGCCATAACTACTACACTGAGCTGTAGTGGTTATTGTGGCTGGATTATTTCTTTAAATAATCTACAAGTGCCCCTCCCAAGATCAGGCTCTGGATCCGCCACTGCCAGTGGCAGTGCATTTTACAGGGAGAGGAGACAACCAGTCTCTCTCCCCAGCGGCAGTGCATCCTACAGGAAGAGGAGACAACTGGTATCTCTCCCCCGCAGCAGTGCATCTTTCAGGGAGAGGCGGCAGCTGGTATTTCTCCCTAACTACAGGGGGACTACACCCCTGACCCCAATAGTACAGATGGGACCGTGGTCTCTGCGCCAGATCTACACGGATGCTGGACAGCCGGTCCAGATCCCCAACTAAACCCACATAGGTACCAGGAGGAGGAGGTAAGCGCTTTCGCTTCTCCCCAGCCAATTCCCAGCAGGGCCCTGGGGTGAGTTGATGGGACTACCATACCATATGTTTATGAATGGGTTAAGCCTTCCCCCTATTCCCTCTAGTGGCTGTCTCATTGACAGGCACTAGAGGCGCTTGCGTGCTTCTCACTGTGATTTTCACAGTGAGAGCACGCAAGCGTCCATAGGAAAGCATTGTAAATGCTTTCCTATGCGACGGGCTGAATGCGCGCGCAGCTCTTGCCGCGCGTGCGCATTCAGTCCAGGAGGAGGAGAAGAGGAGGAGAGAAGGAGGAGAGCTCCCCGCCCAGCGCTGGAAAAAGGTAAGTTTTAACCCTTTCCCCTTTCCAGAGCCGGGCGGGAGGGGGACCCTGAGGGTGGGGGCACCCTCAGGGCACTATAGTGCCAGGAAAACGAGTATGTTTTCCTGGCACTATAGTGGTCCTTTAATCTTGGAACTGGCGTCCCCTCTCAATTACCCAGCTGTAACGCTGGCTGCGGGGCAGAGCACCGCTGGTCTCTGCCCACCAAGTAACACCAACTATCAGCCGGAGAACAACCAAGAAGCCAGGAGTACCATTATTTACTTATGGGTGGGCTACTCGACTAACTCAGGCACCGACCGACAGGAAGTCAGGTACCTGGTTAGTCTCCCCTTAGGGAGGGAGATATGTGGTGAAAGTAACCTCGCCACTGCTTTTTGGAGGGGCCTGTTTGCCAGCCTCCTACCCTGTGACTATGGTCCCTGCAATAGACCTGGCTAAAATACTTTAAACAGGCTCTGTTCATATGAGTTATGTACTTTTGTACTCCAGACAGAGAGACCGACCGTTAGCCCTGATTCCCTGGAACTGTTTTGGGCATAGGACCATGTGCACGGTCGGTCAAAAATAACCCCTGAACTGATCTGGGTGATTTTTGGATATGTTGGCCACCCAGTTGAGGGCTATCAGGGGATGTAACATTTGTGGGGAATAATGTATTTTTAGGGTATTTTTGGGGTGTTTTTAAAAAAGTATGTTTTTTCCTGTGCTTGGAGATAATTGGATTATAATTAGTATGGTTACTGACTCAATTATCTCACAGGCAGAGAGGAGGGACTGTATGTTTGTTATGGGAATGTTGTACATTTAATTACTGTTCTGATTGGTTTGTAAGCTTTGTGTCCCTGTCCCCAACAAGGTACATGTGGGTGTACACCTTGATTGGGGACTTGTATAAAAGGCCAGTGTGGCACCATAAAATTGAGTTCCTGCTTACCCTCAACATAGAGTCTCATCTCATGTGTGGGGGAAACGGCTGTAACTACCCTTGGGATTGCTATATCACTATACTCCCCTGGGATTATAATCACTAGCTCTTTTAAGAGCTGTTCATGCTACGCTCTCTGGAGTAGGAGAGGTTCACCCACTGGAAGCTGGATCCTGATCTTGGGCCCAGGATGGGTGGAGGACGGCGAGTTCCCAGCCAAGCTGTAACGCTGGACGTGGGGACTGCAGTGCTGATGGTGTCTGGTGGAGTGCTTGGAGCCCTCGGTGAGCACTAGGAGCATTGACTGACGGAGGCACCCGGTCGGAGTGCCAGGCGGTCCGTCACAATCGGTATACCAGTAAAGGAGGTGTAAACCCATTCCGATAAGAGAACCTGTGTCCCTGAGGTCTGAACGGGCCATGTATTTGGTGCATTAACTGTTAGACTATATATCGGTGAATGATACACAAGATCTAAATTGGATCTAACTTCTTAACAGTATAAACTCACAATTAACAACATCAGAAAACACTTGACATTTTGTGTTATCGTACACATAAAACATGTTATTTAACTCTGTGCTACAACAGGAAATGATGCATTGTTTATTTGTTATATGTGTGCGTGTGTATACTTGACATATTTTCTTCATCTAACGACATAATACTGCATATAATTAAGTAATAACAGGGAATGAGGAGCTACTACTTAATGCTCCCATGCAGAGCAATTTTATATGCCCAGGAATGATGTTGCCAATGACAACAAAATTAGGGCTATGTCGAAAACCTACAGGGTCGCCAACAACGCTATGGAGAGAGATGCTCGTTATTTTATTTCAGAGTAATTTCTTACCTACCTTCCTAATTACCTCTAATGTTTCTGTAAGATGGAAAATTAATGCATTTAATTTATTTATTTGTGTATTTCCTTGGAGTCCCCAAAATCCGAAAAATCTTCCTATTTTATAATATGAAGCCATTATAAATGTGCAAAACAAACGAACATTATCATTTGACAAAATTCTCACAAAAGAAAGAAAAAAGGAAAATAGAGCCTTCAAAAAGTGTCAGTTGGATAACAAGCTAGCCCTATGCTTGTGATTGTTCCTTTACTGCAAATCTCAGCAGGCAATGCAGCCCATGGCACACAAATTAAATATTAAAATACCTATCTCTCTGACATCTAACCGTTCACTAAAAACATTACCTGTAAAAATCTGTACAGAAAACACGGAAAACACTTTAGCTTGCCTGAAGAGAGAGTTCTAATTTACAAAAAGTGCTGATTTCAATAGAAATTGGCACTTTTTTTTTAAAATTTATTCAATTTATAGCATTCAACTTAACCCCTTAAGGACCAAACTTCTGGAATAAAAGGGAATCATGACATGTCACACGTCATGTGTCCTTAAGGGGTTAAAGAATAAAAAAAATTAAAAAAAGATACATCAATATAACTGCTTTAAACAAGGACATAGTGGTAGTATATATCAATAGTGGTATTATATAACATTAAATACCTAAAGTTTCTATATGGAATACAATATTCAGTGAAAACCATCAGTTATGTATATACGGGATGTCTTACAATCACACTCTATACTTGCTTGATAACCAGCCATTATTAAGAAGCTCATACAAAGGATTTTCCACAATATAACTGTTACAATGATAAACATAATCAATTTACAATAAAAAAAAAAGGGGGGGGGGTTAAAAAAATAAGAAGAATAAATTAAGTTCCTGAGGCTCGACATGGGGCTCGACAAAAGATCACAATCTTTGTTGTTTTATATAATGTCTATTTGTCCAGGGTAATGAAATTGGCACTTTTATAAATTAATCTTGGTATGCCCCCTGAGTGTCAGTCAGACAACCTGTCCTGGTTACTTCCTGGTTTGGTTAGCTCAGTGGAGCTAAACTCAGGAGGCAGCAATTGCCCAGAGCACCTGCCTTGCAAAGACGTCTCATTGAGCTGCATTGGGAAGACAGTGATTGGACGGCCACAGGGTTCGAAGGGGAGGGCTTACAAAAGAAACACATTTCATCTGTTCGTTTACATCTGCGTCACTGGACAAATACAATCTGCATCACTAGCTACAGTCTCTCTCCCTCAAAAAAATACAAATGCAACAAATATATTTGAGGAATAATAAAACAAACACAGACATTTATGATCCAGCATTATTCATAGATTGTAAACTCATTTGAGCAGGGCCTTCTCCACCTCTCTGTTAATATTCAGTAAGTCATATCCCTCTTGTATTAGTATTATTTTTTTTATTTATAAAGCGCCAACAAGTTCCGTAGCGCTGTACAATGGGTGTACTAACAGTCACGGATTTGTAACCAGACGAGTTGGACGCACAGGAACAGAGGGATTGAGAGCTTACAAAAAGGGAGTGGGGCATAGTGACACAAAGGATAATGGTAGCGGTGTCAAAGTAGATTGCTCAAAAAAGGTTTTCACTGAGGGCTTAGCAGGTTATTTTGACAGTTGACACTTGTAGTTAGAGGAGTCATAATAGTAAAATGCTGCAAAGTATGTTGGAGCCATGTGAATTCTAATAATAATAATTATTATTATTATTATTATTAAAGGACCACTATAGTGCCAGGAAAACATACTCGTTTTCCTGGCACTATAGTGCCCTGAGGGTGCCCCCACCCTCAGGGACCCCCTCCCGCCGGGCTCTGGGGAGAGGAAGGGGTTAAAATCTTACCTTTCTCCAGCACCGGGCGGGGAGCTTTCCTCCTCCTCTCCTTCTTCCTAGCGACGTCATCGCCGAATGCACATGCGCGGCAGGAGCCGTGCGTTTTCTGCCAGTTCATAGGAAAGCATTTACAATGCTTTTCTATGGGCGCTGGCGTCTTCTCACTGTGATTTTAGCAGTGAGAAGCACGCAAGCGCCTCTAGCGGCTGTCAATGAGACAGCCACTAGAGGCTTTGGAGGCTGGATTAACCCTCAGTGTAAACATAGCAGTTTCTCTGACACTGCTATGTTTATAAAAAAAAAAAAGGGTTAATCCTATCTGGACCTGGCACCCAGACCACTTCATTAAGCTGAAGTGGTCTGGGTGCCTATAGTGGTCCTTTAACAGATCCTACTTTAAATTAGTTTCAAAGAACTATCTGGGGAAGACAGTTATAAACTGCCAGTTTGATAAGCTGGGCTGACCAAGTTTAGTATCTCCGTAACCAACTGTATCAACAGCAGAGCAACCCCCAAAAAATAATACCTCCAAACAAGTGTATTCATACTAACCAATATATAGCAATATATTAATTGAATATTATTTAGTTTTCCTTCTTTGTTATAAATATACTTATGTGATGGTTTATTGTACTAAATTGATTTTATTCTTTCCAACTTTTCAGGGTTTTCATTCAATTGTTTGATGAAGAACTGTTTATATATCTTTAAATACCATATATATGGGCACTATGATAATTTCAGCTTATTGAAATGGTTATAGTATCAGGGTTCTATACCTGCACTTTTATGATTAGCAAAATTAGGCTTTCATACGGAGCTTGGACTTCTGCAGAGTTCTGTCAATCTAAGAGACTTGCAAGTCCAAAAACTGCCGCTGTCTATGTGATGACTGGCAGTGAGTGCACACAGCGCCAATTATCACAGAGAAGGGCATAAGTGTTTGCTTGGCAGTAGTGGCTGCAAGTCCCTCCCTGTCTGTAGTGACATAATGGCAGGCAAAGCCAGGAAGTTTTATTCCTGGCTCTCTAACTGACTGGCCTTGTAGGCTGAGCTCTCACCTCCCAATCTCTAATCCTTCAACCTGTCAGGTCCCTTGCCTCCATGCCGCTCGCGGCGGCCTTGCTTACCATGTCACCGTGAGCGGCGCCACCTGGTCCCTGTCCGCGGCGTCCGGCTGTCCCTGATGCCGTGTTTCAGACTGACAGTGTTTCTGACGCTGCACGCTCCAGAGCAGCATCCTTGTATGTGTGCCGGACGCGGTCATGTGACCCGGCACACAGTGATGACCTCAGAGACCACAAGGGAGGGAAGAAACACCTTCCACATGTTGTGGTTAACACTAATTGGAGATTAGTCAATCAGACACACTCTCTGTGTTTATAAGCTAACCTCCCCCTTGTCTCAGTGCCCTGTTGTGGTCTGTGTTTAAGCCAATACTTGAGGACTGGGTTGGGAACCACTGCTCTAGAGTGTTTCTCACCTTTCTCACCTTTGATTTAAAAGAAACAATTTACGTCGTTCATAGTTGGTTGATGTAGTCAATCAATCCATTTTAAATAGAAATTGCATTTTTGATAAAAAATAGTTGTAAGGTGGGAGCACCCAGCTGGCTCCAGACTTGGATGGTTTTGTGTCCAACAGCTGTGACAATGAGTAGGAATGAGTAGGAATCTTTTGTTATTTAGAGGATGCCCAACAGCAAAAATTCAGGGGAGAGAGGCCAGCAAAAGGATTTTAACTTGAAATTTAAGTTTAACCCCTTAAGGACCAAACTTCTGTAATAAAAGGGAATCATGACATGTCACACATGTCATGTGTCCTTAAGGGGTTAAAGCCACTTTAAATACCACATTAATTTGTTTCATATCAGAGATCTGATATAAACTCTATAAGGTGAATTGTCAGTTCCATGGCAACAGCATAACGTAATAACTAACTAGAAGGCAATTTTCATCTACTCAGTTTAACAAAAGTTTTGATTTTCTTTTTAACGTTTATTTACATGATATATATACTAAATTGTATTCATTATGTATGGTTGTCATGACACAAGCTGGCATACACTGATAATCACTCTGACCCCATGTTGCTGTACATGTCGCTGATTACTTGTGTTAGGTGTATTGTGGGGTAAGGTCAAGGGTGCAGGCGCATTCTCTGTGTAATATGGGATAATGACAGCACCCGCTTCCATACTGTACAGGCAGAGGTTACATGTTACTTCTATTTCACTACTCTGCACTCCATATGTTAATTGCAGACACTTATTTGAAGATTGCTCTCTCTCCGCAGCTCTTGCACTCCTAAAAGGGTGCCGTGGGGGGAGATGCTATATATTCAGTGCTCCTTCACAATTCACAAGAAAATATACATTTAGCTTGTACTTTTTAACTATATCTTAATGTCTAGATGTTAATACTGTTAAAAAATAAAAAAGCATTTCCTCTGTACAGCTCCTGTCAATTTGACTGCTGCAATATATAGGTGAAATCATACACTAATCAGCCACTACATTAAAGCCACCGACAGGTGAAGAAAATAGCATTGATTAAATCGTTACAATGGCATCTGTCAAGGGGTGGGATATGTTAGGCAACAATGAATTCTTGAATTTTATAATTTTATGTGTTGGTAGCAGGAAACATGAGCAATTGAAAATATCTGAGTGACTTTGACAAGGACCAAATAGCGATGGCTAGATGACTGGATCAGAACATCTTCAAAATAGCAAGTCTTGTGTGGTGTTCCTGGTATGCAGTGATTAGTACCTACCAAAAGTGGTGCAAGGAAGGACAACTGGTGAACAGTCATCAAGGTCATGGGTGCCCAAGGCTCATTGATGCACATGGGGAGTAAAGGCTAATCCATCTGGTCCGATCACACAGAAAAGCTACTATAGCTGAAATTGCTGAAAAATTTAATGCTGTCCATGATGGAAGGTGTCAGAACACAGTGCTTTGCAGTTTGCTGCATATGGGGCTGCATAACCTCAGACCAGTCTGAGTGCTCTCGATGACCCCTGTCCACCGCCGAAAGCATCTTCAATGGGGATGTGAACACTAGAAACGGACCATGGAGCAATGGAAGATGGTTGCCTCGTCTGATGAATCATGTTTTCTTTTAGATCAGGAGGAGGGCTGGGTGCATTTCGTTTGCTTACCTGGGGAAGAGGTGGCAACAGGATGCACTATGGGAAGAAGGCAGGCAGGCGGAGGTGTTATACTCTGGGCAACGTTTTGCTGAGAAACCTTGGGTCCTGGCATTCATGTGGATGTGGATTACTTTGACACGTATCACCCATCTAGAGTTTGTTTCAGACCACGTACACCCCTTAATTTGCGATGGTGTTCTCTGGTGGAAGTGGCCTCTTTCAGAAGGATAATGCACTCGGACACACTGCAAAAATTGTTCTGGAGTGGCTTGAGGAACATGATAAAGAGTTCAAAGTGTTGCCTTGGCCTCTAAATTTCCCAGATCTCAATTCAAATGACCATCTGTGGGATGTGCTGGAACAATAAATCCAATCCATGGATGCCCCACCTTGGACCTTGCAGGACTTGAAGTATCTGCTGCTAATGTTTTGGTGCCACATACCACAGGACATATACAGAGGTCTTGTGGAGTTCATACTTTAACACATTAGAGTTGTTTTGGTAGTACAAAGAGGGAACTACACAATATTCGGCAGGTTGTTTAAATGTTGTAGCTGACCAGTGTATGCTTTTTAAATCAGAACAATAATTTTAGGTATTGCACGTTTACTTCAGCAATACAGTTGCAATCAAAATGATTCAACCCCCATTGAAAATCAGGTTTATTGTCAGAATGTACAGACTTTCATCTGTTTGCTATGTACAAATCAAACAAAAGCAATTGAAATAGATCAACACAATGTATGCAGTGAAACGTGACACTCAACAAACCCCTAACCAGTTCAGGTATTTCAAGTGATCCAGCTCAAGCACACCTGGTGCAACTAATGAAGCCCATGATTAGTTGCATCAGGTGTGCTTGAGACAACACCTGTTTAGCATATTTATGCTGTTGTGAGGGATTTAATTCAGGGGGGTTGAATCATTTTGAGACTGGAGAAGTCACAAGTTGCATTTTCAGTTGAATTTGCGGAAACCACTTGAAGCATTCATTGTGTTGAGCTATTTCAATTGCTTTTGTTTGATTTGTACATAGCAAACAGATGAAAGTCGGTAAAAACTGACAATAAACTTGATTTTCATTGGGGGTTGAATACGTTTGATTACAACTGTTGCTGTTTAGATCTTTGGCATTCTGTTTCCAAACATAATCATATGTTGCTCTACCACAATCCTGAAAATATGTAGCTCAACATCAGGTGGAAAGCCAAGGCTAGAGAGAGTTAAAAGTTTAGATAATATATTGTTATACCACCTACCCATTAGTGCGTCCGTCTCTGCACACATAGCATAATAGTACGCTCTTATGTCTTGGATCTCCCTATCTGTGAAGTGCCCAGTGCAATTCTTAGTGTATGTAGAATAGTAGTCCACCGGATGCATATTCTGTAAGGGTATCCATTTGGGAATAGTTACATTCTTGTACGCCACCTAAAACATTAAAGTGAAAGTTGGATTTTTGTTTTTGACCATTTAAACCTTCTGTAATGAGAATAAACAACAAAATAGACATTACAAGTAACACTAACATTAACTGAATTGGATCTGTGCTGTTACTGTGAATAAATTAATAGGAATGCTATATAACATATAAAAGACATTAAATGTACATTTTTTTAACATATATTTTTTACTCTTTTTTTTTTTTTTTTTATAGTTTCAAGGGGACCCTTCACCTTAGCGAAATCAAGGTTCGTGTATTAATTATTACGAAACTCTACAGGATTTGTGTGCAATGCATTGTTCTTGTGATTTCAAAATGTCTATGACTCACATAATAAACGGTTCTGTAATGATGACCAACATTTTTATGTCCATATTTCAAAATCAACGTATTTAAAGGGACACTAAAGTCATCCAGGCCACTTCATCTCAATGAAGTGATCTGCATGCAGTGTTCCTGTCCTTTTAACCCTGTAATGTTTTGTAAAAACTGCAATGTTTGAATTGCAGTGTTAAATACCCCTCTAGCGGCTGTCATATGGACAGCCACTAGAGGCGCTTCAGTTGTACTCACTGAGTACAACGCGGTCATGGGACGTGGAAGCATACGAAAGCATTAAATACAATGTTTTCCTATGGGGAACCTTAGATGCATGCCCAATGCTCACAGTGCATGTGCATCAGGTCCCCAGTACTATGAGGGTCATTAGATTGGACCATTGTGGAGGAGGCCATGGCTACTTGACGTTGTCATGGGAGGCAGAGAGGTGAGCACTGCCAAGGGAGTTTAGTCGCTGCAAAATGGTAAGTAAAACCTTAATTTTATTAGTTAATATTGCACAAAGGGGGGCTTTATATCAACTAATAATGTGCTTTGACCATTTGTGGACCAAATGAATGATACATATTGTGCAACCTTTGGTTCTCAAAAGGTTAATAATTAGAGATGTTGGATTCTCTGTGATAGTTTTAAGCATCAGTTACTAATCTACTTGCAATTGTTAATGGGAGGAGATGGACTGATTAGCCAAGAAGGACTAGGCACACATTCTTATCTCCCAGCACAGAACATGTTTCATGTTATCTAAAGTGACAAACAACTCATGTAAGGCTAAGTAGTTCTGCCAATTATATGTCCTTGCGTAAGGCCAACTGACGCATAACATTTTAAAAAATCAGTTTGAAAGCCAGACAGGGTCATCTACTAAAGAGTGAATTGTCAGGAATTTACATTTAAAAAGAAGTTCAAATTTCAGGCAAAATCTGAACTGGTTGGCTCTTGATTTTTTATTTGTTTTTCAATTGATTCTCAGGTTGCACTCAATACTTGACACACCAGCAGCCAGAAACATTCAACCTCACACCTAGAGTTCGAGAGAACAAAAGACACTCACAGAGGGCTTACTTAGCCATTATAACCTCACAGCACAATTATTTTCAGTAAGTGCAGTTGTATGCAGCAGGAAGTTTTGATTTATGTATAGTTACCCTATGGTGTGTTTTGTTTTTTGTTCTATGTAAAAAACAAACTGCTTTTATACTGGAATCCATCTGTTGGTACCTGGAGCCATATCATTGGTATGTTCTGATGTAAATATCTTTAAACACTGCACTGTTTGCATAGCACCTTAATACACCTTACATGTGTCCATGTGTGTTATTTGTATTAAACATAGAAACAGAGAATGTGATGGCAGATAAGAACCGTTTGGCCCATCTAGTCTGCTGTATTTTGAAAATACTTTCCTTAGCCCCTGGCCTTATCTTAAGTCTAGGATAGCCCTATGCCTATCCCAACGCATGCATAAACTCCTTCACTGTGTAAACCTCTACCACTTCAGCTGGAAGGCTATTCCATGCACCCACTACCCTCTCAGTAGAGTAATACTTCCTGAAATTATTTTTGAATCTTCGCTCCTCTAATTTAAGCCTATCCACATTAAATGTCAGTTGTCACAACATCAACCCTGTTACATATCTTAGTATCATCAGCAAAAAGACATACCTTACCATCAAGACCTTCTGCAATATAACTAATAAAAATATTTAAGAGAATGGGTCCAAGTACAGATTCCTTAGGTATCCCACTGGTAATCAGACCTTGCTTCGAATATACTTCATTGACTACAACCCTCTGTTGCCTGTCACTCAGCCACTGCCTTACCCATTCAACAATATTGGAATCCAAACTTAAAGATTGCAGTTTATTGATAAGCCTTCTATGTGCAACAGTGTCAAAAGCCTTACTGAAATCTAGGTAAGCAATGTCTACTGCACCACCCTGATCTATAATTTTAGTTACCCAATCAAAAAAATCAGTAAGATTAGTTTGGCATGATCTCCCTGAAGTAAACCCATGTTGTCTCTGATCTTGAAATCCATATGTTTTTAGATGTTCAATAATCCTATCCTTTAACATGGTTTCCATCACTTTTCCCACTACTGAAGTAAGGCTTACTGGCCTATAGTTGCCCGACTCCTCCGTACTACCTTTCTTGTTAATGGGCACAACATTCGCTAACTTCCAATCTTCTGGGACTACTCCTGTTAACAATGATTGGTTAAATAAATCTGTTAATGGTTTTGCTAGTACACCACTAAGCTTATTATTTGTCTTTACTTTTGACAGTTGAAATAGAATCTCTTCCTCTGTATACTCACATGTAACAAATGACACATTTGTCCTTTTTGCTAACTGAGGTCCCTTTCCTTCATTTTTATCTGTAAATACAGAACAAAAATATTCATTGAGGCAGTCAGCTAGACCTTTATCCTCTTCTACATACTTTCATTCTTTTTAATCTTACTAATCATTGTTTTACTTTCCTTTTCTCATTTATAGATCTAAAAAATGTTTTGTCCCCTGACTGTGCTATTTTCTCTTCTGTGTGTGCTTTGGAGGCTCTTATAGCTTGCTTAGCCTCTTTCTGCCTAATCTTATAGATCATTATGTTTTCCTCACTCTGGTTTTTTTACAATTACTAAATGCTAACTTTTAGTTTTTTTCACTGTTTTGGCCACTTCTGTGGAGTACCACAGTGGTTTCTTGAATTTTTTGCTTTTACTGACAAGCCTAATGGAATTTTCTGTTGCTTCCAGTAGTAACTTTTAAATAATCCCATTTCTCCTGGTCTCCATTTAAACCGCTCCAGTCTGATAATGACTCCTTTACACATATTCTAATTTTAGAAAAATCTGTTTTTCTAAAGTCTAAAACTTTTGTTTTTGTGTGGTGTGACTGTTCTTATATTCACTGTTCTTATATTAAACCACACTGACTGATGATCACTGGATCCTAATCTTTCACCTACAGTAATATCTGATACCAAATCTCAATTTGTAAACACTAAATCTAGTATGGCCTCTTTACGAGTTGGTTCCTCAACAACTTGTTTTAGAGACAATCCCAGTAGGGAGTTTAGAATAAGTGTGCTCCTGGCATAAGCAGGTGTTTTGGTTTTCCAGTTCACATCAATAAAGTATTATTTATAGCTAGCCGAATTTGCGATGTTAGCCTGGTGGTGGCAGCACTCTGGTGTGTATTTCAACATTATCGTTTTACAAAATCTAAAAATCTATAGATGTCTTGGAGAACCAGTTTGTCTATTGCGGTCAAATATGTTAACTTAAAAGAACACTCCAAGCACCATAACCACTTCAGTGTAATGTAGTGTTTATGATGCCAGGAGTACCTTGTTACCCTCCTTTAATCTAAGTACCGGTAGTTAAATCATTTGCTTACTTCACTATGGCCAGAAGCTCTCTGTCTGATCTAAGAAAATCTTAACCTATTTACCTAGACTCCACGCACCATAATCACTGCAGCCAGAAACTCTCTGCCTATTCTAATGAAAACTTTGAATATTTACCTACACATTAAAGGAAAACTCCAAGCACCATTATCAGTACAGCCTGCTGTTGTGGTTATGGTTCCAGGAGGGCCCTGGCACTTTCCCACAATAAACAATCTAAAAATATTAAAATGGTGTGCCTTATTACCTGGGTCCCGCCAGAAGCCTATGGCAGCGGCCCCTGGATCTGGTCTGCAGGAGAACCTGAGGAGCTATACAAGGCTAAGCAGAGCTATGCAGCACTGTGTTCATTGGCTGGAAGTGCTGGCTCTCAACCAATTAGTAATAATAAAGAAAAAAGACGGATGGAACAGCGCTATCCCATCTGATCACAACGCGGAGGGGGAGGCTGCACGCCTGAAAGGAAGGTTAATCCTCAAAACCCTTCAAAGGACTGGAAAAACAGAAAACAACAAGTACAGGGTGCGCCAAGAACAAAGTGAATAAATAAAATAAATAATAGAAAAAAATACCAGGGAAACAGGCAAATTAAAGTCTCTAATTCACAGGTAGAGTCTTCAGAAATTCTCAAAACGTCTTGGGTCAAATCCTCATCAGCATATATGAAAGAAAAAAACACACAGAGTGGACCAATGTCACTATGACCCCCATATTAATAAAGGGGAGGTTAACTCCTCCCGTATGCCCCCACTCACGGCATGCAGCGAGTAGGAGCATGTCGCCTAAACAGCGAGAAGCCAATGGCTGCTTGCTGTGATTTAACACTAAAGTAAAAACAGTATTATTTATTTAGGGTCCCCACCCAGGGGGGGCATTAGGTTCCCCCTTTATTTAATTAGGGTCCCCACCCGCCGCACATGCTGCGAGTAGGGTCCTGTGGGTGGAATTAACCTCCCTTTTTCAATATGGGGTGTCATATTTAGTGTTTAATGACAGCCAGCAGCCACTGCCCAAAAAGTTTTTAACGAATTTTGTTCGAAAACGAATGATTTACGAATGAAATTCGGGATTGATGAATTACATTTTTATTTAGTACGAAATCATTCGTACGAAAACGAAAATTTCACTGCTGCACATGTCTAATAATTTGATATCTAGTTAATAAACTATTGAATCGTTCTTTAAGAGTCAGAAAAAAAATATTGACTCCTTTTCCCTAGAAATATAAAGGGGCTTTAACCCTCTTTATATATAATGAAAAACATATAGCATCTATGTAAACTTTTTTTTATCTTAAATTGTGTGTGTTTTCCCTTCCAAGCGCTCTCTTTTAGGGAGAGAAATGTAGTTGCTATATGTTTTTTAGTTTAGTTAATAAACCCTATTTAATTCCATCAAAATAATTGCTCATTTTTAAATACAATACCCCAAAAATGGAATGCCCTACTTGTTTAGCGAGAGAATAATATGATAAAACCACCCGACAAAAGGAGATCCCACAAAAGGAGAACATTCCTCCAGAGTTTTTATGGACCAGATTGTAATAATGGCAAGAAGGTAATTTTCCTTAACGGGTACCTGACATGACAAATACAACTTAATCTTAAATGATGGAGAAAAATACTTCATCTCTAGGTTAAAAAACAGCCCTTTCCCCCTCTTGTCAGTCAGTTCAGTCTGTGCCAATCCTGTGCCAATCAGCATAGAGATAAGAAGGCTGTATATCTGATATCAGTGAAACCCTACTCAGGACACCTTCTGCTTGCCTTCAGGTTAAGTGCAAGCAATGCCTGCAAGTGGAAGTAGGGAGGAGGGGCAGGCTCTCTGTTAGAGCAGCACCAGCGTGGTGAGAATAATTTATTGCGGCAGCTTTGAACAGGCAAGCTGAAAATGGAGAGAGAGAACAGATAAGTTATATTTACACAAAGCCAAAACAAATTGTTGGGGACTTTAACCCTCTCATGGGAAGCAAGTCTGCACTTCCCAAACAGGGAGGAGAGGTGTGTCTTACAGCAAGTGTAACACTTACTGAAAACCAGGGCCGTTTGAAGGAATTTGGGGGCCCCAAGCAAAATGGACATGGAGGCCCCCCAACCCCCCCACCACACGCACGCACGCCTACAGGAACCACAGCATAGCTATACAGTTTAAGTTCACCCACACTTTATATAAATAAAAAAGGTTTACAGTGCAAATACTGCTGTTGCATATAATGTGCATAAAATTTGAACATTTTCAACAATTGAACATTTCCAAAAAAACACCACTGTACAATAAAATCAAATATACATTAAAAAAGTGCACAATAACTAAATCCAACATACTTAAAACACACACACTCACATTAGCATTTTTCAGTTCTCACAAACATGTGCAAATTATCTAAAACTGCTCCCCCTGTCCTTCTTACTCACCCCTCCCCCTCCCTGTGTCCTTCTAACTCCCCTTCCCCCGTGTCCTTCTTACTCCCCCTCCCTGTGTCCTTCCTACTCCACTCCCCCGTGTCCTTCTTACTCCCCCCTCCATGTGTCCTTCTTACTCCCCTCCCCATGTTCTTTTTACTCCCCTCATGTTTTTTTACTCCCCCTCCCTATGTTTTTTTTACTCCCCCATGTTCTTTTTACTCCCCCCTCCCTCCCTGTGTTCTTTTTACTTCCCCCTCCCTCCCCATGTTCTTCTCAGTTCTCACCTCCCCTTCCCTGTAGCGTGGCCGAGCTCCTCTTCCTCCTGGCTGTCAGTCCAGCCGGGTACCGCGCGGTAACAGGAGATTCAGTTTCCTGTTCCCGGTCAGGCTGAAAGGAAGTAAGCACTCAGTGTGCACTTCCTGTCAGTCCGGCCGGGAAAAAGAAGGCAACAATTTCTAGGTAATATTAGGAGTTATGTGTAAGATGCACCTTTTTGAGCCAATATGGAGATGTTAGAAATGTTGAGGATCCATAGTTTTCACCCATATTTTCTGAAGGGTATGGATGTGGTAGATTCAATCCCAAATAGAGCATAAATGGTTGTGACAGGTTATGAGCTTCATTCCTAATCCAGTCTGCTGCTTTATCTGTATTCTTCCAATCTTCCACCATTATTCTTTTTTGTGTTGCATTTCCAGTAAGATCTGCAACAGGTCGTCCTTCTTGTCGGAGGAGAAATGGGACATCTCTCGTCCAGGCTTCCACGCGGTTGCTGAAAGAGTTTGTATAAGAAGAAAGTTACTGTCACAATGAGAGAGCACTCATATCTTTATGGGAAATTTAGTCAAAGGCATATGTATGTCATAGATTAAAATAAAATAAAATAAAAAAAATATATGACCTTTTTTGTTTTGCTCTTTTAAGCTTCTGGCTAATGTTACATTTGTTTTAGCCTGATTTTTTAACATCGCTGATTTGAAGTTGCATTAGATTGGTTTATGGACCAACAAGTGGTTGATAGACTTTATGCACCTTGACCACTTCAGTAAATACAAAACACTGGTCAAATGCGAGTCAAGCAATAGGGAGGAACAAGATCTTGCAAAGTACCAAAGACTTCTGCTGTCTAAATTGAGGTAAATGCCTTTGCGTTAGCAAGGTGTCAAAGGAAGAGCCAATCATTGTGGTTATAGAAAAATCAAGAGACCATAACTACTGGCAACAGTTGTCACATGTATCTCAGAATTCAGGATAATTAGAAGCTTTATTAATCACAAAAAGTATTATGCAATTTATCCATCATCTGCTGAATTTTTGAAATGGAGATGAATAATAATTTCTTCTACAGGCTTATAGCTAAACAAAACATCATAATCACTCACCTGAGAGAGTGAGATCCACTCACATAATCTTGTTTTCCAAACCTCTGTGTGACATATCCATTCATTTTTACAAGATCCATCCATGTCGGGTAATCTGGATCAAGGCACTTGTAGTTATTCCAGGATTCCGTTAAATGAACAAACAGTCCGCTCCACATAGCTATGACAAAAAAATGTTTTTTTTAGGAGTAGGTAAGGTGGTATCCATTGTATATTTTTCCTAGTTGCCTAGTGATGGGGCAGAGGTCTGTGACTCAACCAAAAATGTTCTTTATAGCCTTTATAGAAATGTTATTCATGGTAAAATTCACAAAACTAAGAATCTCTCCCTCATTTTTTGTACTGCAACGTTTACTGTCCTTTACTCTTTACCCATGCGCAGTAATTTGCATGTTATGAAACACAGGAAAGACATAACGGATAACAGGATAATGGATCTGTGTTACTGCTCTCGTCTCATGAGGATCTAACAGGTAGATTGACTGCACACAGACAAATGGTCGTGAGACCATAGGTGGCAAATCTCATTAACCCCTTAAGGACACATGACATGTGTGACATGTCATGATTCCTTTTTATTCCAGAAGTTTGGTCCTTAAGGGGTTAAACAGTGCTACACAAAAACAAAGTGTCTGGGCACTCGCTATGATGTCGGAAACAATGTATTGATGTAACGTGGCCTTGTGAAGTCAAGTTGTCAAGACCTGACAAAGGCCAAATTTTAAAGCTGTTGCCTCCTATATCCAGGTCTCCACCTAAAACCTGCTTATCACCCATCGAGAGTGCCTAGACCCTTTATTTTTGAGAGGATCTAACTGATAAATAGATTTCCTAGTATTACCCCTATAGATCTATATTTTACTACTTTTGTAAACAAGAAAAAACAGATTTGAGAGAAAGTGAGATGGGAAATTATAAGTATTTTCCCCAATACTTTAAACAGTGACCCTACTCCTACCCATATTCACGCCTAGCCAAATTCATTAGTGCGCAAATAGGACTGATTTTTATTAATACTATCAATTTGGGTTTTTTAAATCCACACACAGATTCTTACTGTTTTAATGAATTTACATTCTTCCAAGTCTGATTAAATATTGATCTACTGTTTCCAGTTTTGCCTCTGTACAGGGTGTTTCCGTTTATTGAATATGAGTCCAACATGTTTTGCAGCACTGTACAATAGAGGGAATACAGACAAACAATTAAGAAAAACTGATACAAAATGTACAAAGGACCATGCCTGTGTGCTCACAATTTAGCAAACACAGAACTTTTATATCAAGATAACTTGTGAGTTGACACCAAAGGTTGCAGTTAGAGTTGTACATTCGGTTTTGCCGAATTGCAATGTGTCCAGATTTTGGTTCATCTGAATTCCGTAACTATGGATCATATGACCAAATCACACAACAACTGAACTGATTGATGAAAGGGCAGGTTTGGTTGACTTGGAGTTCTGGCTGTGACACCAAATTAAAAGATGATTGATGGTTAAGGGATAGGCACTAAATCAAATTAATACATGCATGCTTAATGTTTAAAACTCGCAACAGAATGCTCAAAAGCAATCAAACACTCAAGTTAGCAAATGTTGACCGAATGTAAACCATAACGGAATGGTTAAATACCATTCTATTCAGACATAATTCGGTCAACTGAAATTTAGTTTTATCCTCTATCTAACAGATCTATCTATCTAACGGATTGGTCCCTGTTAACAGCTTTACAATTTCCACTTATAAAATTGGTTTAACATGTTTGTTATAGCTCAACAATTGTTATATTATACCTGCACGAGAAGGGCAGCATATGGGAGAGTTAGTGTATGCATTCAGAAACACAGCTCCATTGTTTTTCATGAAGTGTAAATTAGGCAATTGTACAACATTATTTTCTAGAGCGGTAGTCAGCCTTCCATCCTGAAACACAAAGAAAACCACATATAGGAAGATTTCCGGTCTATGAAGAGCCAACCATCATAAATAGCCAACCATCAATTATTAGATTCATAATCAGTTAAAGTCAATTTCAATTCTAGCCAAAATTCATGCTAGATTGCAGTGCATAACAGTTCTATATAAAATAAATAACTTATTATCAGTTACATAGTGGCAACGCATTTCGCTGCGCTTAAGAATTCTAGAATGGGGCTCTTTTTCAAGAACATGACATACAGAATATTAGCTGAAACAAGAGGTGAAGACGACTCTCAATGAGCTTACAACGTACGTTAAAAGAATTACATAAAGAGGAAAAGAAAACATTTTAGGGTTTTATTCCCTAAACAATCAATTGACAAAGAAAGAAACTGCAATATGAAGATGAAAATACTTAAGTTGGAAATGTTCTCCACCAGGGGCCAGCCCACATTGTGTGTGTATTTGTATCTGCATGTGTGTCAGTGTGTGTGTATCTGTATGTCTGTATATGACTTGGTGTGTTTGTGTATCAGTAAGTGTGTAGGTGTGTGTATTTGTATGTGTGTTAGTGTGTGTGTCTGTGTATCTACATATTTGCCTGTATGTTTGTCTGTATATCTGCATGTGTGTCAGTGTTTGTATCTGTATGTGTGTCAGTGTTTGTATCTGTGGGTCTGTGTATCTGTATGTGTGTCAGTGTGTGTCGGTATATCTGCATGTGTGTCAGTGTTTGTATCTGTATGTGTGTCCGTGTTTTTATCTGTCAGTCTGCCTATCTGTATGTGTGTCAGTGTGTGTATGTGAATCAGTGTGTGTGTGGCTGTGTATATGTATATGTGCATGCATCTCAGCATCTTTGGGCATAAATAACTGCACTGGGTGGACATCAGTGTAAGGCCAGCTCCCTTATTGGCCATCTAAATGAATTGTTCCATCCATCATTTACGCACTTCTTTAGAAAAGCATACCAATTAAATTAACAGCTTTCCCTCCCGAACCTTTTTTCCTCAATAGTTTGCCTTTTTGCCTGGGGTCTGCCAGGCGCTGCTCCCCGCCTCCACTTCTAATGCTAGATTGTTGGAAGCTCATTGGCTGAGACTGGTGCCTGATGAGTTCGCCTTGCACTGCAGATGTGGAGGTGGTTAGTGGCACTCAGCAGACCACAAGTAAGAAGTCAAACCATTTGATTACTTTTATTGGGGGGTGTGGCACTCATGGCACCATAATCACTACAGCCAGCTGTAATTATTATGGAGCTGGGAATTTTCATATAATGGGTGGAGTTGCCTGGAATGTCCCATTAAGAGAATCAGAATCTGCTACATTCAGCATATTGTACAGAAAAGCAATATTTTCTCATTCTTCCTGGAAAAACATCCTTTGTCCATCACAGCTTCCTTTTTGTTATTATGGAAATGGCCATTACTTGCTCTTAGAAACAAGTAACTAAGCAAAGCTGCTATAACAATTATCTCCGTCAGAGTCAGGGGGAAAACAGCAGGCTTACTGGAAATGTATTCAATCCCAAATAGAGCATAAATGGTTGGGATGCTTGAAGGGCACCATGAAATGAATATAACATTGATAATCTGTAACTTGCGTTTTTCTTTCTTGTTTTCTCAATTTTTTTTTAAATGCATATTATAGTTTTTTAACTGGCATCACAAACCCATTCAGTCCAAATGTAGAAAACTGATGGCACACACAGGATATCAAACATGCAGACTTTTTTGGAGTGGAATGCCAAAGTTTCAGCTCACACAAGAGCCGCAGGCCAATCGCCATCGTATAGGTGGAGACTAAGGACTAAGGTAAATAACTCATCAAACTCCACTTGCCCTAAACTTGATCCCACCCAGAACCTAAACAACCCCTTTCCTTAGTCCCACATTTAAAGTAGCCTGCCCTTTGGTGGGTCCCCACTAAGATCTCAAGCTGGTTTTAGCTCAACTTGCGCCATTACAGAGAGAACATATCCGAAGCATATCAGACTGGTCCCATCCATACGGGCAGTCCAGATCCAAAATGCCAGCAAGTTCCCTTTGCATGAGAGATACGGCAACCCCAGACGATCATTTCAACCTTGTAAGATATCATCAGTGAGGTATAGCCAATATCCCTCTAGGCACCGTGAGCAAGGGGTCCACATCTGGATTGCTTTTTAAACTTAAAGGGACACTATAGTCACCTGAACAACTTTAGCTTAATGAAGCAGTTTTGGTGTATAGAACATGCCCCTGCAGCCTCACTGCTCAATCCTCTGCCATTTAGGAGTTAAATCCCTTTGTTTATGAACCCTAGTCACACCTCCCTGCATGTGACTTGCACAGCCTTCCATAAACACTTCCTGTAAAGAGAGCCCTATTTAGGCTTTCTTTATTGCAAGTTCTGTTTAATTAAGATTTTCTTATCCCCTGCTATGTTAATAGCTTGCTAGATCCTGCAAGAGCCTCCTGTATGTGATTAAAGTTCAATTTAGAGATTGAGATACAATTATTTAAGGTAAATTACATCTGTTTGAAAGTGAAACCAGTTTTTTTTTCATGCAGGCTCTGTCAATCATAGCCAGGGGAGGTGTGGCTAGGGCTGCATAAACAGAAACAAAGTGATTTAACTCCTAAATGACAGTGAATTGAGCAGTGAAATTGCAGGGGAATGATCTATACACTAAAACTGCTTTATTTAGCTAAAGTAATTTAGGTGACTATAGTGTTCCTTTAAGGAGAGATACCATTCACAGTTGCCCATACGCAGCCACACAGATCACTCACACAATACACACAGCTAGCCTTATATCATGCACAGAAAGCTACCACACACTTCACACATAGCTACAACAATTACAACCACCTTACACAAGACACACAACAACACTGCACATCCACCCAACATTTTAATAAGTTTTGACATTACATATCATAAAAAATAACAAAGTGGAAGAATGTATGCACAGCACACTGTTGCATCTTCTGGTTTCCAACTCACTACAATTCACAGTTTAGAGAATAAACCCAGCATTTCGCTGCCTGTTTTTCCCACTACGCAGTGCGTTGGCAAACTCTCCTGTCATAATAAATGCTGGACGCTCTCCAGATGTGGGAATGGTGTTCTTAATGGTCTCCAGAATTCGTTCAATACTTTCTCTTTCTTTATTCTGCCAAATGCACATCTTGGCCACTTCACAAAAAAAAAAGAAAAAAAAAAAAGAAAACTCTCTGGGAATTTCAAGGCTTGAGAAAATGAATGCCACATGCTTTGCATGTGAAAGAAGCAGTTGCACTGGGCACCCAAATAGTTAAAACAGAGTGTGCTCAATATTTGAACAACTTCCTGCGGCTCTAGAAATGTTAAACCAATGTCAGCAATTATATATTCTCTCTCTCTCTCTCTCTCTCTCTCTCTCTCTCTCTCTTTTTCTTTCTTTCTTTCTTTCCTCTCGGATTAAGCTGTTCCTTTATACACAGACTAATGCCTAATTACTCATATTCTGTTTGTGAGTGAAATCCCAAATCTGCACAAACTGTGATATTTCCAAACTATGTTAAACTGTGAAAACAAACCAGAGATATTGGTAAAAACAAACAAACTGCATTATACTTACAAATGCATCGCTCATCACCATCACTACATTATACCTGGTACCGTTTGATGGGTGGGATTGGATGGGGCACAGGAGAACATTTGGCAGGGCAGATAACAGGAATAATATAACAGAAGGTCTCTCGACCCACAGATGCATTCTGTATCCATGCAAGTATGACGGTAGATACAGATGAGGAAGCTGTGTTTTCCTGGCACGGGATTCACAATTTTTTTTTTTTTTAAGAAAAGTTGTGAAGCTTGTTTATGCTTCATCCATCCTACACAGCGTATGTCTAGAAGGAAGTGTTGCTAGAAAGGCACTTCCTGTCCAAAAATATGATTCAGATGTTCAGAGCTGTATCGCACACACTCAGTAACTTTTTCCAGAGTTTAAGTGCTAGTTTATTTAAAGTACTGGTTCATTATACACACACTTAAAGCAATACATGTACACTTTTTAAAAGCAAATATTACTCACCTATAAAAGGCGATTTGTTTTCTTAATCCAGCAAACTGAAACTTAGTTATTTCTCCTAAAATCGCCAGTTCAGTTTTAGTTAAACATTATCAAGTGGAAATGAGGCACAGAGTATAAACTTTCAGTTCTGTGATAACTAAGCATATATGCAATTACAGTTATCTAGCAATTTTAGCAAGACAATGGGACACAAAATGACTGCACAAGGGACAGAGAGGACAATGTGAGCCAATATGAGTAGTGTGTGCTGCTTGGGTCTGTATTTCTGGCACAGGTAAGATCTGGAGCACTCTTTTAGACACATACAGGTGTTTATTTATTAAACAGTAAATTGTAGTGAACCAAAATCGTACCGCAAAATTCAGGCTAATATAACTAAACTACAGGAAATTGGAGAATGTGTACAAATTAGCATTTTTAGCCAAATTCGACACTTCTGTGTTTCCACAGTAACAGTGCTGTACCTAGGTTACCTGTCAACAGGGGCAAAAATGTTTTTTATCACTCCAGCTGTTTTTGTTTGTGTATTTCTCTGCAATGCCCATGGCACGCTTTTATTAGTGAAATTACAAACATTTGCATTCTCATTTAAAGTACACACACAAACATTCATACAGACACATGCTCACATTCCTATACACACACACTCACATTCATATACACATAATCACATTCATATACAGACTCACATTTATATACACATAATCACATTCATATACAGACTCACATTAATATACACATAATCACATTCATATACAGACTCACATTTATATGCACATAATCAAATTCATATACAGACTCACATTCATATACACATAATCACATTCATATACAGACTCACATTTATATACACATACTCACATTCATATACAGACTCACATTCATATACACATAATCAAATTCATATACAGACTCACATTTATATACACATACTCACATTCATATACATACTCACATTCATATACACATACTCACATTCATAAACACACACTCACATTCATATACACATAATCACATTCATATACAGACTCACATTCATATACACATAATCAATTCATATACAGACTCACATTCATATACACATAATCACATTCATATACAGACTCACATTCATATACACATACTCACATTCACATACAGACTCACATTTATATGCACATAATCAAATTCATATACAGACTCGCATTCATATACACATAATCAATTCATATACAGACTCACATTCATATACACACACACTCACATTAATATACACATACTCACATTCATATACAGACTCAGACTCAGATTCATATACACATAATCACATTCATATACAGACTCACATTCATATACACATAATCAATTCATATACAGACTCACATTCATATACACATACTCACATTCATATACAGACTCTCATTCATATACACATAATCAAATTCATATACAGACACATTCATATACACATAATCACATTCATATACAGACTCACATTCATATGCACACAAACAATCATATTCAAACATATACACACTCACATTTATATACACACACATAGGGCCGGACTGGGAAGAAAATTCGGCCCGGGCATTTTTTAATTACAGCGGCCCACTAAAAAGGGGGCGGGGCCAGATAAGGTGTGTTTTGTCATCACCAATGACAAGCACGCCCCATCACAAAGTGAGCATGTTGGTTCAATGCTCTTCCATGCGCAGAGGGTATTTTTCTCTGGCATGAGAAAAATACGCTGTATTTATTCTGCACAGCGCAAGCAAATTTAATAACATGCTTGCACTGTGTTTGCTTGAAATTTGTCTCTGATGTCTCCATAGTTGGGATACCAGGAGACAAAAATGCCAGGAAAGCATATTGCGCAGTGTGTGTGAGGGTGCTCTGTCTGTGTGTGTGTGTGTAAGGGGTGTAGTGTGTGTGAGAGAGGGGTGCAGTGTGAGTGATGGGTGCTGCGTTTGCGTGAGGGTGCTATGTGGGTAAGGGTGCTGTGTGTGTGATGGGTGCAGTGTGTGTGTGCTGTGTGTGAGTGGGTGCTGTGTTTGCATGAGGGTGCTATGTGCATGTGAGGAAGCTGTGTGTGAGGGTGCAGTGTAGGCATGTGAGGAAGCTGTGAGTGTCAGGGGTGCAGTGTGTGTAAGTGAGGGTGTGTGATGTGCGTGTCAGGGGTGCAGTGTGTGTGTGAGGGTGCTGTGAGTGTCAGGGGTGCAGTGTGTGTGCTGTGCGTATCAGGGGTGCAATGTGTGTGTGTGAGGGTGCTGTGAGTGTTAGGGGTGCATTTTGTGTGTGCTGTGAGTGTCAGATGTGTAGTGTGTGAGTGAGGGTGCTGTGTCAGGGGTGCAGTGCGTGTCAGGGGTGCAGTGTGTGTGTGTGAGGGTGCTGTGAGTGTCAAGGGTGCAGTGTGTGTGCTATGAGTGTCAGGGGTGCAGTGTGTGTGTGAGGGTGCTGTGAGTGTCAGAGGTGCAGTGTGTGTGTGAGGGTGCTGTGAGTGTCAGGGGTGCAGTGTGTGTGTGAGGGTGCTGTGAGTGTCAGGGGTGCAGTGTGTGTGTGTGTGTGAGTGTCAGGGGTGCAGTGTGTGTGTGTGAGGTGCTGTGAGTGTCAGGGGTGCAGTGTGTGTGTGTGTGAGTGTCAGGGTGCAGTGTGTGTGTGTGAGTGTCAGGGGTGCAGTGTGTGTGTGTGTGTGTGTGAGGGTGCTGTGAGTGTCAGGGTGCAGTGTGTGTGTGAGGGTGCTGTGAGTGTCAGGGGTGCAGTGTGTGTGAGGGTGCTGTGAGTGTCAGGGGTGCAGTGTGTGTGTGTGAGTGTCAGGGGTGCAGTGTCAGGGTGCAGTGTGTGTGCTGTGAGGGTCAGACGTGCAGTGTGTGTGTGAGGGTGCTGTGAGTGTCAGGGGTGCAGTGTGTGTGTGTGTGCTGTTAGTGTCAGGGGTGCAGTGTGTGTGTGTGAGTGTCAGGGGTGCAGTGTGTGTGTGTGTGAGTGAGGGTGCTGGGAGTGTTATGTGCCCTGCTGTGCCCTGATTATATCCCCCCTCCCTGCTTACCTTATGCCTGGGAGGGGGGATCCTGCTACTCCTGCCGCCATCCATCCCTGGTGGTCCAAGTGGTGAGTGAACTCTAGCCTGTTGGGCTAGAGTTCACTCTCGCGAGACCCGGAGCCTTGCCATGGCAACGCTCCGAATCTCGTGAGAGGAACCCGGCGGAGCTGTAAGTTAAAGCTCCGCTGGGGTTCCTCTGCTGGCAGGCTGTCTCCCTCCCTCTCTCCCCCGGCGGCCGCAGTATTCTCTATGTGGGCCGGTGAGGGAGATCTCTGATCTCCCCACCGGCCCGCTGTAGACTACTGCAGGGCCGGCGTTCAGATAGCACCGGCCCTGCAAAGACCGGCAGGAGAGATCCTGTGATCTCCCTGCCGGCCTCGGCCCCACGGCCACCGCGGCCCACCGGGCATTTGCCCGGTGTGCCCGATGGCCAGTCTGGGCCTGCACACACATGCTCATATTCATGGCCAAAATGGGAAAAAATAAATTCAGCTCGGGCATTTTTTATTCAGAGGTGCTCAGTGGGAGGGGGTAGAGCTAGAGAGTTGTGTCATCACCAATGACAGGTGTGCCCCATCACAGTGAGCATGTAAGTGCAACGCACTACCAGGGCAGCTCATCCACAAAGCCCAGCTGTAGAGCACTCGCATGGGAAAAGGGCTCTGTGTGTATTCTGGACAGCACAAGCTAATTTAATTATAACATGTGCTGTGTTTGCCTGTGACATGTCTCTGGTGTTTCCATGAGTGGATTACCAGTGGACAAAAGGGCCAGGAAAGAGTATTGCGCATGTGTTTGGAGTCTGCTTGTGGAATTGCATGTGTGTAGTGTGAGCTGTTTGTGTGTGTCTAAAACCTGTAGAGAGTGAGTGTTTGTGATTGTGTGTATAGGAGGCATAGTGTGTGCATAGGGGCTATATCTAGTGTGTGCAAAGGGGCTGTAGTGTGTGTGTGTGTGTGTGTGCGCACAGAGGATTTAGAGAGTGTGTGTATTTTTGTACAGATCTAGTATGTGTGTATAGAGCATCTAGTGTGTGCATAGTGGAGCCAGCGTTTGCATAGGGAATGTATTGTGTGTCAGGAACAGGGCTAGGTGTGTGATTGGACCCTTGGCAATTATTTGCGTGGACCGCCTGGACCCTTCCACTCCCTGGCATGCAATCACACCATCCGCCCTAACACAGTTGTGGAACTAAAGTAGTAAGGGCCATAGTGTGAGAATTTTTGTGGGCCTCCCTATCGCAAGTGTGCCCAAAAGGTAGATCCCTATCTGTTGTGGAACTCTAGCAATGGTTTGACAGCTGGGGCTCTACAATTTCCTCATGATTGCAGGGTTGTGTTTGATACTGAGCAGTATCTGTGTGTTTGAATGTAAGCATCTTTTTGTATGGAGTATATTTGTGTGAATGTAGGGTTGTGTTTGTATGTGGTGTTGGCATGAAAGCATGCACTTATGTGTAGTGTTGGTTTTTGAATGCAGGGGTGTGTTTATATTCAATTTTGGTGTTTCACAGAGGTGTGTTGGCGAAGCCGGCAGTGTGGGGAGCAAGACGCCATCTTATACCACTCCGATACCTCAGCTCGGGAAAACACAACTTACCGCAAGATACACGCGGCATATATCAGCACAACTGCCATCCTTGCACTAGGGAAACCCCAGCGGTTCGGCAGATGCCATTTGTATATACCGCGAGTACTAAAACGCAGGATCACGGGCATACCGCATGGAGACCCTGGGGCTGCCGGAGAATGGGTTCTAGAACACCAGTGGCTTTGACACAGCCTTAAAACATCCAAGCACAGACGAAGCACCTACTGACGCACCAATGGGGTGCAAATCACAGAGGCCGGCTATGATGGGGAACAATCAAGATATCAGCCTTATGCTGGCCTCCACTTTCAGACACCTCCCCCCTTGGCCTGAAACATGACCTACTAGCACATTTTCAAGATATGTTTTCAGCCGAATTAAACATGGTGAAAACAGAGATGCAAACCGTAACTAACAGGCTCCAGGCCTCAGAAGAGGACATGATTGACCTAACACAAGGCATGCAAGCCCAAGCTGAATCGCTGCAGCACCTGCAAACTTTGCACTCTCAACCAACCACCAGAGTGGACCCCCTGGAAGATATGGGTTGGCAAAAAAACCTTCAAGATCAGAGGAGTGGCAGATTCTATTCCTACAGATGAGTTCCCTCACTTTATCAGACGATGTCAGGGACAAGATTGTAGACCTACACAAGGCTGTAATGGGCTACAAGACCATTGCCAAGCAGCTGGGCGAGAAGGTGACAACAGTTGGTGCGATTATTCACAAATGGAAGAAACACAAAATAACTGTCAGTCTCCCTCGGTCTGGTTCTCCATGCAAGATCTCAAGTCTTGGAGTTTCAATGATCATGAGAACGGTGAGGAATCAGGCCAGAACTACACGGGAGGATCTTGTTAATAATCTCAAGGCAGCTGGGACCATAGTCACAATGAAAACAATTGGTAACACACTAGGCCCTGAAGGACTGAAATCCTGGAGCGCCTGCAAGGCCTCCCGATGGAGAAAGCACATGTACAGGCCCGTGTGAAGTTTGCCAATGAACATCTGAATGATTCAGAGGAGAACTGGGTGAAAGTGTTGTAGTCAGATGAGACCAAAAGTGAGCTCTTTGACATCAACTCAACTCGCCGTGTTTGGAGGAGAAGGAATGCTGCCTATGACACCAAGAACACCATACCCAACGTCAAACATGGAGGTGGAAACATTATGCCTTGGGGATGTTTTTCTGCTAAAGGGACAGGATAACTGCACCGCATCAAAGGGACAATGGACGGGGCCATGTACAGTCAAATCTTGGGTGATAACCTCCTTCCCTCAGCCAGGACATTGAAAATGGGTTGTGTATGGGTATTCCAGCATAGCAATGACCCAAATCAAACAGCCAAGGCAACAAAGGAGTGGCTCAATAAGAAGCACATTAACGTACTGGAGTGGCCTAGCCAGTCTCCAGACCTTAATCACAAAGAAAATCTGTGGAGGGAGCTGAAGGTTCAAGTGTTAAATTCTATGATGCCGTCTATCCCTGATAAATGGCATTGAATCACCATAATCATAATCTGATTTTTCCAAAGTAAAATATAGGTATTCGATATTCAAACCAATAATTTGTGCTCCTAATAAGCTTTTAACGGCTTTAAACTAATCGTTCACAACCATTAAGAGGCTAAACATGATCACATCTAAATTGAATCGATACCATAATCAAGGTAATTAAACTTCCTTGAAAGTTGAAACCACTAAAAATTAGACAGAACCCAGTATGACTCTTAACTGTCGCAAATTTGTCATGGACAGCCATGATTTGGGGTTCCTGTCTTGACTTCTGTGTTAGATACTAGCAGGCTTCAAATACCCAGCAGTCCATTACTGAGAGAGATTTTGTGTGTGTGCCTTCGAATGAATTTGTGTGTAGTGAGTGATCTTGTATGTGTGCGAAGGTCTGTGTATCAAAGAGTTTGTATTTGTCAGTGAGCTTATCTGCAGTGGGCTTCTGTTTATACCAATGTGTTTGTCTGTAGTAAGCGTGTGTGTATGTGTGTCAGAGAGTTTATCTGTACTAAGTTTGTGTGTGTGTGTGTCAGTAAACTTGTCTGTATCAGTGATCTTGTGTTTGTCAGTGATATTGTCTGTCAATGAGCCTATTCTTGTGTATCAGTGAGCTTGTGTGTTTGTCAGCGAGATTGTCGGTGAACTTGTGTGTGTTAGTGAGATTGTCTGTATGTGTACCTAAGTATCAGTGGGCTTATGTGTTTGTTTCAGTAATATTGTCTGTATGTATACCTGCGTATCAGTGAGCTTGTGTGTTTGTGTCAGTAATATTGTCTGTATGTGTACCGTGTATCAGTGAGCTTATGTGTTTGTTTCAGTAATATTGTCTATATGTGTACCTGCTTATCAGTGAGCTTGTGTGTTTGTGTCAGTGAGATTGTCTGTGTATGTGTACCGTGTATCAGTGAGCTTGTGTGTTTGTGTCAGTGATATTGTCTGTGTATGTGTACCGTGTATCAGTGAGCTTGTGTGTTTGTGTCAGTGATATTGTCTGTGTATGTGTACCTGTGTATCAGTGAGCTTGTGTGTTTGTGTCAGTGATATTGTCTGTGTATGTGTACCGTGTATCAGTGAGCTTGTGTGTTTGTGTCAGTGATATTGTCTGTGTATGTGTACCTGTGTATCAGTGAGCTTGTGTGTTTGTGTCAGTGATATTGTCTGTGTATGTGTACCGTGTATCAGTGAGCTTGTGTGTTTGTGTCAGTGATATTGTCTGTGTATGTGTACCTGTGTATCAGTGAGCTTGTGTGTTTGTGTCAGTGATATTGTCTGTGTATGTGTACCGTGTATCAGTGAGCTTGTGTGTTTGTGTCAGTGATATTGTCTGTGTATGTGTACCCGTGTATCAGTGAGCTTGTGTGTTTGTGTCAGTGAGATTGTCTGTGTATCAGTGAGCTTGTGTGTTTGTGTCAGTGAGATTGTTTGTGTGCAGCCTTACTGTATCTTTTCCATTTTTCCACCTGAAAAGATCAATATTTTGCATTAAAAAATAAAAAATACACACATATATATATATATATATATATATATATATATATGTATGTATATATATATATATATATATATATGTAAGTGTAAAGTATAATAGTGCAGGGTAACACCTCTCCTATCCCGCCCTTTCGGTAATAGATCTATAGAGTTATAACAATAAGTGAGATATCTGATATTAATGTATGTATCCATGTAGCTGGCTCGGTGTTACAGTAACGTTCTATAATGACACATGGTACCTACAATAACGCATTGCGTTTCCTCTAATTCTGATCCCGCCGGCTCCCCGTACCATGTGCCGCGTCAGCGTGTCACGTGACACAGCAGCTGCCTGAGGAGCCCTGGGGAGCCCTGGAGTTCTGTCTGCAGGGAAGAGGTGGACAGAGCTGCCAGCCAGCCAGTGAGTGTGAGTGAGTCCCTTACTGTCAGCCCCTCATCATTACCGCACTCAGTGTCACAGGGAACAGCACCATCCTAACAGCTGGCCAAGCATCATGGGAGTTGTAGTTCTTCAATGCCTGGTGACCCCCCACCTCCCACTTGGCTATTCCTGACTCTCATAAATCAGGGGCTAATCCCAGAAAGGAAGGCATTTACAGGCTGGGATAATTAGTTATTAGTTTTGTAAATGCTACCTTTATACATTATATATAATACAGTATCATTTATACATTATATATAATACAGTATCATTTATATATTATATGTAATACAGTATCATTTATACATTATATATAATACAGTATCATTTATATATTTATATTGATCACAGTATCATTTATATATTATTTATCACAGTATCATTTATATATTGATCACAGTATAATTTATATATTATTTATCACAGTATCATTTATGTATATATTTATCACAGTATCATTTATACATTGATCACAGTATTATTTATATATTTATATTTATCACAGTATCATTTATATATTGATCACAGTATCATTTATATATTGATCACAGTATCATTTATATATTTATCACAGTATCATTTATATATTGATCATTTTAGGGGATAAATAACACACATGGAAAGTGTAACTGTGGCAGAAATAGATTAACATTGTAATACTGTAACAAAAACTACAGAATTAAATGTTTTTTTTAAGGGGGGCTCTAAGCACCAGAATTAACTCAGCTGATTAAAGTGGTTATGGTGCCAGGGTGCTATAACTGCAATCTTTTTATTTTTTTATTTGTCTAATCAAATCTACCTGAGTGGTTGAAATTTGTGTCCCCTGAAGACAGAGGCAGTGACATATGCAGATTTATTTACTAAACTATAGTTGGAAATTTACCAGGGCAAAACTGTCTGCCCTGAAAAATGTTACCTTACCGGTAACCTAAATGGCACTAGGGCAGTATAGCGATAGGAATCACATTTGTATTCCTATCGCTATATTATTCCTGTAAAGCATAACTGCTGACATTTTAAATGGACAAATAGGGACATGTTCATATTAGTGGTATGAGTGGGTGTGTGGTCAGGGCGGGGCTGTTTTGAGAAATTTTAGGTGGCTTATTAATAACAATTGATGAAACTAAAATGTAATTTCGAACAACAATAATGTATGTTACTTACACAGACTTATTTTCTAAACACATGTATAGTAATTTAAAGATACATCACTGCGAAGCTCTGTTCTACACTCAGACACATCAACAAATTAGAGCTCCTTAAAAGGCACATTACAACAGAAAAGAAGGACAGATGGATTTTGGGGCCAAAAAAAGGAACTGTCTTTCCTAAATAGGGATGATTGGAAGATATGCTTAAAGGGACACTATAGTCACCCAGACCACTTCAGCTCACTTCTTTTCCAAACGCTATAGTGATCCTTTAAAGTTGAAAGTGAAGGCTTCTCATACTGAAGCACTGGTTTCAATACTTCTCTATGGGATGCATTTATGGCAGATCATGGTAATTGCCACAAATGTCCATATGTCCCACTGTTTATTTAAGAAGCATTGACTTGACTGGGAGATCGTCACTATTATGTGGAGGGAGACGCTGCATATGTAGTGCTGCTTTACAATTTACAAGAAAAGATACGTTTAGCTTGTCCTTTTCAACTGCATATTTGGGTTCAGATGTTAATACTGGGGAAAAAACAAACATTTCCCCTGAACATTAGTGATTGCTGGGAAACATGTTACATTTTACTTACGTTGTTTTAATTGCTTCTTCAAAACTAGTTTGCATACAGAACAATCATGGTTATTCAGTAAATTGAGAATTCAAAGTGAGTGCATTTCAAATTTAAGGTCTAAATCGGGTTTAGCAAACTTATTTGGAATCTAGGAGCCAGGTTTTTTTTTTAACTGACAGTTTCATTTTCAACAAGAGGGACATTGTAGTCACTAGAACCACTACAGTTTAATGTAGTTGTTTTGGTGTCTATAGTCTGTCCTGACAGGCATTTCAATGTAAACACTGCCTTTTACATTGCTGCCTGGTAGCACCTCTAGTGATAGTCACTCAGATTGCCACTAGAGGGACCTGTCCAGCACCTACGTTCAGCGTCTCCGCGCTCTGCATGGAAGTGCTGAATGTTTTCAATAGAAATTCATCTCTATGAGGAGATGCTGATTGGCACAGCGCAGTGTGCATTATCCTTTCAATGTTTTCCCATCTCCATCTTGCTATAACTGTGTTTAACATTTTTTTTTATATTTCTCTTTTTCTACATCCTGTGTATTATATCTTGTTCTAAGATGACACGCATGGCTTTCTTTTCACACAATAGTTACAAATACAATCTATATTGTAATACAACCAAATTGTAGGCTACTATATTTTTTGCTGTCTTCAGCTTTGAGTAGCTTAAAAGTAAACTGTCAAAAAAAAAATTTATGATTGGAAATAAAAGATTACATTTAATATAGCCTCTGTGTGTATTGTTCTATAATGCATACATGCGCTTTTGCACCTCTTTTAAGTACTTTTTCTACCTTGCCATTGCCCAATAGAAGTTGCAATCTTTAAACCCACTTTGGTTAGAAGCATTATTCATCTATCCAAAGATTATACAGTTAAAGGGACACCATATTCACCAAAACAAATGTTGCACTTGTGTGCCGGGGACTTGTTACACCTTTGGCACACGTGACTTTGGCAACCCGGAACTCTATTCTGGACTGTCAAATGTGAGTTATATGCGAAAATTACATCTGTCGTTGGCGTGCACTGCATGCTGGCAACAGACCTAATTAGCTTCTCCCTTGCAGGCAAAGCATGCAAGTAGAAGCATTTGTCTCCTCCGTTAATGTAAAGCCTTCCCTGCCTCTCCATTACCTTCTGTTTTGGGCTATTTTCAAAGCTTGATTGGCCCTCACAAAGCCTGCCGTGACGTTAGACTGTTTTCAGGTACATCCTTGCTTAGGTTTAAGCACTATTTTGCATTTATGGGAGGAGACCTAAAGAATAATGCCCAATAAGGCATTATTTATTAATAAGTTAAACGATCATCAAAAGGATTGCAGTACCCCTTTAACAATAATCATGTTGTAAAGTACGGAAATAATACAATCTAACTTTATGGATATTTTTATGTTCATTGATTGACACCTATTTTGCTTTATTTTTAGAATCAATTATGTCGAGTAAAGAAGTGAAATCTGCCTTGAAAAATGCCAGAGATGCTATAAGAAATAAAGACTACAAAGAGACACTCAAACAATGCAAGGTAATGCATGTAGATAAATGAATTCTTTTATATTATTTTTATTATAAATTATATTATTATAAATTTGAGTAGCTATAAATTCTTTAATTGTTTTATACAGTGTGTGTGTATATATATATATATATATATATATATATATATATATATATAGAGAGAGAGTTTCTACAAATTCTTTGCATTTGATGTCCCCCATGTTTCTTCTTTCATTAGAGTTCTTTCCAGGCTGTAAATCCAAATAGGTAAACAAGGCACACTGACTGGGCTTTCTTTGATAAAACAAAGATAAAAAAAAAAAAAATAGTGAACAGCACATTCAGATATATTAAAATAGAGTATATAACTTGTCCACAACCTTCACCTCATCACAATTGTGTGCATTGAGTTACCAAAAAGTGTGTGTATATATATATATATATATATATATATATATATATATGTATGTATGTATGTATGATTTATTGATCTTGGACCGGTTGGTACAAACGATCGTTTTTTGCTTTGTTTTGGAAAAATCCAGCGAGTGCTGTCATTTGTTTATGGTATGTATAATTGTAATATTGTAGTAGATGTCACTGCAGGGATAAAACAGACAAAACACTCTCATAGAGCAATACAATTATATCATAAAATGGTAATATCCAATTTATCTTATAATTATCACACTCACATTTCTCTGAGCCCTGTTTTTATAACTGGGTTAGGGTTGGTAGCAGCTTGATCCTCAATAGTAAAGGACTTGAAAAGCAGAACCAGTTAGGATAAAAGTAGGTAACATTTATTCAAAACAATAACAACAACCTTACATTAAAGTAACTGGAATGCCATAATCCAAATTTCACATAAAACAGTAAGCGCAATGTGTTTCAGCACTCTCCGGTGTCTTCCTCAGGAGCATGTATTTTCCTGTGTCAGATCCCAATATTTTAGACTAGTTTTTTGCACCATATCTGACGTTAACCTCCGCCTTTCCAATTAATATCCTTCAATCCTGTTGTAGCAGCTCGTCCTTTTGCGTTCCAGCGTCCATTTTACCCGGCGTGTGCATTCCACCTCACTCATGACCATCTTTGGAATAATGTTGCCGGCACTGTATCATGTCCCAAAAGTCACAGAAAAAAAATTAAATCCAATTTAGATACCCACAATTCCAATCAGCCAATGTAATAAGTCCGGTCGGCCATCTTTAAAAATGTCCTGTAGCGCAGCTCCAATACCTAACATATCTCCGCTGGTCAGTCCTCGTAGCTGAAATAAGCAGTAAAATAATTCAAGACCTTTTTCCCCCAGCAACTAGACGACACATAGTTCTGGGAGTCAGCTGATATTTTTTTGGCCACACACTGCTTTTGCACAGACCCCTACATGGGGTTTCTCATACAAAAATACCGTCCTTTTCCTCCCAAGGTCCTCTGTGCCTGAGCGATCCTTGCATGATCTATAACTTAATTATCTCTCAGGTACAGAAAAATCTACAATAATTTAAAACACCCAAAAAATGCATTTTAATACTTCAGAACCCCATGAAAGTTACATCACCGAATAGCTTGGATCTGAGTGCACATTTTGATGAAATATCATTTAGATCCCTTGGGTGGTTCGGGAAGCCATTCAAATGAAGTTTTGACAGGTCGGCCAAAAGGTAAAACAGTTCCAGAGAAAACAAGGCAACGACTGGTCATCTTTCGGGGGTTCTCGCACAAATACCGACGAATGCTCACCTGGCTGTTCGTATACAAATATTCCACCTGTTCAGTAGTTTATGCCTCCCGAACACCGTTCTCATAATTGTTTGGGAAGTTGGATGGGCAGCGGTACTAGCTTACTGGTTGTTCACAGGGTCGTGTAGACGATAATAGTTCCCCGCTGTCCGCGTTCGGAAAACAAAATGGCCGCCATTTGTTTGCACACGTGCGTTTGGTTATACAAAATACACACAGGGGAGACACTTTCCTTGATGAGCAATTTGTGGTTAACCGCCAGGGGTGGTCGGTTGTTAAACGATGCGAACAAGGGGACCACACAGATGGGGTTCGGTAAACAGGGGTGTACGGATAGCCAAACAACAGGGAATAAAAGTGTCTTAAGAGCGTTCATTCCGCTACATGTCCATTCTCCATAATAAGTGTGGGCAGTAATACATAAAGTACAAAGTAAGAGAAGTAGTAGTATAAGAAAGTGCACAAATTTATACATTTAAAAACTAATCACTCATAAAATAGAATAAAACAGTAATGTGAGAAACCTATATTAAATATAGTTATACAAATCAAAGTCTACATTTAAGCCATTTGGAGAGAGGGTTTCGATATCAAAGATCCATTTAATTTCTGTTTTATTAAAGAGAAATTATAGTCACCAAAACAACTACAGCTTATTGTATTTGCTCTGATGAGTATAATCATTCCCTTCAGGCTTTTTGCAGCATACACTGTCCTTCCAGAGAAAAGGCAGTGTTTACATTACAGCCTAGTGATAATTCCACTGGCCACTCCTCAGATGGCTGCTAGAGATGCTTCCTGGTGCAGTGCTGCACAGTGTGACTGCCATTTATTGACTCCATTCTCTGTGTGGAGACACTAAACTTTCTTCATAGAGATGCACTGACTAAATTAAGGGCCGGGGTAAGGATTTTTGGGTACACAGGTGAATATGATTTTGGCGCCACCCCTCCCAACCCTCCCAAATAAAATATAAAAAAAAAAAAAAAAAATCTTCACCTGAGTGCCTCTTAACCCACCTTTTGTTTCTTATCCCCTTTTTTTTAAATGTTCCTTTAGTGTATTTTATCCCCTATTTTTTCCCATTGTGTGTCTTACACCTCCCTTGTGTATCTCTTACAACCCCCCTTTGTGTGTCTTACTCTCACCACCCCCTCTGTGTCTCTTTCTCCTCTTCTCCAGCCCCTCTGTGTCTCTTTCTCCTCTTCTCCAGCTCCTCTATGTCTCTTTAACCCTCAACCTCTTTGTATTTCCACCCCAGGCCCTTTTTTGTGTCTCTTTCATCCCCAGCCCCTCTGTACATCTTTCTCACTCCCAGGCCCACCTGTGTGTCTTTCTCCCCCCGCATGTCTCTTTGTGTGTCTTTCTCCTCACTCAGGTCCCCCGTGTGCCACTCTCATCTCCATGCCCCTTAGCGTTCCTCACCCTTCCCTTCCATGTCCCTTAGTGGTCAATTTCCCTTCCTGTCCCTTAGTGGTCCCCTCCCTGTCTCTTAGTGTTTCTCCCCCACATCCCTCTTAGTGCTTCTCCCACCCCCTCTTAGTGTTCCTCTCTCTTCCCTCTCTTTTAGGGGTCTCCTCCCCAGTCCCTTAGTGTTCCTTTTCCCTTTCCCTCATCCCTTACTGTTCCTCTCTCTTCACCCTTAGTGGTCCGCTCCCCTCCCTCCCTGGAATGCCTCAATACCTCTCTTGTGGCATAGACGAGCGGAGCGCACCGTGGTTCAGGAGAAGTTTCCTGTACCCGGTCGGACTTCCTGTCAGTCCGGCTGGGTACAGGAATCAGAAGCTCCTGTACCACGGTCCGCTCCACTCCACTCGACCCCACTACACTGAGTGACTGGCAGGAGGAAGCGCTGTGTGCTTTCTTCCTGCCAGTCACTCTAATCTAGCTCCCTGCTGGCCCTGATTAAATACATCTCTATGAGGAAATGCTAATTGGCCAGGGCTGTGTTTGGCTTGTGCGGACTCTGCCCCTGATCTTCCTCCTTGACAGTCTCAACCAATCCTATGGAAAAGCATTGTGATTGGCTCAGAGAGTCACTTCTGATGATGTCAGCCAAGGAGGCAGACCCGGGGCAGAACCACACCAGCAGACTGGAATACTAGTGAGATTTTACTATATTTAGGGGGGAAAGGGTTGGCCAGAGGGGTTAGAGGGTGATTTTAACACTATATCCTTTTAAGTTCATTTAAGTATCCTTAAATAGTCTCACCTCTCCATGGATTCCTAACTATCTGTATACTCATAAAAAGGAACACATTTACAGTCACCCTTGTGGAACTCATTAAATGGGCAGAAACTGGATGATTTAAAACTTAATTTTTAATGTTTTTCATGTGTTCATTTTTTCTAATTGTCTGTGGTCCTCTCAACATAATAGGTGGAATTGTTGTGATTAAAGTACCAGATTGTGCACATTTGTTTTGCATGGGCTTTCTTCAAAGCTTAATTGCAACTTGATTTATATAAAAAGGCCAGTACAAAATGTGTTGCTACCATGGGTGCCTTCCTATTGGGATTTTTGGAAAAATAAAGTGTGTTAAAAATGATGCTCAAAAAACACAGATACATGTGCTTACCAAGTTAATACACTAAACCTCTATACGTAATTAAAAAACAAAACAAAAGAAATAATATTGTGATCGTACACAATTTAACCCATACAATACTAAGTAAACCTGTGTCAAAAATCAATCAAAACACATATGTGACAGGTTTGAGAACTGGAAAGTTCATTCAACTTTCCAACAGCAATAAAATGAGCATTATCATGGAGTTAATAAGAACATTTACATCCTAGGACAGGAGTAAACAACGTTTGGCCCTCCAGACGTAGTGGACTACATCTCCCATAATGCTCTTACAGACCTAATGCTAGCAAAGCATCATGGGGGATGTAGTCCACAACATCTAGAGTGCTGAAGGTTGCCTACCCCTGTTGTAGGACATACTTGGACACTAATGGCAGCTAGATACTTCCTTCTTAGTGCGATGCTTTGACATTCCTTCCAACCATGAGATGTACTTTTTAACTGCTCCAGACAAAAGCTGTTCCAGGAAGGGAAAATGACTCCCTGTCAACTTTGCTAAAAATATCTGGAGGTTGGTATTTTTTTGTGGATTAGCCAAGTCAAAGCTTGTGGTTCACTCAAAACCACGTGATTTTAAATCTTACTCATAATGTAACTGGTTCTTGAGCCAGTGTGTAGCGCATTGGTGGGTGGTATACAGTCACTTCCTCCTACTTTCTGCTCCCTTTATATTGTAAAAAAAATATTTTGGTAAGAAACATAAATAGAAGCTAAATCACCTGACTTCTGCTTTTGGCTTCCAACAGATCTCTGGAAGACGTTATTTGTTCAAATCATTTGCAAAACAAATATGGTTTTAGTGAAAAATCTATTCGGAAACGTAGGAATGCTGGCAAGGGCGATATGGGCTGTTGATAATCATAGCAGGAGGTGCATTGTGATGTTTCTTGGCTGGACGTATTGTTTCTTTATCTTTACAATAAGTTTTGCTAAACACCATAATTAATAAAGCATTGAGAAAGATATGCAGAAGAGGAATAATAAAACATGTTTTCTCTTTATTTACAGCGTTTGCCCTGGCGTGTAGTTTTTGTTTAAAAAAAAATGTGCTTTGTGATCAGTGATTGCTGTACAGGATCATAGTTTAGAGTTGGTTTAGTAATGCACACAAAGCAGTAAAATTCTCAAGGTTCCATTTCCTGTGATAGAATGTAACTTACTGTTATCAGTAGGTTATGCTTTGAAATTGGAAAAACGGCTGGTATCTACAGGCACATCCTAGTTATAGAACTATGTAAAGCACTGATTGTTTAAAGGCTGTGCTGAAACTGTAAAATTAACTACAATGGACTTCAGTCCAATCCTAGCAGCGGCACTAACCATTAAACATTCATATTTCTATATTTTGGTTTCTAAAGGCCGTGCTAAAGCTGGAAAAAAATAACTACAATGCCTGGGTGTTCATCGGGTTGGCAGCAGCAGAGTTGGAGCAGCAGGATCAAGCTCAGGCTGCTTATAGAAAGGCCACGGAGCTCGAACCGGAACAGGTGCTGGCATGGCAAGTAAGTGTCAGATCAGCTGGTAAAGTGTTACTGTCACTTCTGAGATTTCCATTGGAATTTCATGAAATCCAATGACATCATGTGATAACGTGTCTTCTATTTGAAATGCTTTTTGGCAAAATGTGGAAAATGGCGTAGATTCATTCAGCTCCTGCCTGCTGTATCTTGCCTTTTCCCATCAGCCATTACCCGTGACCTATAACATCTGATTGTGGGAGATCTTTGTAGAGTCCTGTGCGGCTGCACACGTATGATAATAAAAAACTGAAGTGGCTCCTGGTTTCTTCATGTGCCAGGAGAAGAGGGGTGATGGTACAAGGGGGAGAGCTTTAGGTTGACTTCTCTTCTCACTCTCTCATCAGGCACCACCCAACCCACCATGCAAGCAGACACGTAACCTAGTTGGGTTTTTGCAAAAATTTTAAAATTACACCAATAAAGAAACCAGACATTACTGTGCTCTAAACACCAGAACAACCAATGCAGAGAAACAGGCTCATCCATATCTCCCAACAGTTATACTTCTATGGTCTGTGGCTAAGGACCAATTATCCAAATCATGCCATTCAATTGGTATATTGTCGCCCTCTGTAACCATTAGAATTTCCACATACTGATACTGCCTGTATGTTTTTGTTGTTGTTGTTAATCCAGATTAATGTAATGAACAACACAGTGTTGTAATGAATCAACACAGTAAAGGAGAAAACTATATTTAACCCCTTAAGGACCAAACTTCTGGAATAAAAGGGAATCATGACATGTCACACATGTCATGTGTCCTTAAGGGGTTAAAAGAAGAAAAACTACCACAACAAGAGGACATAGTCTTAAATTAGAGGGACAAAGGTTTAAAAATAATAATCGGGAAGTATTACTTTACTGAGAGGGTAGTGGATGCATGGAATAGCCTTCCAGCTGAACTGGTAGAGGTTAACACAGTAAAGGAGTTTAAGCATGCGTGGGATAGGCATAAGGCTATCCTAACTATAAGATAAGGCCAGTAATGAAAGTATTTAGAAAATTGGGCAGACTAGATGGGCCGAATGGTTCTTATCTGCCGTCACATTCTATGTTTCTATGAAGTGCTTTTATACACCGTATAATGTTTTACGTTCAGTAGATTTATTTCTATACCTTACAATTCTGAGTATGTCACATGCACAAGTTTCAAAAGGAAACTTTGTGTTTTAGATTATCTTTTTTTATGCTTTAAGCTAATGTGCATTTCAAAAGTTTATATATTAATATTTGGGAGAAATCAACTAACGTTTGTTTGTGTTGGGCTCTTTCCAATGTCTAACCTTCCACTTGAGCAGTCTCAGAGAAGCATTGGAATACCTACAGCCCGGCCCAAAATGTTCACGAGCAGCTACGGTTTATGCCTTTCTGGGATTTTTTCATTTATTTATTTTGCATCTTTTGATTAAATGCAACATTTGCAAACCTGATCTTGCTGTCATTTCTTATACCTCCCCAGACAAAGTACATTTATTCTCTGTCCAGCTCTCATACGTATTGGTAGCTAGATGGTTTCTGTGGATTAGCTGATGTAGAACTTGTACAGCTCATGTTCATCAGATTTTAAAATCTATTTTTTTAAAAAAACCATTTATTATGCAGGGATTGGGAAACTTATACGAGAAGGTGAATCAAAATGATTTTAAACAGGACTTGCCAAATGTATATCAAAAGCTTCTGGAACTTTACAAAAGGTAAGCTAATAAAGATTTAATCTCAGCAGTCCCCTTCATAAGCAAACATAGCAAAACATTTAATACTAATAATAAAATACACAAACTTACTGCACGCAATAACCAAATGTATGTTTGTAAATATTCATTTTAATAACAGGTTTCTCAAGCAAGCCAAACTTGAACACGTATATACAATATTTAGTACTGTATACACTATACATCTCAAAGACAACTTACAAATACATATACACAAACAAAATCAATAAATATTCAATGCAAGGAAAACTTGTATAGAAGGTCTGCAGGAAGTCTGGTGTGTTTCAGTGTTTGTAATGTCATGCTCGGCCCGTCACCTGTTCACTCTCTTTAGTTTGTGTTAAGGTAGATGCAGATTAAAAAGGTTAGTAGATACACCAGGGCTCTTGCACAAAGAGTTGTTACTTTGCATAGCATTTAGAAATATCTAAGTACATTCTATATTGTGGGCCGTATGTATAAAAAAACAGTTATACACTGCAGAATATGGAGCAGTCAATTGGGAAAAAAAATGAAATGTCCCACAAATGGGATGTTACCACATTTAAAACTTTGAACCTGATATGTTCTACACTATCGGTGGCCAAAAGGTAGATCCACAGATGTTGTTAAAGAGACACTGTAGGCACTCAGACCACTTCAGATAATTGAAGTGGTCTGGGTGCTGTGACTATTATGCACTTAGTGTTGCGATGTAAAACATTGTAGTTCCAGATAACTGCAATGTTTATACGGACCTCCAGCGTCAGATTATTTTCCCCCTTGGAAAGCATTGAATAATGGTTTCCTATGGGGAGGTCTAATGCGCGCATGCGGCCATAGCCGCGAATGCACATTAGGTCTCCCCTACTGGCCTTATGTCGGCGGGGGAGGAGCCTGGCCGGAGCCTGACCAAGTGCCGAGGGACATCGACGCTGGATTCAGGTAAGTAGCCAAAGGCGTTTTAATCACTTAAGCGACATGGGATGGGGGCGGGAGGGAGAGGGGCACTCCAGGATTCTCTAGTGCCAGGAAAACGGGTTTGTTTTCCTGGAACTGGAGAGTCCCTTTAAACTGCGATTCCTCTGATGCTTTTGCTGTTTTAAAGGCTGCTTTTTGCCTCCCCTGCCATGTAACCGTCGTGTTCTTTCGCAGTATATACAGTAGCATACCAGTCGTTTCTAGCAGAGAAATACCGTTATATTCACTGCTTGGAATTCCTTCATATTCACTGCTGAATATTTGTAAAAGTTATGTAAATATTAATGAGACTCTGTTGTATAAAAATGAGTTCCCCTTAATTCAATTTCATTTAATTTATATATTGTTCTATCCAAACAGTAAATCATATACCTTGGGCACCTCCCATGAGATGCCATACTGGTTACTATTATAGTGAATGATGGGCAGGTACCTTCCTCAAGGCTTGGCAATGTTCTAGGGTTTGTCGGTATACCAATAATAAAAAAAAAAATAGGAAATGTGTAAATCTTGGACTGTAGTTTGGTACTACAGAGCTTCCTGGTTGTGGTCGAGCTAAGTAAAAACTGATAATTCTGCATCTATACATTTTCTTGCTCTCCATAGTTAATTGATCTGTGAATAGCTAGCTGTGTTAAATGTCTGTTACTCAAACTGACTGCCTTTTGATCTCTTCCGTTCTAGTACTGACAAACAGAAGTGGTATGAAGTTTGCAGGAAGCTTGTGGATCTCTATCACCAAAATAAGGATTACTTACAGGTACGAACATATATGCATTAACATTAACTATCTGTTGGTTCTGTGATGTTACAGAAATAATGTATGACGCCAGAAGAGTACTCAGCAACACAATGTTGCTAACAGTGCTGTAAATAGGTTTATTTTTGCAGAGGAAATTGTATCACCTACTTTACCCAGTGTGCTATCTTGTCAATTAATTGCTTAGAAGTTAATGGAATATAGTGAACATAATACTAATTATCAAAGTGTTTTGCTCTAAAAAGTGGTTTCACATACTGAAACTGGGCTAATAACAGCAGAAAGCAGTGGAATCAGCAAACTCATTCTTGTGGTATTTACTTATCTTTAACAACTGAGCTCCACTTTCCTAATGACCATGTTTGGATAAATCTCCCCCTGTATGCTGCTCTGCTATTGTGTAATATGGAAGTGACTTCTGGATGTCTTTTTGATGACAGGTTGCACGAACATGGTATGAACTCATCAAGATGAAACAAGATGAAGATGCGAAGGCCAATGAACTGTATGAGCTGTGGAAGAAGATGACTCGGTTATTAGGGGATGATGTAGAGAACCACGATAGTGAGACACAACAGCTGGTAAATTGAATTTCCATAATCTGTAACGAACACTTCGGAACCAGTGCAGGCATTCGACATTCCCAGAAACGCAAAGCTGTGTGTGATCTAGGAGATAGTACAATATCTGCAGCAAAGGTGTAAAAACTCTCTTAACCAGAAATACAATCCCAAAAACAGGAAAATTAAGCCAAAAGGTCTAATGGTAGTTGGGATTATCAATAAAATGTGAAAGCCAGCATTTCAAAAATAAATAAAAAAGGTCCTACTCTGACACTGAGCAAGAGAACAGCATGTGCTATGACTATGAAGGGGGGAGGACTTACACCACATATAAATAAGCTCTTTCTCCCTCCCTTCATAGTAATTGCACATGCTGTTCTCTTGCGCACTGACAGAGTAACTCTACTTACTTCTGGCAATGACGCCAGCGTGTTGGCGTGTCCCCAAGCAGTGTACACCCATACACCGGATAATGGTGATCTAGAGTGCTGGAGATAAGTATTTAAAGAGCACTTGAAGCAGCATAATGTCTGCAGCTCACTGTAGTGGTTATGGTGCCAGGAGTAAGAAGTCGATCCGTCTCCGCACAGTTTGGCCTGTTACCTGGTGTCTGTGGGCTCTGCTCCATGGCCTCCGCTACCCCCATCAGGGAACCATAAGTTCCTAAGATTCGCTAAGTTTTGTTTCTTTTCAATTTTGTGCGCCTATTCTATTTAGTTCTAAAATATATACGACGAGAAGCGAGGGAAATTAACCCATTCATGACAGACTGACTTGTGAAGACTGTCAACATGTCATAGAAATTTCCTAGCCCCTCACCCTAAATACAGAATGCAGCGGTCATGGTTGAATATATTTATTACCTGTTATGTATTAAATGTATATATGTGTGTATGTATAGTGTATATTGTTTGTATATTGTATTTTTGTAATATTGTATCCTATTGTATCAATGCAATGTTTTGTGGACCCAGGACATACTTGAAAACGAGAGAAATCTCAATGCATCCATCCTGGTAAAATATTTTATAAATAAATAAAGAGGATAAGTACATGTTTCTAGCTGCTTTATGAGCACTTCGTGAAGTTTAGTCACTGAAGTGAGATTTTAGAGTGAATTTAACGCCAAAATAGCCGAAATGGAAGAATAGCTGACTGACTTTTTCCAGTTTGGCTATTTTGACCTTAAATTTGAAATTCACTTGGAACTCTCACTTTAGTGGATCATCCTGATGGAGTTTAAAATAACAGTTCCCTCATCCATGCGCAGTTAAAAGCTGGTAACTACTCAGCCAATCAGGTTCTGATTAGCAGCTGATGTCATTTTCTGTTGTCAGTATGGGTTATTTCTTGTGAGTGCGACTTTCAATATTAAAATTAGGATGCAGTTCCTTGATAGCTGTATCAGATCATTACATGGTTATCACAGCTAAATGCAGACCAATGACAGAATAATTCCACCATAACAAATAAAAAATGGAATGTCCTACTCATTTTACAATGTAGCGCTGTATATATCTGCAGTTGCTAAATAGACCGAACATTTTACATTAGCCTATAGCGTCTTTAATAATCAGATTGTGATGACACCATGACATTTCACTGGTTAAGATCATATCTCTTAATTTTCTCATGTTAGTATGAGTTTCTATATAAAGAGATATCCTCTGTACATTGAGCTTCATTCACCGAAATCCGAATGGCACAATTTAGGCTAAAGCAAATGTTTACAGCTTGGATACTTTTTGCCTAAATGTTGCAATTCGGTTATCGGTTCTTTTCATTTAACTGGAATAGACCCTATTGGGTATAAACAAAAGAGAGCGGCCATCAGCCTCCATAGTCGCCAGTCTCCTGCCCATAATAATGTTGTTTGGCTAACTTGTGATAAATCACATCTGGCATCCTATGGCGATTCTGCATTTTATTGTGTCATATTAAATAATAATGTACAGCCAGTATTTCAATATTAAATGGTCTTGCATGATTGCTAGTTGATGAGTAAATGCAAATAACATAACTTGTTTCCATTCTAGCTAATAACTGCATATGAAAATGCAATCTCCGGTGTGGACAAGGTTCCAAGTGAGGAACATAAAGCACTTTATCAACACTTCATCCGCTGTTTGTCTAAGGTAAGACAGCCGTAATGGTGTCATACAGAATGTCATAATTATATCATTGCAAATAGTGTAGACTGTGATTGTATTCACATTTGTTTTGGTTATAACTAATCATGAAATCATAAATATACCTGATTTCAGATAGAGGCACATTCCAGTATAGATTTCGATAATTATCAACAAATGAAAGGAACATTCCAAGCACCATTGCCACTAGAGTCAGCTGTATGGTGCCAAGAGTACCCTGACTTTTTACATTGGTCTGCCAGGTGCCGCACCCCACCTCCACTACTTCAGCCAAAGAAACAGAAATTCCTGCTTACGATCTTCCATTATCTCTCCCGAGCTATGCAGGGCTAACTTCCTGGCTGAGAGTGTCAGCTGAGCTTTGCTCAGACCAGGCACCTGGCTCTCTGGATGAGGTAGAGTTAGTGGAGGCAGAGAGCATCTTAAAAAAGTTTGACTAGTTAAAATGGGGGGTCACCAGGTTACTCTTGGCACCATAACCATCACAGGGTGCTGTCGTGATTATGTTGTTTGAGTGCTCCTTTAATGGCTGCTTGTAAACCAACCAATTAGAGCGCTGTGAGTGAGAGTGCCTATTATTTTCGCAAATTGGTTTTAACAGATGTGTCACATTAATAATTTTGGGGGCTGAAAAAAAGAAGAGTTAGAAAAAAGAAAACATCTGATGTTGTATAAAAATTTTTTTTCCGGTATTTGTTTTATTGGCCTTCCTTCACTGTTAGTGGTGTACCTCAGGGATCTGTACTTGGACCCATTCTCTTTAATATTTTTATTAGTGATATTGCAGAAGGTCTTGATGGTAAGGTATGTCTTTTTTGATGATACTAAGATATGTAACAGGGTTGATGTTCCAGGAGGGATAAGCCAAATGGCAAATGATTTAGGTAAACTAGAAAAATGGTCAGAGTTGTGGCAACTGACATTTAATAAGGATAAGTGCAAGATAATGCATCTTGGACGTAAAAACCCAAGGGCAGAGTACAGAATATTTGATAGAGTCCTAACCTCAACATCTGAGGAAAGGGATTTAGGGGTGATTATTTCTGATGACTTAAAGGTAGGCAGACAATGTAATAGAGCAACAGGAAATGCTAGCAGAATGCTTGGTTGTATAGGGAGAGGTATTAGCAGTAGAAAGAGGGAAATGCTCATGCCATTGTACAGAACACTGATGAGACCTCACTTGGAGTATTGTACACCGTACTGGAGACCGTATCTCCAGAAGGATATTGAGACTTTAGAGAGCGTTCAGAGAAGGGCTACAAAACTGGTTCATGGATTGCAGGATAAAACTTACCAGGAAAGGTTAAATGAACTTAACATGTATAGCTTGGAGGAAAGACGAGACAGGGGGGATATGATAGAAACATTTAAATACATAAAGGGAATCAACACAGTAAAGGAGGAGACTATATATTGAAAAGAAGAAAAACTCCCACAACAAGAGGACATAGTCTTAAATTAGAGGGGCAAAGGTATAAAAACAATATTAGGAAGTATTACTTTACTGAGAGGGTAGTGGATGCATGGAATAGCCTTCCAGCTGAAGTGGTAGAGGTTAACACAGTTAAGGTGTTTAAGCAGGCGTGGGATAGGCATAAGGCTATCCTAACTATAAGATAAGGCCAGGAACTAATGAAAGTATTTAGAAAATTGGGCAGACTAGATGGGCCGAATGGTTCTTATCTGCCGTCACAGTCTATGTTTCTGTGTTTAGTTATATTTGAAGGGTGGTGTCTGTAGGGGCTTGGGGATCCATAGTCTCCTGGGTTTGGGGGACTTTTGGAAAAATTATGTGTGGAAGTTGACAATGGCATGCCCATTCCCCCTCTTGTATTTTTAATACTGTAGTGTTTACAGAATAGTGGTCCAGTTACTCTGACAGTCAAACTTGGCAAAAATTGATGCACCAAGCTGTCAAATCCCCTGATATTTCAAACAGATGTAACCCTGTTTACCTCCTCTAGTTGGTTGAGTTCCTGCTTTGTAACTATAAAACTATGGTAATGCTGGAGAAACCTGTTTGGTGTCTTTTGCCGGTCTGCATGTTACATTATTTTTACACTCAGAGATTAAGAATCTTTCCTTTTTATCACTGATGGTGAAAGCCAGGAACGCACAACGCAGGTACTTGTTTGTTTATATTCCGTGTAGTTTGACAGAACTGATTTAATGAACATGTATCACTAAACTGCTATTGGCTTATCTCTCCAAGACTATCTGTTGCTTTATTGCTTATTAGGATTACTTAACAAACTATCGGCAGGGGCTTAACTCAAACACACTGGGTTTCAGTTAACGTAAATATCAATATCTGTCTTAATGTTTCAAAGTGTGCTGATAATAGTTGGTGGCTGTTCTACAATTACAATTTTGTGTTTCTCGGCTAGCTTTCTCTTGAAGAAATAAAGCTGAAGGAAGCTTGTGACAAGATGATCGAGGTTTATCCAACCTTCTGTTATCCCTTAGAAGTCCTCGCTTTGCATTACATTAAGTGTGGTAAGTCATTTCTAAGCTACATTTTAGGTTATTACCAAATACATCCATTTGGTGATTATTTTGTTTATTACTTTTTTTTATTTTCTTCAATTTATTTATTTTAACTTTTTTTTTTTTTTTTAAATGGTAGATATTGTTAATTATATTACAATGGACTTGCATTCAGAAAACCTAATCTCTTAAAGGGGCAGTATACTCACCAAAACTGTATGATAACTGGTACAGAGTTTCTGGCTACCTAAATCACGGGTGCCTGTGATGCAACAAGCCCCTGGCACAAAAAATAAATATATATATATAAAATAAAAAAATAATTATATATATATAGATATAGATATATCTTAGTATGTGCAGCGTTTCGAGAAGAAACCCTGAACATACAGACTCTTGCCACAGTGACCTAAAAGCAGAAGTGGTCATGATGGTTTAAGTAATCCTTTAATTTGGTATTGACGCACCTCCAGGTGATGTCAGAAGTGCCCCTTAACATACAGACTCCACATATGGAGGATTTCAACAGGCTTGAAATTCCATTGTTTCTGTTCAGTTGGTCATTGTACTAAAGCTTGTTTTAAAAATATGCAGTTGTTTATATCCCAAAATTCATGTAAAGGCAGTTCTTTTTTTTATTTTGCTTAGAAAAGGAAGAACACGCTGTACCTGATTACCGGAGGTAGTACTCAGCAGTACTATTAGTAACAGCGGGAGGTTCTAGGACAATAGCAGTAAATTACACATGCCTAGCACTCAGCCTTCGTACTGATAACTAGCTATGTATTGGTCGCTCGCGCAGGGAGAATACACTTCAGCCAGTCCATTAAGAGCGCAGTAAGGAAACTCTTAGTGGATTTTCATAAAGCAACAATTAGACACCCGGCTTTTTTTGTATTTATTTCTCTCTGTCTCTAAATTCACAAACTACAATGAGAGTTGGAATTTGAATTTCATAATGGATGTTTAAAAGAAAATTTAGAAAAAACTAATTGCATTTGTATTCATCTTGTCAAATGTGTAGATATTCACATGGTTTCCATAGTGTTTCTTTATCCGAGTAGTTGTGTATAACGTTGCCACGCCTCTTGGATTAGTTATGGGCATTAAATATGAGACTTAGTGATACTTAATTATTCTCACATTGTATCTTGACATATGGGATAAATAATGCCAAATACTAGAGCAGTTAACATTGTAAAGTTATGCAGGTATTTGTATGCATTTGCCTTGGTAACATTTTTGCCATTTCTTGAGTCGACTGTGCTCAGTCCAAGAGTTGATCAAGCCAGTAATTATTCTCACTTAAAGGGACACTATAGTTACCTGAACAACTTCAGCTTAATGAGGTTGTTCAGGAGAGAACTATAGCTCCCTGCAGCCTTTCTCATGTAAACACTGTATTTTCTGATTAAATACAGTGTTTACATTGAAAGCTGGGAACACCTCCAGTTGCACTCACTCAGAGTGAACCAGAGGGACTTCTGAGTTGATGGAGGCATAATATGCCTCCATCCTCTAAGATCTGCTGTGCACGAGCATCCTGTGATTCAGTATCTCCTCCCACTGCATGCAGACACAACTTTCCTCATAGAGATTAATTGATTCAATGAATCTCTATGAGGAAATGCTGATTGGCCAGGGATGTGTTTGAATCATGCTGGCTCTGCCCCTGATCTGCCTCCTTGTCAGTCTCCTTGTCAGCCAATCCTATGGGGAAGCACTGTGATTGGATCAGGCTTTCACATGTCAGCAGACTGCTTGTTTTTCCTGAGTCTAACAGCATGCAGATTTACAGCTTCTAGCTTGAATACAGTAAGATCTTTACTATATTTATGGAGGCATGAGGGGCCCAGGGGGGCTAGAGGGTCATGTTAACACTATAGAGTCAGGAATACATGTAGTTGCACTGGTGACTATAGTGTCCCTTTAACTTTCTATAGCATTGCTGGGTTTATCCCATAAGACTGTAATCCCTATAGACTGTAAGCTTGTTTGAGCAGGGCCCTCTTCAACCTATTGTTCCTGTAAGTTTTTGTAATTGTCTCATTTATTGTTAAATCTCCCCCTTTGATAATATTGTAAAGTGCCACAGAATATGCTGGCGCTATATAAATACCAGTAATAATAATAATAATAAGCAGGGCAATTCATACATTGTGGAAAAAGGGGTAATACTGCAGGTTGAGGCGTGCAGTCGTATAGAACAAAACTGATTATTATTATTTGAGAATAATTTTTTAAAGATTATTAATAAAAACAATAACCAGCTTATCCTCCTTTGATATAAACTTAACATATGCAGACTTAGGTTTTACAGCTAATCTTAATCTTAAATTTTCTTTATAACCGTATGCATGTCAGCTTCACTGTGCTGCATCTCCAAATCAGCCGAACTTTTTTATACACAGCCAAACAAATAATTGGGGTGCATGCAACATGTTAAGTATTTGATGGCCGTACAGTTGTTAAGTATGGCTTTAGAATAAAATTATTTTAACCTTCTGGAGGATTCCTCATTCTATGACTTGCATCTCAGAATGTTTGTAGATCTACCTTTCAATTTGTATGCAGCTCGCGTCCTGGCATTTTTTTTTTTTTTATGTAGATGTACACACTAATTATGTCAAAACTGTGCCACTCAGTTTATACATCTCCTTAACATACTAAGCAGTAAAATGAATGAAAGATACAAAGGGGTTAATTCTTCTGGGAAAATAATCAGGGTTTTAGTTATCGGTGGATATTAATGTGACAAAGTTTATTCAGTAAACTTTGCCACAATTAGTTCAATATCTCATTTACCTACAGTACATCTCTGTGGATTATGCTGGTGCTTTATAAATAATTGTAATATTATGTAATAGAACGTCCTGTATGATATCGTGTTAAAATGACGTGCTTTGTTCTGCTGCAGATGATTCTAGTGAAGAGGCTTTCAATTGTTACAGCAAACTTGTGGACATAGAACCCTCAAATGGACCAGGGCTCATCGGAATGGGGATCAAAGCACTGTATGATAAAAAGTATGAATTGGCTTCGGACAACCTTTCTCAAGGTAAATTCTTAAACCATTCTTAAGGTAACTTCTTACTGCCTTCTCAAAATTCGAATTTGTTAATTAATATGTCAGGTCCCTGGAAGATGCACTAGGGAAATCTTATCCCTCCCCCTGCCTGTCCAGACACTTCATACAAGTGCACATCTGCTGTAATACCTGAGCTGCATCTGTGTGTGATAGCTTTGCTCACAAAATGGTACATCTTGTCTGATGGATGGAACTGCAGCCTGTTGCTGAATTACCTCTCAGATATGCTCATCTCCAGTTGAAAATAATGGAAGCATCAAGATTGGTTGAGACACTTCCTGGCTTTGAAAGCTTAATTATATATTTTCATATAGTGTGCATATATTTAATCTTTTATTTTGCATATTTGCAAGCATTAGTCCCAGCCTGGAGCCACCCTGTGTAGATGCCCTGATGCTAGTTGTCTAGCCTTGGTACATTAGCAATAGATTACCCATGGTCACTGGTCACAATTAGGAATGTGTTTTTTTTTTTTTTTTAGCAAAGCTCTGTGTGAAGCTCACTTCTCATTCCTGTGATAAGGTAAAACATAGGACACATATATTAGAGAAACTATTCACTGAAAGTCAAGCAGTCATGATGGAAACAAATGGAATGCTCTCTGTGGATTCATTGATTAACAGAGCCCCAGTAGTAAATATATATATTTTTTAATTTACAATTTCTTTTGATGTTTCATCAGGATTACAGAAGATAAGCTCAGTTCCCTCTGGATGGCGTCACCTTGCGCAGGCCCAGCTGAAAATACACAAATACGCCAAGGCAGTAGCATCTTGTGACCAAGGTAAGAAGATATAGTGCTTTATCTTAAAAAGCTTCAGGTGAACATGCTGTGGATTCACTCGTTGCTCAAACGTAACACTGGAAAACAAAAGTCATTGCGATAAAAGAAATGCTAAAATGCTTTAAAACCATTCATAGATATTTGTTATTAATAGCTAAAGAAAATGGATTTTCTAGTTATTTCTTTCCACCTTGAATATTTAGATAAACTAACAATGAAATACTCTTATCATTTCAGCTCTTAAAGCTTTTACACAGGATAACCTACCACCCAAAGACATTCTACAGAAAAACACAGTCCTCCAGTTGAAAACAATAGCCTTGGTAGAAAGCATTGAGCCATCCTGGGCAGATGATGCACTGCAAACCATTGAACAGGTATATTTATATTATGTAAATCAGATGTAGGCAACCTGCAATGCCTAGTTGTAGAGAAAAAAGTTTCACTTTAAAGGGTCAGTCGCACATAGCAGCACATACATGACTTTTTCAAAAATAGTTTTGATTGCTATATCCAATGTCTCTTTGCACATGGATTAACGGGGCTCTGTCAACTTCTGGAGTCTTATATATATTGCATAGACCACCATTGGTGACATCGCTGCTTAGGGGCCGCTGATAAAGCTGTGTTGATATTTAGAGAATTCCTTTAAACAATCTTTAATTGAACATGTCAAAGATTAAATTTCATCCTTGTATTCGGTCAAAATAAGTGAGGTGGTAAGCAGGCATCCCTTCTGCTGTACATCTTTCAATAGTTATTTTGGAGGATAGATAGATCTTAAATACAATTTAATAGAATATAAATATTAACATTACCAGCTGCTGTGAAGGCAATAGAAAAAGCCCATTATTATAAGTTCGTAGCGAGTGTAAGAGTTCTATCGAGATGTAATGAAAGATCTCCCTATTGAGGAAGGTCCAGTCCATCAGAAAGGTCTTTCTTTGGTCCTCTAAGCCTTGTTAAAATGCCTAGAATTGACTTGCAGATATAACCCAATAGCTTCAGGCCAAACGGCATGGGGCTTCCTCCAATGCATAATAACTGTGACTTATAAAGTTGTGGTCCTAATGAACATATGGAAATCCACAAATGTTCTGATGATTGTATGTTACTATGGTAATAGGGATGCTAATGATTTTACATAACTGAACAGGTCTTCTCTGTCTTTTGTCTAGATTTCAAACGGAGAGCAAGATCCCGTTCTTTGTACTCTGAAAGGTCGGGCATATCTAAAGAAAGGCTCGGAGGAGCTGGCTTTACAGGTTTTTCCCTTATTTCATGCGTACAGCGCATACATTTAGATATACACATATTTATATAAATTGTTAATGTGTTTAGGTAACAAGCAAAATACTCTGTAAGATAAACAATTGTACTGTAGCAAACACAATAAAGCATGTAAACTAATCCATACATTTCCATCTGATAACATTTGCTTAAGCTCTGTGCAATCCCTTAAACTTTAAGTTACATGCAAGGCAAATATGGCTTCATTAAGCAGATAATCAGAACTTGTGCATTTTTATCCAGTAATCACCTCACACTTCTTAAATCATTTATTCGACAGATCAATGTGCAGCACACTAGTTTGTAATGACTTGATCATACATCTGACATGCGGTGATCCAAATAGCTGTCCTGCTACTATATTTGTATGTGATGTGCCTTTTTGTGTATTTTATTTTATTTTGCCTTTTTTGTCTCTTGTAGATTTTAAAAGAGCTTAAACTGTCTCACCCGCAGTCTGTGGAAACCTATTTCCTTGAGGGGCAAATTTGTTATAATCAGAAAAACTACACTGGGGCAGAAAAATGGTAGGTTTGAGAGCTGCACCTGTGATATTAAAGGAAATGGTTGGAGGGCTGGTGTAGTTAGTGAGAGTGAAAATGCAAGGGAAGAGGGATGGTGGGTAACTGGCTAGAAGAGATGATGTGGCTGGCTAGGAGATGGGGAGAGTGGGTTAGAAAGAGAGAGGGCATTTTTTCAGTCTCAGAGAGAGGGTGATGGGCTTGGTTAAATGGAGTTTTTTGGTAGGAATTAGAATGATAAGAGTGGGGGAATTGGTAAGAGGGTGTTGGGTAGTTGTAAAAATACAAAGGGAGGCTAAGAGGGTCATGGTGCTATGAGAAATGAGATGTAGAAGAGTAAGGGTTACAGGCTTATCTGTCTGCAAAACATGTATCCTCCCGAGCAAACACATAAAATAGAAGTCAATATGTGTGTCTGTGTGTGCGTGCATGCGTGCCATCCTCTGCCTCCACTAAAGGAGTCGTTAAAAAGCTGTTTCTTGAACTGTAAAGCGGATTCACTAGAAGCCCATAAAGAAATGAGAGTGCTGCTCAAAAGAATTAAAGCTGTGGAATCTCGAGAAGGAGAAAGGGATGGGAGACTGAGGAACGCTCAGAATCTAAATGAGACTCTCATCCAGTAATTTAAAAACCTGCCTAACACAATGACTTCTCTGGAGGTCCGAGACAGGAATGTCCGTTTGTGTGGGAGTTCGAGTCTGAAGGCTGTTTATCCAGAGGCTACTTAAAGCGTTCGAGCTAAAAGAGAGTAAACAGCCCCCACTGTGTCTGTATTTCGCATTCAGAAAGTTGCTATGGCCTAAGGACATTGTAGCAATCGCCAGAGATATAGCAGTCTAAGCTGCCATCATGTCCAGTTCATGGGATCTGCAGGTTATTCGTTTTTAATTATTTGTTTTGAGGGCAGCTCTGTTTGAGTCTTCAGTGATCTCCCATTCTCCATGTTCAAAGAGAGACAGCAGTAGATGCCAGATATGAGGTTGTTGTGTAACCATTCTGTTGAATAAAAAGTAACAGGTTCCCTGATGGTCTTATGTGGTGACACAATATTAACATTGTCTGCCTCTGAGGAGCCAAAAACATTCCTGCGGCACCTTTTGTAATCGCACTGCAAATTACACTAAAGTATAAATTTGAGGGAAAAAAAGATATAATAGAGAGAGTTTTAGTTAAAGGGGCATTACATTAACTTTAAGAGCCAGATTAAAGTTACCCTATCCAAGGTTCCAGATTGAGACCCCCTATTTTTTTTGGGCTGCTGGTGGATTCCTTGGTGGTCCAGTAGGACCCTGATGGTCGCTGGTGGATTACCAGATGGTTCGATGGGGCCCTGATGGGCTGCTGGTGGGCTCCCTCGTGCTTCAGTGGGGCCCTGATAGTCACTGGTGGAGTTCCTGGGGGTCCAGTCAAACCCTGATGTTTGCTGGTGGATTTCCTGGTTGTCCAGGGCCTTGATGGGCTGCTCGTGGGCTCTCTAGTGATCCAGTGGGATGCAATTCTGGTCCGGTGCTTTGTGATGACGTCAGAGCGCAGCCTTGGTCCCCTGTTCATGTCAATTCCGTACCAATTCGAATTTAGTAAACCCCTTGAGTGCTCGAGATTTCTTCTAGCTCATGATGTCTGATAACATACACTGTTACATTGTGTTTATTCTTTATTAAACCGCCATTCAAGCTCTGTATTTGCTTCAGTTTTCAGAATGCCATAGAAAGAAAACCAGATGTTGGAAGTTACTACTACTACCTGGGACTGACCTATTGGTTTATGAGTGAAGAAACCAAGAGGGACAAAACAAAGGCCATCACTCAGTTTTTAAAGGTGATTATAGTATATAAATTATATATATGATCAGACACAAAATTAAAACCACAGTTAGGTGAAGTGAAAATTAAATAACATTGATTATATCGTTATAATGACACCTGTCAAGGTGTGAGATAGTGAGTGACTTTGACAAGGGCCAAATAATGATGGCTAGACGACTGGATGAGAGCATATCCAAAACGGCAGGTCTTGTGGGGTTTTTCCGGTATGTAGTGGTTAGTATTTACCAAAAATATTGCAAGGAAGGATTACTGAGAGGGTAGTGGATGCATGGAATAGCCTTCCAGCTGAAGTGGTAGAGGTTAAAACAGTAAAGGAGTTTAAGCATGCCTGGGATAGGCAAAAGGCTATTCTAACTATAAGATAAGGCCAGGAACTAATGAAAGTATTTAGAAAATTGGGCAGACTAGATGGGCCGAATGGTTCTTATCTGCCGTCACATTCTATGTTTCTGTGTAACTGGTGAACCGACATCAGGGTTATGGACGCCCAAAGCTCATTGATGCCATGTGGGGAGTGAAGGCTAGCCCGTTTTATCTGATCACATAGAAGAGCTGCCGTAGCTAAATTGCAAAAAATAAATTGATTACTGGTCATGACAGAAAGGTGCATCACGGTTTCCAGTGTATGGGTCTACATAGCCACAGACCAGTTAGAGTACCTATAATGACCTCTATCCACTGCTGAAACTGCCTTTAATTGGGATGTGAGAGTTAGAACTAGACCATAGAGCTATGGAAGAAGGTTGCCTGGTCTGATGAATCACATTTTCTTCTAGACCAGGTGGATGGTTAGGTGCATGTTTGTCATTTACTTGGCTAAGAGATGGCAGCAGGATGCACTATGCAAAGAAGGCAGAGCAGCAAAGGCATTGTTATGCTCTGGGAAACCTTGGGTCCTGGCATTGCTTTTTTTTTTTTGACTGTTTGACACATAGATATTCTATAAATGTAATGTAATCAGCTATTGCGACAACCATTTTTTATTCTGCAGCACGTGGAAAAAGGCCTAGGAAATGACATTTGTACTTGACATTTGTAGAAATGCATTTCTAGAGAAGAAGTATAGGAAATGGTTTCTAATAAGCCTTGACTTCTGCTCCCTTTGTATATTAATTACATTGGAGTAGATAGTGGAAATAAAATAGATGTAATTGCAGCATATAAAACAAATAAAAAAGGATGTCAATTGCTTTTATAAAAGTAGTGTGTTCTATTTAAAGGAAAAGAGGTCCAAGCACTCCTTGGTTCAAGACAGGCACTTTATTAGAACCACAGCAATGTTTTGACCATAGAGGTCTTTGTCAAGCCTAATAAAATGCCTGTCTTAAACCAAGGAGTGCCTGGACCTCTTTTCCTTTATTCTACTATTTTGGGAATCTGGTGTTTGGTTCCGGTACAGTTAAAGCACCCTGGCTCAGACTGATGGGAGTGAGTAGATTTCCCTACACACGCTACAAATAAAGAAACACTGTAGGCACCATAAACATTGTAAGTGATTGAAGTGGTTCTGGTGTCACCCTCGAGTGTAATAAAGCTTATGCACAGCTTAGAGCTAAGCAGAGAATCTTGGTCCCTGGCAGCCTCCAACCCAGCCCCAAATTACGATATGGAGAGTTATGATTTGCGTCATGACATACTAGTTCAGTGATTTGATCAGTGACTGTTAGAAAGAGCTTAGCTAACTCCATCATCCTGTCACTGCCTTCAACCTCTGTATGGAGTGAAGCAGAGTATAGCTCCTTCTCCACAATTTCATCATTGGAGGACTGGGCTGCAATCTGCCAGGGACTGAGTATCTCTAGTAAGAAGTAAGTAAAGTGATTAGCAGTAAAGAAGGATCCTGGGCAATAAACACTTGTCATTCCATCTCTGGGAGCACACATCATACAAGTACTTGTACAGCCAAGAGGTGTTTCCCTTTCCTGTGATATAATGCCAGTGAGGTGGAATAAATATTTTTTACATTTTGTTGCAGATGAGTAAATAAGAGAAGGGAGGTGGATACTTTGTACAACAATATATGGAGGCTGATTGCATTTTTGGAGTGTCTCTTTAAGCTCTAAATTCCAGATACAGTTTGTAAAAAGGCAATTATGTCTTGTTTGCATTTTTCCTCCTGCAACTTCACTAAATGATTAAACCTGTGTAGGGTAAGATCTATTTAATCTAAATAATAATAAAAGCCGATTGGATTTGTAGTTTTCTCTAACCAGAAATATAACAGAGTGCAGTCTTCCAAAACGGAATATGTACACATAGAAAGTGTGATCAATACAAAGTGTAGCAGGGTTTAAATCCCATTATAAATAAAATGATCTATACCTAATGTTTGGTATACTGCCTAATTGGTGGAAATGATGTTGGAGTTCTTTATTAAATATGAATCAATTTCTTTTTGTTGAACTTTACAAATAGAATACAGAGTGCAAATACATCACTAAGTCAAACCGTGAAACGAAACGTCAAAAATATGAAATACACAAGACATATTTGTATATTTTTCTAGACATAGATGTGTGTGTGTGTGTGTGTGTGTGTGTGTGTATTTGTGTGTGTGTAACTTCTCATGGTTTCTTACAGACCTAAACACACAGAAAATAATTGCATGTTTAGGCTGTAAGAGATGTAGCTTACAGATAACAGCACTTTCTTTAATTAGGTGGAAAGGTGACAGTCCTCATATATTTACATGTTCTAAATTATTATTTGCTATATTTAATATGTTTTAAAAAACTGATGCTGTATTGAAAAATGTATACATCAAGAATTTAAAAATATATAAGATTTCTATATAGTAATATAAGAAAACTAATCCAGTCCATCAACTTCATCATTTTGTTGATTGTTTCTGCCGTTAAAATTAAAAAAGTAAAAAAAAAAAAAAAAAGATTTCTAATTTTGCCGCTAAACGGGGAAAAAAATTACTTTGGCTCAAAATGATGGTTAAATGTTTCCTTGGATCACTATTATCCCATATATGAACTATTTAACCTTTTATAATTTCATTTTTTTATTTTTTTTTATTAAATATTTTCAAGGCTGCTAAACTGGATCCATACATGCCCAAAGTATTTTGTTATTTGGGCCATTATTATAAAGAAGTAGCTGGTGACAGAAACCGTGCTCGCGGCTGTTACAAGAAGGCATTTGAACTTGACGGGAGCGATGGTGAAGCGGGAGCAGCAGCCGTTGATATTAGTATGGAACTCGGAGACATGGTACGTGAGAACGTTGTATGCGAGGCTATGTGGGAAAACAGCTGTTATTTAAAGTGACAGCAAAGCTCAGTTTATCATGGAGAGAGTAAGAAATTCAATAATAATACGAGAATAGTTTTATTAATTTTCCATGATTTCTCAAGAAATGGTTGTGAGATGAACTGTATTCCTGGTTCACACCAAGGATGTTTGATTTTGTTTCACACAAGTCAGTATATTTATTTTGGTTAATGCCCCCCCTTTTATTGAAAAAGAAAAGCCACACATTTAAAAATCACCTTAAACTTAGTTGTTCTATAGAACCGAGACGGTCTCCTTCTAGTGTCCCGATCCTCCTCTAGTACATGTACTCCTGATAGTATTAAAAACACCATTTACATTTAGAAAGGGTTAAAACTTACCTTTATTCCAGTCTGCCGGTGCTGGCCCCTCCCCTGATATGCTGACATCATCAGCTTTTCGTAGGGAAAGCATTGGATTGGCTGAGATCGTCAAGGAGGCGGGGCCAGACGCTGGCCAATCAGCACTTCCTCATAGATGTGCATTGAATTAATGCATCTCCATGGGGAAAGTTCAGTGTCTCCATGCTGAGGTTGGAGAAGAAAATAAATTACTAATACCCACAATACAGTTTGGAAAATTTTTATTAAAGGAACACTATAACCACTGTAGTTCATGTTAGTAATTATGGTGTCAGGAGTACCCTATCCTCTTTGTAAGGAATTAAACAGATTTCAAACAGTTTAACTTTTTACCTCGGGTCTGCCGGGCACAACTCCCCACCTCCACTACCTTGGTGGAAAATGAAAGTTCCGCAGCCGCTTTCCTGTGCTAAGCCCCCATTGGCTAAGAGCGATCAATATATTCAACATTTTATTAAACATCCAGAACGTTCAAATAAATATACGCAACATTCAGGCTAATGCTTTTCAAATATCTGTTTTTAGTTGGCTGAGAAGAAGCAAAATAAAATGTTCTTTCCAGAAGTGAGCAATGTATGTGGTTTTACTGGTTTATCGTTACGTTAGCTGTACTTTACTTGTTATAATGTTATTCAAATGTTTTTTTTGTTTTTTTAATTCAAGGTATTTGAGAACGGAAAGCTTTGTTTATTTTCAGTTCCTATGGAAAGAAAGTTAAAATCTGGCTTTTATTTCTAAAACCTTCCTAAAATATAAATTAGCACTATAATATCTATCTAGCGGCACCTGTAACTATGATCTGACCGTAAATGGCCAATGGTTCAGTTGATGGCATTTATACACACAGCTGAAAAAAGAAACCGTCTGAAAAATAGAATCGTGTCTTTTTGTTGCCTCTTCCTTTCATTTTCTGTGCCTCTTTATCCTGCATTAATGTGAATGAGGCTCCAAGTCTGCCTTTTAAAACGTGATGATTGGTTTACATTTTTTATTTTCTAGGATTCTGCTTTATCCATTTTGTCCAGTGTAACGGAACGAGCAAGCGCGGGCACGGCGAAATGGGCTTGGCTTCGACGTGGCCTCTTCTATTTGAGAGTTGGTCAGCATCCAAAAGCAGTGGCAGAGTAAGTTTCTATGAGACTTACAGCCCTTTTCTATATAAATATGAAGCAATTCTATCTGGTTAGTGAACTGCATATAAAACTAAACAAAGTTTATCTCAGTAAATACTAAATTTAAGGGTTTCTTTGTAGCACATAACCTTATGTTTATTGCATGGGAACTGAATTACAATAATAAACCCCCCAGAAAATAAGGTACTCAGACTGTTAACTAAATGCAACACATAACATTGTTCATTGTAGAGTCGAGACAGTGTCTAATATTATTATTTAATGATCCTACAAATCAGCTACTTATAACAGTCAGAAGCCACCTTTCAAATTAAAAAGATAAACAAACATAAAATTCAATTGCATTTTATAGGGACACTATAGTCACTGGAACAACTACAGCTTAATGTAGTTGTTCTGGTGTCTAGGTAGCATGTCACTGCAGGCTTTTTAATGTAAACACTGCCTTTGTCAGACTTCTCTAGTGACAGTCACTCACATGGCCACTAAAGGTGCTTCCTGTGTCAGTGCTGCACAGTGTCTCCACCCTCTGCATGGAGACGCTGAATGCTCCCCATAGGGGTGCAATGGGAAAGCATTGGATTGGTTGAGATCAGCAAGTTTGATGATCTCAGCAGCAGAGGTGAAACAAAGGTGAGTAAAATAATCTTTTTACTGTAAAGACGGTGGGAGGTGTGGAGACCCAAAAAGTTATTTTACCAGTAGAGTGTCAGGAATACATATTTTTGTTCCTGGCACTCTAATGTTCCTTTAAGTTGCAGCTAAATGTAAACCTTGCACAGCAAGGCTGTGCATAGTGTACAGGGGCTATCGGTAACTTCTTCAACAACAATTAGGATAAAATAAATGAAAAGTTCATTGCATCAATAGAATCTGTTTAGAGGGTTTTCTCAAGTAGTTGGAAATCATCAACAATATCTGTAAACCATATTCCTGGCATGCTTCCTTATAAATATGGCATTCATACCCCCAAGTCAAATGGGCTTTGATCAGGTCTGACAACGGGAAATCATTGATTCCGGTAGCTGCATAGTCCTTTCATGCGTACAGTTCACCGCATGTTGCAAAACCCGCGGCTATTTGACGCCTACTTCAAGAGTAAATGTAGACCTGTTGAAATAATGCCATTTTTGTTAAATGCTGTGTTTATTGGTCTCTTGCTGAGGTCTAATTGCAGTTCCTTTGAAACCAAATGACCAAAAGTCTAGTGGGTAATGTAAGAAGAATTTAGCATTTGGAAATTTTGATTACATTAATCTAACTATTATTTGATATATATAGTCAGGCCAACTCCTTGGTTTTGCACCCCTCCCTGTCACAGGTGCCTCATTTCATGGCCCTATTTAGCCTTGTACTGCAGAGAGCCCCAGATGTAAATTTGTTCCCTAAGGAAGTAGATTAATTTCATAAGAGCAGACATTCGGCTGTTGGAGTAGGACCTGCCAAAGATGGGGTACATTGATGTTGTGGCAGGCTTATGCAATGTATGATCATATACTGTAACTAAACTCCCATTATTGTTTGCCTAGATTAGGTGTTTTTGATGAAAATTGAAAAACAAATAAAATTTGTGAGCTTTGAAGTTGCTGTTTAGTGGGTGTGTGAGTGCACTGGATCTTGTATAGCCTATACAAGATCCAGTGTACTCACGGATCTATATAAACAACGTACACCATGACAGAAATTAATTTGACGGAAATTTGATTGTGGTAAGTTGACTCTTCATTGGTGCACAATGATCACAAGATCTCTGTAAACGTATATGCAATTTTTCCCATAAAACAAATTTAAATGGAATAAGTCAAAATGGGGTGTAAGAAAAAAAAATTTACAAAGTTTTATCTAACCTGTGCTATTATATAGGAAACCTTGTCAGATTGACCCCACCCACAAGGGCAGTCTAGAACTAAAATAATGGTTTGTCCCCTCTGATTGAGAGACACTCTAATGTTCTAGGTGGTTGTTGGTTTTGGCTAAAGCCTGAGGCTTGAATCTCCCTAAGTATAAGTAATCTGGACGTTGACCACTTGTGCCCTGTACCTTCACTGATGAGGCCCAAAGAAAACCGGAAAAAGCATTTGGGGGTTGCTGTGTCTATTTTGTAGTGGGGATCAGCTTAATTTCTGGACTACTATTATGGGTGGGGACATCCTTATATTGTAATGGTTTAAATTATCTCAATTCTCGGTGTTCTCTTCAGTGAAGTAGTCATGGGACTTGGATGTCCTGGTTACAGTCTTACCTTATTATGTATATATATATATATTTTTGAACAGTATAACTATTTCTTGGCTATTTGTTTGACTCCTTTTCCTCCTTCTCCTCCGAACCTCAGCACTGCTGAGGAAATGGCTCCATTGAGTGCCAATTCCTGGCTCAGAGAGTCAGTTGATGCCCTCAGCCTTTCACTCCTTGAGAGGAATGCTTTAGAAAGGAATGTAGGACAACAACATGGGAGTTAAACAGTGTAAAAACAATTTAACACCATCAACTAAGACGGCACCCAGGACTTCCACAAAACTTAAGTATTTAATTGACATGAAGTTATTATGGGATCTGAAGTGGTCATTTTAAGTTCGGGCATTAATGTGATATTGAAGATTTTTTATTTTCTTTTTTTTAAAAAAACCTTTCTTTTCAAACAGCTTACATGCTGCTCTGAGAGCTGATCCCAAGGACTCAAACTGCTGGGAGTGTCTAGGAGAAGCTTATCTGAGCAGAGGTGGCTACACAACAGCATTGAAGTCTTTTATGAAAGCCAGCGAATTAAACCCAGACTCTGTGTACAGCACTTATAAAATAGCATCAATCAAGCAAATCCTGGGGATGTACAAAGAGGCAGTTACTGAATACCAGCTGATTTTAAGCAAATCTGCAGATTATGTACCAGCACTTAAAGGTAACGGAAAAGAACAAAACTCCATGCAGATTCTAAAATGTAAACACTATTTTACAGAAAGTGAAGTCTTACTTTTCCACATAATTTCATTCGTTATACACACTTCACTGTAAGTGCAGTGGAATTCCTTGCGTCATTAAATCCATTATGTCAAAATTTTTCCTGTAAATGTATAGTGTAAAAATCTTAAACTGAAGTTTGCATTCTCCTCTGTGCTGTGCTACATGTGCACCCACCTGCTCACACAATGCCCTGCACATGGCCACTCCTTGACCCTCATACACAATACAAAATTGTGGGAGTGCACACAGGAATAACGTTGTATCATGTTCAAACTGCCACTGTTTCATATTTCAATGAAAACTGGAATTTAGAGGGACACTATAGACTCCCAGACCACATGTTCTCAATGAAGTGGTCTGGGTGCCATGATCCTGTGTGTTCCCCCATTTCAGGAATCGGAATGTTAACATTGCTGAGTTTAAATTCCTATAGTGGCTGTCACTCTTACGGCCACTATAAACCCCTCCTCTGAAATAGCCACACGAAACTCTATTTCAATCAGGTGGTCTCATAGAGATAAAGATCGGCTTGGCGCAGTGGGCATTTTGCCGCTCACCAGCCTCCTAATTTTTTCCAATTGGAAAGCATTGAAATGGCTGAGATGATGAGTCTTGCTGATTTCGGCCTTGCAGGCTGGACAGCAGCACAGAGACTGGCACTGCCATGTTGTTAATGTACGTAAAATTTATTTATTTCATTCATATTTGGGGAGGGGGGCACCTAAACCGCTAACAGGGCCACTGTAGCATTTAGAGTATAAATTAGTACATTAGTAGCCTTTTCTCATTCTCAAGCCTTAATCTTTTTGTGTCTCTGTATGTACTAAATGTTTAGACATTTTAAAAATGTAATTGTCTAATATGTTTTAATTATATATAGTACAGTGATACACAGAATTGGGCAGTACTTATACAGGTGTCCTCCAAAATAGGGATTCCGGACATTTGTTAACTAGAAGACAAAATTATAGAACCAATATGAAAGTGGTATCTTATAAAACGAATGCAAATTTTATAAAGCTTACTCACACACAGCTTGTAACCTGTCCATTCTGTAGTTGTGCCCATATTAGGTGGAAAAGGCTAATTTCAAGTTTATTTCATAGGCTATTTTCTCGCATTTATGGGGATGTATGCCCTATGTGAGCAATTATTAAATCTTCAGAGCCAGGTTACAGATTAGACAGTATTTGATCTGAAACTAGGCTTTATACAGTTTTTGTTTTGTAACACCTTGGGTTTGGAAAATAATTCCTGTATTTTATTAAGCCAAAAGTTTTCATATCTTGGAAGATTCCTGGCATTATAAAGATTCACCGTTTTGAGTTCCCTTTTCATCATTTTTAAGATGTATTTACTTTTTCTATATGGAAATGATAGACAAATGACAATATTTAATATTTTCCTTTTGTTTGTTTTTTGTTTATATTTGTTTTCTGTTATTTATGCATCCTAACTCCTTTCTGTTCTCCTCTTTTCAGGTCTTGGAGAATGTCATCTCATGCTAGCAAAGGCTGCTCTTGCAGACTTCTTGGACGCTAGGGCAGCGTGTTCCATAGAAAAAGCTTTACAATTTCTAACCCGGTTGGTAGAAAATCAGATAAAAAAACATGATTTTACTGGCTTCTGTATTTTAAAGGCACGCTCTAAGCATCATAACAACTACATCTTATTGTAGAGGTTATGGTGCTGTGAGTTTGTAAGTGACGTTGCCATGCTTACTGACTGTGTCAATCTATTGGCAAGTGATCTGACAGAATCTGGGGCTCTCTACAGTTCAGGCCTCTGCTGCGACTCGGCCAATGTGGCGTTAATTTTTGTGCTGGCCAATACAACAACCTCCAGTGCTTTCAGCTTACCATTGCCATCTAATGTTGGTCCTCTTCTGCATTAACTAAGCCGCTGCAGAGGGGCCAGGCTTTTGTCAACCCATTTGCATCTTTGCCCAGTAACTACTGCAAGGAGCTTTAGTGGTTATATCCTATGGAATGCCCTTCCCCTCTGTTAGACTCTCACCCAATGTCCACTCCTTCAAAAAATCTTTGAAAACTTACTTCTTTAGGAAAGCATATCAATTAAACTGTGTGAACAGCTTTCTCTCCCGGCACCCTGATTCCTCTCCTGAAACGGTCATCAAAATAAAACACTAAGCCCTCAATTAATACTATCCTAGCAACCCACTTTTCTACCTTACCCTTACCTTTTGTGTCACTATGCCTCACTACATCTAGCATGTAAACTCATTGAGCAGGGCCCTCAATCCCTCTGTTTCTGTGCGTCCAACTCGTCTGGTTACAAATACGTGTCTGTTGGTCCACCCATTGTACAGCGCTGCGGAACTTGTTGGTGCTTTATAAATAATAACAATATCAATTAGTGTGTCTCCTTTAAATATCACTGCTGCTATCATCTTCTTCGATTCGTAGCTGCGGTATTTATTTTTATTGTATTTTATAGTTTCTTATAAATAATTTGCTGTTTATAAAACCTGTAGATGAAAAATGTGCTTTAAACTATAAGTGAGTCCATCTGCCATTCTACAGCATAGTTCATTTTCATTGTATCCCTAATCGTTATTTACTATAACATTGTGTTTGATGTATATCTAGCTCTGTATAATTTTGCCGTTTTTATGCTTCCCGTGTGAATTGTGCCCCTGTCACTGTCTCTGGCCTTTAACCTTATACTGATCAGATTATATCTCTAATTAGATAGCCACACATACAGCTATTGAATATTGGATTTTTTTTTGTTCCTAATATGTAGCTTAAGAGAGAGAGAGAAATATGTATTAATTGTAAAACTAACACCTTTTCAAGTTTTTATTGCTGAAGACCGACAGATTAGGGGTGATATAACGATAGAAAGATTAAACGATCACCATCATTTAAAAAATACATGCTGCGATATGAGATTTTTGGTTTACTGTGGCCTGTCTGTCTAGCTGTTGCCCTCCAGAGGCAGTTGAGGAATTACAGCATCTTCAGCACAGCAATTGGTTTAGGCACTGCAGACAGAGGCAGGTGGACTCAGAACATGTCCAGAAAAACTTAAAGGATCACTATAGTGCCAGGGTCCCATTCCTTTGGCGCTGAAGGGGGGGAAGGGGTTAATCCCCTACCTTTTTCCCAGTGCCGGGCTCCCTCGGCGCTGGGACTCTCCTCCCTCTTCTGATGTCATCGGCTGAATGCGCATGCGCGGCAATGGACGTGCGCGCATTCAGCCAGTCCATAGGAAAGCATTCTTAATGCTTAATGCTTTCCTATGGATGCTGGTGTCTTCTCACTGTGAAAATCACAGTGAGAAGCGCGGAAGTGCCTCTAGCGCCTGTCAATGAGACAGCCACTAGAGGCTGGATTAACCCTAGTGTAAACATGGCAGTTTCTCTGAAACTGCTATACTTACAGCAGAAAGGGTTATCCCTAGATGGACCAGGCACCCAGACCACTTCATTAAGCTGAAGTGGTCTGGGTGCCTATAGTGCTCCTTTAATCCAACAATACTTGGGAGACAGAGTAGTGGGAGGCAGCTGGAGTAAGGCCCAGTCCGGCAAAATATGACCTAATCAGATGAAGGTAGTAGGAGACAGGACTAATCCAACAACAACTGGAAATAAGCTTAATGCAACACTCTCTGTAGGTAGGCAAGAGGCAGGCAGCTCAAGCAAGGACTTGGACAACGGGAGGAAGGCAGATAATAATTGAAATTCTAGGCCAAGGATCACTCTTAAATCATCACAACTAACTGAATCATCTTGCCTACCTAAAAGCTGCTGATCTCGGACCATGGAGAAGCAACATAGTATTAACATTAAAAAACCTCAAGTCTCCTGTTAATTAGGTAGAATGTTAGTCGCAGTGGTATTTTGCAGAATAATTATTTTGAGCATGTAATTGCATCTTTACTAAATGGCCTTTCTGAATGTGCATGTTTAGTATTAGAAACAGCCAATTAAAAGCATTATGCATAGTGTTATTTCTGTACGATCGCTTTATAAAACTTTAAGTCCATTTTTTTCTTCCAGGGGCATTCAGCAGCGTCCTGACCTGGTGTGTCTTTGGAAGCTGCTTGGCGATTCTTGCACCTGTTTGCATTTAGTTTCACCATCTAAAGTCGCTGTTCATGTTCCAGGAGCTTTGTTTGGGCAAAAACAGGGTTTACAACTTACCGACAAATCAAACCTCTTGGAACTTGGGGGAAGGTATGAAAACATTTTATTACTTTGCTTTTGAAACATAAAAATCAAGAGTATAGTGACAGGGGGATGAGCAACAGGCTGCTGCTTAAAACAGATTGGCATTTCACGGGTTTATTATTGAAGATTATAAACCTAACGCTTCAAATTGGTATGATGGCAATGGAAAGGCCCCTTAAAGACTCATAATAATAATGAAAAAAGTATTTATGGCTTTAGAAGGGTTGTCCCCGCTATAAGAACTCAGTCTGCACAGATCCCTCAATGGGTGAAACATGATTCATTTTATTGCTGCAAGTTTAAAAAAAATAAAAATGTCTTCAAATCTTTTTTTAATTTTTTTAAAAGCAATGATGGAGTTGAGTGTCTGTTTTACTCCTAAATGGCAGATAATTGCGCTGTGAGACTGTAGAATCAATACACCAAAAGTGCTTCAATAAGCATAGTTTTTGTTTGATTAGTGTCGATGTAGTAATGTGCACGGCTGACGGATGTTCCTGATTATAAATCCTTTTTGTAGGTGTTATGGACGGGCTCTCAAGCTTCAGCCTAGCGCTAACCTATGGTGTGATCTCGGCATTAATTATTATTATCAAGCACAACAGTCACCGGACTCTGACAGCAAAACGGATGGTCCTGGGGACTTACTGGAGAGATCACTGCAGGTAATGTTCTGTGACTTCATTCATTTTAGAGTGTATTAAGAAATATTACTGACCAGTAAGAAATCTACTATGGTTCTGTATAGGCTCTTTGTAGTTGCTATAGTGGTTTCTGAGGCATTATTGGTTGCTATGGTACTTTAAGGTGCCTTTTTGTTTCCTATGGCGACTGGGATGAATGCTATTTGCAGTAGATTTTAATCTGTTTACGTTCTGACACTGCTTTGAATTAATTTTGTGCAGTTGTTACAATGACATGTTAAAAAAGGGGAAAAAAGTGTCATTTGCTGAAGTAATAATCTTGACAAGAATCTGTGATAAGCTTAACCCCTTAAGAACCATTTGTTAACACTTTGTACTCATCACAATCTTGTCCCTAAAGATCCCAAGCCAGCACTGTTAGCTTTTTACAGACTCCCTCCTGCATTAATTAATTAATTCATTAATTGTATGATGAATTCCATTTTTGAACAGAACCTTTAAAGGGGTATTCTTAGCACCAAAACAACTTTACCATAACGAAGTAGCCATTTAGGAGGTAAATCACTTTGTCTATGCAGCCCTAGTCACATCTCCCATACCTGTGAGACAGCCTTCCTGCACAGATCTAATTTTAACTTAATTTTTCGCAGTGTGTTTAATATAGAATTTCTGCTCTGTTAATTTGATGCTAGAGCAATCACCAGCCTACTCATATTGACTGTTTGGAATGTCACTGAAACTCCAAAACTAACACTGAAAAAAGCATGTCTTATAAAAGATCCATAAATCCATAAAGACATTGTGTGGTGTTATGAGAAAATAATGTCTTCGCTAGGAGCTTGTGTCCTGGTTTATGTCCCCAGAACCCCTGCTATAGCATTATTTTCCCAGAATTCCGGTGCACCGTTCTATATTATATAGATGCTGATATTTTTCAGAGTTGGATTGTAATTCCAGCTCTATAAATCCTACTAATCATCAGGCACACATTGTGATGGATCCTGGTCACTCAGAGGCTTCCTGACCCACTGGAAGTACCTAATGGCTGAGCTGGCACCTTCAAGCAGAGAGTCTACAAACCCAACAGTCATCCACCTGGCCTCTGATAACATTATAAGGCACCCTCGGCCCCCTTCCAAAACACACCGCAGTGTGCTGGGAGAAGTTACAATGAGGCAAAGAGCAGCCAGCATGTCTTTCGGACAGGAAGAGCAGATTCATAGGAAAGGCGTGTGATATAACTGTTAGTATTTCTTTCAACCATGCAGGGACTACTTTGTCTTAGTATTTCTCCTACATCTGACACTGCTTGACATTGGGTGGCGCTTCCGTCGTCAAGCCATATCATTTCCCCCAGCTGTCACCGGTGATGGCTGTAACAAAATTAGCTCTACCTGTGGAGGATCCAGTTGTCTTGCAGGATCCTCCATAGACCTCAATGCTGTACTCTCGCACATGTGCAAGAGTACTGCAGTGACGTCGGATCCTGGCAGCTGAAGCACCAGGAGCAGAAGGTGACTAGCAGGAAGAGGATGGGGGTACCAGCGAGAGACAAGTTCAGGTTAAGTAAGACTCCCCTTTGCCTGCCCCCCGCAGTGATGTCACCCTCGGGGGACTTTGCAAATTTTACTGCTTCAGTAAGCTAATGTTGTTTTGGTACTTAGAGTATCACTTTAGAGAACAGTTCAGGATTTAGGCTGTCATTTAGTCCTTTAGAGGGTTAAATATCATGACCTAGAAAGGCTTTCAAGGCAAGTGCATTCATTACAACAGAATTAATTCTAATATTTGCATTTTGTTTTGTTTTCTTGCAACTTTTCTTCTCTTAATATTCAGTGTATCAAAAAAGCAGTGATGGTAGATAGTGGAAATCACAAGTACTGGAATGCCCTTGGTGTGATATCTGGCTCCAAAGGTGAGAAACTGTTCTTAAGTTTTCTTGTAGAAGTGCATGTTATCAAATTTCTATAAAGTATGAACCTGATCTCAGGGCGCTACAGCTTGCTATATTCACGTCTGTCTCATGATTAAAGTAATACTAACAATGAAAAAATAATGTTGTATAAAAGATCCCCAAAGACAATGTGTGTTATGAGAAAATAATGTCTTCGCTAGGAGCTTGTGTCCTGGTTTATGTCCCCAGAACCCCTGCTATAGCATTATTTTCCCATAATTCCGGTGCACCGTTCTATATTATATAGATGCTGATAGTTAGTAGAAATTATGCCTTGGAGTGTCCTTTCAGTGGGTATAAAGGTTCTCCATTGAGAGCTGAATATTTTTCAGAGTTGGATTGTAATTCCAGTTCTATAAATCCTCTGCTAATCATCAGGCACGAAAAAGATAAATATAAGTTGGTTAATCAGTGCCAGAAATAAATCACAAATGTGATATTCCAGCACCGAGAAGCCAGCTATAGTACCAAAAAGAGACTCCAGGGGTCTCCAGGGGCTTAACCCCAAAGCACTCAAAAATTTGAAAAAGACACACACACATGCACAGAGTAATACACACTGTGACTCTCTGTGTAGACCTGGACATATATAAGTAGTTCTAGAGGGAAATGAAAAATATATATTTGATACAAAGTAAGGAGGTATCACTGTGAAGTATACAAAGTAGATAAGATTATGTTACATAGTCCTTAAATGAAGTAATGATGTTACCAGTTGGACTTAGAGATACGTAAGTAAGAGTAATGGGCTTTATTCATACTGGCCCTTATTAGTCCTATGCTGTAAGATATCTAAGTCTGGTATAGACACCCAAATAAGGAAAGGATGAGGTTATCACTTAAAGATTGACCTGATATAGTATAAACATCCTCTCGTATAGCATTGAAACCAACTACCTAATATGGACGAATATACAAAGTGATAATTAGACAAGGAGCTCTGAAGGAGTTCTAATTAAAGAGTGTACATGTTCAACGAAGAAGAAATATGTACATAGAATGATTGTCCCCAAAGGGCTATAAGTATATTCATAGATTAAATATAGTCACTCATCACTCATTGTGATGGATCCTGGTCACGCAGAGGCTTCCTGACCCACTGGAAGTACCTAAAGGCTGAGCTGGCACCTTCAAGCAGAGAGTCTACAAACCCAACAGTCATCCACCTGGCCTCTGATAAGATTATAAGGCACACCGCAATGTGCTGGGAGAAGCATGTCTTCCGGACAGGCAGAGCAGATTCATAGGAAAGGCGTGTGATATAACTGTTGGTATTCCTTTCAACAATGCAGCTCCATCAAAAAACATAGTCTCCCTTTTATTCAAATTTAGGATCCAAAACCAACCAGCAAGGTGAGACTTGATCATAGCCTTCTATTGCTTCTGTCAGAGCAGGTCATAATTTGATTTACAAAGGCTTGAGCTCCACAGTTACCATTCAAATTAATAGCCGAGAATGGTGTAATTCCGATTGTTATTTATTACGATTAAAAAGTAAAAAAATTCAACCACACATTAAAATTCAGTACATAAAGGTGCAAAAAGTGCATTTAACAATAAACCTGTTGAACAAAAAATCTGTTTTATTCCTTTAGAGACTCCAAAGTATCACAATAAAAAATTCCCAAATATGCCCGTTTTCTTCTCATGTATAAAATCTACAAGTACATAGGAAACCCTTAGAATATTTTAATCTTAATGTGATGTAAACCTTGACTTCTCAGGTGTCCGTGACTATGCTCTAGCACAGCATGCATTCATCAAATCAATCCAGTGTGAGCAAAATGTAAGTATACTGATTGTGTCTGGTACATATTAACGAAGGTGTGTGTCTTGTTTTTATTTATTGAACTGTTTTATTCTTTATATCATCAGAATGTGGCTGCTTGGACAAATTTGGGTGCTTTATACCTGATAAATGAAAATATTGAGGTAAGCAAAAAAGACTTAACAGTAGAATGAAAATAAGTAGTTTTTATGATTGCATCTGTCTTGTCCTTCATGAAATATCATTCAAGAAATGCTATTGTTCTATGTTAGTTCTACAAAACTTTTATTTGTGACTCCACCCACCTCATTAGGCCATTAGGCCACCTCACCAGTAAGTGTCTCTGGGCAATACACCTACCTATATATATACCTCTAATCCTCATAGATTGTAAACTCACTTGAGCAGGGCTTTCTTTACTTCTTAAATATCCCCTTTCTATAATGGTAAAAGGCTGCGGAATATGTTTGCTATATACATGGTAATAATAAATAATGAAAGTATTAACGTGCAGTTTTAAAAATCTATGACTGAGCCAAAGTGTAATTTACCGAAAGACTAGGAATTTACTTAATGTACTATTGATGACCATTAGTGTCACGTTTGTAAAACCCTTGTGAAACAATTTTAAAGGACCACTATAGTGCCAGGAAAACATACTCGTTTTCCTGGCATTATAGTGCCCTGAGGGTGCTCCCACCCGGCTCTGGGGAGAGGAAGGGGTTAAAATCTTACCTTTCTCCAGCGCCGGGCGGGGAGCTCTCCTCCTCCTCTCCTCCTTCATAGCGACGTCATTGGCTGAATGTGCATGCGCGGCAGGAGCCGCGCGTGCATTCAGCCACTTCATAGGAAAGCATTTACACCCAGACCACTTCATTAAGCTGAAGTGGTCTGGGTGCCTATAGTGGTCCTTTAATAATAATGTATCACCTCTAACGTGTGTTTTGTTTTATTCTTAGCTGAGCCATGAAGCCTTCAAAGTAGCTCAGTCCCTTGAACCAAACTACGTGAGATGCTGGATTGGACAGGTAAAGCACATTGTACTCCGTGCCTCACAGATTAAAAGACTTGAATTGCTATTTACTAAAATGAGAATTGAAAGGGAATTCAAGGTGAACTTTAATTTTAAGGCCAGAGTAATCAAACTGAAAGAATAGCTGGCTTAGAGAATTATTCCAGTTCAGTTTTTTTTTACCTTACATTTGAAATTCACCTAGAATTCACTTTGACCTCTCACTTTAGTGAATAACCCGTTTAGTGTAGCAGGAACTGGATATTAGTTGCCTATGTTTGAATTTGATCATATTCAGGTTTTGCACCTTTTGATTGTACGCTTGTTGAACACGATCCAATCCTCTCTGTTCCACTACCCTTGCTCTTCTCCTGATATACTACAAACACTAACACAGCCATTCACTTATGTAATGAGAATATTCAGGAATTCAAATTTCATATTTAAGGACAAAGTAGCCAAACTGCAAACACAAATCATAAATCACTAGATTTTTCTAGTTTGCCCATGTTGGCCTACAATTTAAAATTTCCTTTTTACTCTTACGAATTTTCAGTTTAGCGAATAACTCTGTGACTTCTTTAACTGATGACAACACATTTCTCATTACACTATATTTCTCGTTAATGCTTGCACTTTAGAAAGTGTTGCGCCGGTACATTAACCACTTTTTCTAGCAGACTTTTTTCCCCCATTTGAAAGGTTTAATACTGAAATAAAAGCGAAAACAATATTTCAATGGAATTTAGGTCCTTTAGCTCACAAAAGCATATACATTGCTGGTTTTCAAAGCATTCTATGGTTTATTTTTGTTGGTTTTGTTTTCTATATTTACATGTCACTGTCCTTTTATTAGGCTTTGGTAGCCGAAACTGTTGGGAGCTATGAAACCATGGATCTTTTTAGACACACCACAGAAATCTGCATGCACGTAAGTTATACTGTCTGATTCAGACTGCCAACAGAAAACGTTATTTTGAAGTTTTAGTATGAAGTTGTTAATTTAGGAGAGCAAGAGAGAAAAAAATGATGGAAAGTTATTTTCCAAAATTCCAAGAGCGAGTAGTAGAATTACGGTTTATATTGATGTTGAATGAAACAAGGACAATATAAATTATACTAAGTAAGAGATTTTTTATTTAATAAAAATCAGGAAATAAAGTGATGGAAAAAAAAATTACAATAATTAATGCTTGTTAAAGAGACACTCGATACCCCTTTTTTTTCTATATTTATATATGACCCCAATGAAAACATGCATAATTAAATGCATACATGTTTTTAATTTGAGTTATATCTACCAAACATTGATTTTTATTTAGGCAGTGGAGTGTCCCTTTAAGCAATAGAATATTTTAGACAACAGTAAAAGTAAAAAGGTTTCTTGGCAAAGTTAGTTTCCATGCAAGGTGTATCTACATATCAGCTGAAGAAGTGTAACTACAGGTCCAGCAAACATTTATTAATTAGACAGGTAAGCCGAATATTCTTGATTGCAAGCCCTGGTGGTGAGACTGTATGTTGATATAAAAAAATACCTAAATAGAAGTATCAAGAAATATCATGTCAACTATGTGTAACCAAAGGCAAATTAACCTCCACAACACTAAACTGTTCAAAGCTGAGTGTAGGTTGTTACAGGGGTCTGGCTGTGTCTGGCTATTGTGATGTCCAGTGAACAGAAGAAGGAGTAGGGATTTTAGCTATCTAGCTAAGCACTTTGTATAAAAGAGCTTCAATGGCTGGTTATCACCTTACGGACAGGGCTCTCTCTACCTCTTGTATTTGTCTGTGTATATTGTATGTTCTCCACTAATTGTACAGCGCTGCAGAATTTGTTGGCGCTTTATAATTACCTGTAATACATAAATAAGGAATGTGCTTACAGCCTAGCTGGTTAACGGTCGCTAGTAACAGCAGCCAGTGGTTCCTGTTACTAAGTTTTTGTAGCCTAATAACAACCTAATAACAGCTGCTGCTGCAGATACCAACACTCCTATATTAGTGGTTTCCTGGGAAAGCACAGAAACACATCTGAGCTTACACGCCTCGGAGCAATGTGAGGGCCCATTTCAATATATATTCGTTATTGGATAATTGCATGTGCAGTACTTCATCATTAGTCCTTCATACATGTTTTGGAAGAGCAGTACACTTATGCTGCACTTTATGTCTCCCCCTATGAGAGTGACATATACAGCTAACCAACAATATACCCTGAGCTATTGATCGATGTATTAAAGGATCCCTTAAATCACAGAGGACACTTCGTCTCAGTGAATGTTACGGCTCTCAGCCCGCCGCATGGCGCAACCGTGACCGACCGGCACGACCTTGCCGATATTGCGAGCTTACCTGCTTGCCAGCGAGTTGGGAACCGCTCCACCGGTTGCCCTTAAATCAAAGATGGTGCTGACCACGTGGTCGTGCACACCACACGCTCCGCCCCTCAAATGTAAACGGACGTGCGCGTGACGTCACCCTCTGACCAATCAGAGCCCAGAGAGAGATATTTAAATCCCTAATTCACTCCAGTTCCTTGCCGTGTCGTGGTTTCCTGTTCCTGGTTCCCGAGAGTGCGTTTATCTTAGTGAATCTGACTTCCTGGTATCCTGATCTTGGCTTTTCCCTGGTTATTCCAAATTCTGGTTCCCCCGACTTGGCTTGTTTTAACGGTATCTGAGTATTTCTGGCTTCCTTGACCTCGGCTTTCCCTTTAACCATTCTCTATCTCTAGCGTATTAGTCCGGCCATTCTAAGGTCCAGTTTATGCTCTGTCCTTTTATTTCCTTTCCTTTTTTATGTATATGTTTACATAGTTTCTGCGTGTTGGACCACACTAGCAGCCGTGACAGTGAAGCAGGCTGGGTGCAGTGGTCCTGTCATTTTAACCATTTAAGCAGAAACGGCGATGTTTATTTTGCAGTGTTAGACACACCTCCCATGGTTGTTACACTGATGGACACTAGAGGCGCTTTTGCTGCAACGACTTGGTAAAACTTTGTCACAGGATGTTGCAGCAGCCGACATAGAAAGCATTGATTAAGTGCTTTCCTATGGGGAAGCTGGGGTGGGCACACAGCGCTTGCCGCACATGCACATCAGGTCCCCATTGCTCGTATATTGAGGTGCATTGGATTGGACCATGCTGGAGGAAGCCGTGACTCCTCCATGGCTTCCTCCAGCACAGGGAGGGAGCTTCGGCAATGTAAAAAGGGAAGTAAAAAAACCTTTACTTTATTATTTTTATGACACATAGTGGGGGGGAAAATATGTATAACTAGGGACAAGGACAGTAAAGGGTTACGAATACAGCTTTGTACTCATCATGCTTTAGTGTTTCTTTAAAGTTTTCTGCAGTTATCACAGAGATATGTTTTGGTTTTTTATTTAGTTATATGAATGAAACCCGGCTCAATATTAGTGTAAGCAGTGTTTGTGGTAACCTAGTAGGATTAATTAATCCACTGCTCTCTTTAATTGTCTTCTGCCAAGCTGCTTAATGTTTTCAATGTTTCTATTCACAGGCAGAGGGTGCAAAGGGATATGCTCACTGGGTCTGTACTATACTTCAAGATAAGAACAAAAGGAATACAGATTTATATCGTGTAGGCATTGTTCAGATGAATGCCATTACTGCAGCTCATCTGGCTTTAACCAAATATACAGGTAATTCATTATACCGGTTCTAAAAGCAAACGGTTTGTCACTTACAAACGTATGTACCTAATCTCTGTGAGCAAAGATCTATCATTTTATTCCAAGAATATTGTGCATCTAGATAAGATAACATAACTTTACCTTCGTACAGAGTGTAACTTCTAAATTTGTTTACTTTTGAAATGTATATATTTTAGTTTTAAATGAGGAGGATTCCTTTAACCCCTTAAGGACCAAACTTCTGGAATAAAAGGGAATCATGACATGTCACACATGTCATGTGTCCTTAAGGGGTTAAGCATCACTTTGACATCTAAGTGTTAAATCATTTTAACAGATTTACCACACCTCTTTTACTTATTAGAGAGAAGTGGTTAGTAGCACATGTTTAGTTTTAGAGTAGTTTTGGAGAGGTGGTGTTGGCCATTTACGATGTTTTTTTTTAAAGAAAAGAACTTGATAGTGAACGAGTTTAAAATGGATTTCTCATTTGTTCTTAGTAAATTTATTCACCCAACTGTGTCTGTATCATTTTTACATGAAGGAATTATTTTCTCATATGGCCCTGTCTGACTACTAGAATTATCTACTTATTGATTGGCTCCATTTGCTTCGTAACTTGATGGTTTGGAATAGCCAAGTTTTACATAGTGTTTTACATTGTGTGTATAAGAGCAGGGCTTTACCACCTGTAGATCATTACCATTCTAATCTTGGATTCAGGAATAAGGTTCAATAACCGCTACATTTACACAGCAATAACCTAGAAATTGGACACATTCAACAAGAGAATCCACAGCTCACTGTCAGATGATTTTACTCATGCTTGTCACTGTCAGACTTATTATTAGAATTTGTTCACGTTGTTTTTTTTATGCAATTTTATAAAGACATACAATTTGTTTTACGGTCTGTGTTGTCTAAAAAGTCTGTGATAATCTGTGAGTTGTTGTGTTACATTTCACATAACAATATATGAACCTCACCAGTTCCAGACATGCCTGAATCTAATTTATTATTATTATTATTATTTATATAGTGCCAATATATTTCGAAGCGCTTTACATTTATAAAATGGGGCTATTTGACGACAAGTAATTTACGTACAGGGTATAACAGAGACGAGGGGAAGTAAGCCCTGTTCAAACAAGCTCACAGTCTGAGCACGGGGTAAAGACACACCAGAGCAATGACAGCATGTCGTAGGGGAGTAGAGATTGATGGATAAAATACCTGTGTTGAAATTAGCTGGTAACAGTGGTGTGTGGCAGGAGAGAGTAAGCTGGACACTAAATGTGTTTATTTGTGTGATTCCTATCTTTCCACCCACAGAACGGATTGACAGTGACGCCGCTGCTTTTTCAATGTTGGGGTATTTAAATGAACATTTAAACCTGAAAACCCAGGCCAATGAAGCATACCGCAGGTGCAGTGATTTCATTTACTTTTTAAAAACATGTGCTGTATTTTTTTTCACTTTGTTTACTGTACATTTGTTTAATCTTTTGAATATTTGCAATAAAAGTATTTATTGTTTATTAAAGATAACTGGAGGAGAAACAGACTAAACCGGTACATAGTACTGCTCAGATTAACATTATTATGTAATTAAAAAGGGATAAAGGGGAGGATAACAGGGGGGGAGAAAGGAAATTAAAGAAAGAAGTGGTTTTATGATTAAGGGGGGACTTCAAGTATACATGATTGCATTGCATAGAAGATTCTGAATATATATAGAGTCTGTTTGAGCACAGCAGTCCAGGTAATGCGTGCCAAAGAAAAGTTGTATGAACTTATTAATATGGTATGACGGTAAATAAAAATCCAACTTTATCATGTAAAATTGATTATCTACAAATCGTGTTACTAAAAGAAATGTAGATGTTAATGTTCCAGTATAGATTGGAAATGTTTTGTTAATATTCTTATATTTACATCTTATAAAAAAGTTCCATTGTTTGTGATCATATACTTATTATGACCTGTCTTGTACGTAGAACAGTATTCATTGCAGTCATATGATTTCTTTATTTTGGTTAAAAGAAAGAAAGGAAGGCCAAAATTGTCTCACAGTTTTGAGAACGGTGCCCCCTGGATATAAAACAGTATCCTAAATAGAGAGATGATAGATGGCTACAATAAAAGTAATTGTAACAGAAACTGAAAAGAGTACTACAATTAACAAAGATGGCTAGTTAGTTATATACAATAACATCCACGCCTTATAAGGCTATTCCTTTACCTCTCACCACTATTCAGCCAGAGAATTAAAACAACATACACACAACTGGCTTCATTATACGATTGGCCAAGGTGAGCATTTGTTCGATTAAAGGGTAAATCCTAAGTAGTTCATAGTTAAATCCCTGTCTCTAGAGGGTCAGACCTTATTATATCTCAGACTTCTAATGCCAGTACCCCATGCTATCTCCTTATCGGTATTAAATATAAGGAACCAGTGTGACCAGAATGATGTCATCATATTCACAAGGAGATAAATATTTCAAACAATATTACTGAATCCAAGTGGATTTTCCTGGTATAATAAATAATAATAATAAATAATAATAATAAAAAAATAATAATATAATAAAAGAAAAGGATAGAGCAAGCCTCTCTCCCTTGGGATCTGGTTATTATGGCACGTTATTTCACTTCTCCTGGCACTCCTGCACTGCATATTTGAAAATACCCAAACATTTTAGTAGTATGATGCCTCGCTAATCATCTCTTTTGTCATTTTCCATTACCTATCTAGCTGGATTCCATGGGAGAGAAGCTTGTTCTATATATATATATCCTTATGAATATAATAACATCATTCTGGTCACACTGGTTCCATCTATCTAATTATATAATACTGATAAGGAGATAGCATGGGGTACTGGCGTTATAAGTCTGAGATATAATAAGGTCTCATGCATTAAGGGGTCTGACCCTCTAGAGACAGGGATTTAACTATGAACTACTTAGGATTTACCCTTTTATCAAACAAATGCTCACCTTGGCCAACCGTATAATAAAGGCAGTTGTGTGCATGTTGTTTTAATTCTCTGGCTGAATAGTGGTGAAAGGTAAAGGAATAGCCTTATAAGGCGTGGATGTTATTGTAACTAGCCATCTTTGTTAATTGTAGTACTCTTTTCAGTTTCTGTTACAATTACTTTTTTTGTAGCCATCTACCATCTCTCTATTTAGGATACTGTTTTATATCCAGGCGGCCCCGATTTTGGCCTTCTTTTCTTTCTTTTTGCAGCCACGAGACACCCCTGGAGTGTCTCACTGCTGTACTGATTCTGTGACAGTGGACATACATACAGTTACATGCAATCTTATGCACGTATACTGGTGGGACCCAGTCACAGAATCTTTTGCTGTTTTGTCTTAATTTTGGTTAGCTGCTCATTTTGTCTGATATTAAAACAATTTAGCTAGTATGTAAAACATGAGTAGGAGGGGTATTAGCTGTGCACCCCAATGATCTTTACCGCATAAAAAAAAAAAAGTTCTATAAATTCAAATCTATAAAATAGTGCTGCAGAGATCTAATAATGCCTTTTCTTTATTTTTGATCATGAAGAGCAACACTGAATATTCGAGATATGGAAGACAAAGAAAGATATAACATAGCACTTCGCAATTATGGCCGGACACTATGGTAAGAGCACCATCATATTTCTCTACATTTAAATAAATAATATTTAGAATATGGATGGATGAAAGATAGATCCTTACTGGTTTGCAAAGTTTCATTTGAGTTGTAACAGCAGCTTCTTAGCTACCCCTGATGTAGATTGTATTTGATTCTGATTATTATTATTACTATTATTTATAAAGCGCGAACAAGTACCGTAGTGCCGTACAATGGGTGGACTAACAGACACATATTTATAACCAGACAAGTTTGATGCACAGGAACAGGGGGATTGAGGGCCCTTCTCAATGAGCTTTTACATGCTAGAGGGAGTGGGGTATAGTCAGTGGTGTATCCTGGTTTTGTGCTGTCCTAGGCATGACAAAACTCAGGCGCTCCCCTTCCTTCCCCGCCTTCTAAATACACACACACATTCATTGACACACGCATACACTAGCTAACAGACACACACAAACGAACAGACACACAAACTAACAGACACACACACACTCACTAACCAACAGACACACACACTAACAGACACACACACACACACTCACTAACCAACAGACACACACACGGACACACACACTCACTCACTAACAGACACACACACACATTAACAGACACACAGACACACACACACTAACACTCTCAATTTTTTTTTTTTTTTATTCAATCCCCCCAGCCTCATTACCTTTGGGAATGCTGGGTGGCTTCTCCCTTTGCCTGGGGTCAAGTGGGGCTGCTTGGCGGCCGGCCCGTGACTGCAGGCGGCGAGGGAGCACCGATGTTCCTGTTCAGCTCCCTTGCGCGCCGCAGAGTGATGCCGGTAGCCGGAATATGACGTCCTTAGAGCTGAGCAGAGAGCTCACTAATCAGTGCTCCCTCGTCAGCGCCGCCCGCCCGCCCGCCTGCAATGTCAGTTAGCCACCAGGCTAACAAGACATTTGCCCTGGGAATTTGGGGGCGGCTTTTTTTGCCGCCCCCCTGGAAAGTGCCGCCCAAGGCAAATGCCTTGTTTACCTCGCGGCTAATACGCCCCTGGGTATAATGACACAAAAGGTAGGGGTAGGGTAGAAAAGTAGGTTGCTAGGGTAGGATTCATTGAGCGCTTAGTGTTTTATTTTGATGACCGTTTCAGGAGAGGAATCAGGGTGCGAGGACAGAAAACTGTTCACAGTTTAATTGACATGCTTTACTAAAGAAGTAAGTTTTTAAAGATTTTTTTTTGAAGGAGTGGAGATTAAGTGAAAGTCTAACAGAGAGGGGAAGGGTGTTCTATAGGAACGGTGCAGCACTAGAGAAGTCTTTAAGATGAGCGTCAGAAGTTAGACTTAGGTCTCCGGCAGAGCGTAGGGTCCTAGATGGGATATTTGTGTATTAGTGAGTATAAGTAGGTCAGCGCAGCATTGTGTAGAGATTTGTAAGCAAGTGTCAGGATCTTAAATTGAGTAATATATCTTACGGGAAGCCAATGTAGGGACTGACAAAGGGGGAAGAATGGGAGGTGCGGGCGGACAGGAAGCCCCGCCGCCGCATTCATTATAGACTGTAACGGGGCAAGTTGGGAACACTTAAGATCAGGCGTTAAATAGGGTTGGATGCACGCAATGTTTTTGAGATTGAAATGGCAGGATTTGGTGATTGATTGGACATGAGGGGTGAAGGAGAGGTCGGAGCCAAAGAGAACACTTAGGCAGTGAGCCTGAGAGGTAGAGTGGATGGTAGCGCCATTGACTTGGAGGGACACAGACAAGGAAGTAGCAACACTTGAGGGAGGGAAGACCAGAAGTTCTGTTTTGGACAGGTTTGGTTTCAGAAATGAGCAGCCATCCAGTTGGAAATAGCAGAGAGGCAATCAGAGACAAGAGTCAAGAGGGTGGTGAGAAAGCAGGGGAGGACAGATATATTTGCGTTTCATCCGCATAGAAATGATACTGGAAGCTGAAGGAGCTAATGAGTTTACCAAGGGAGGCAGTGTTGATTCAGAACAATAGCGGACCAAGGACAGACCTTTGGGGAACACCAACAGAGAGGGGTTGGAGAGAAGAGGCAGAACCAGAGAAAGAAACACTGAATGAGTGCTGGGAGAGGTAGGAAGAGCACCAGGATTCGATCTGAAAAGAGAATAAATTCACTAGAGTTTTGCATAATCTTATTTTGAAAAAAAACTTTCACTAATCCTTGAGTCCTTTAATTCATTACCAGCCTGCATGTATTTTAATCAGGACTAACATGTAATATATGTATACCTGCATCCATTGCACAGCGTTGGCTGCTTGTATCAAACAAGATTTGAAGCATTGTTATTCCATTTAAGAAGTTACCCTACTGATGTTTGTTCTTATAAGGTCATACAGCCTAAAATGGTCATTCACTAAAATGTCAATTGTGGGAGATTGAAATTGAACTCCAAACTTTCTGTCAAAATCTCTAAATTGAAGATAATCTCTATGAATTCAGTCGGTTTATTCTGTGAGATTGTAATTTCTATGAATGCAATCCGGTTATTCCAGGAGATTATAATCTCTATGAATGCAATCCGGTTATTCCAGGAGATTATAATCTCTATGAATGCAGTCCGGTTATTCCAGGAGATTATAATCTCTATGAATGCAATCCGGTTATTACGGGAGATTATAATCTCTATGAATGCAGTCTGGTTATTCCCGGAGATTATAATCTCTATGAATGCAATCTGGTTATTCCAGGACATTATAATCTCTATGAATGCAGTCCGGTTATTCTGTGAGATTGTAATTTCTATGAATGCAGTCCAGTTATTCCAGGAGATTATAATCTCTATGAATGCAGTCCGGGTATTCCAGGAGATTATAATCTCTATGAATGCAATCCGGTTATTCCGGGAGATTTTAATTTCTATGAATGCAGTCTGGTTATTCCCGGAGATTATAATCTCTATGAATGCAATCCGGTTATTCCAGGAGATTATAATCTCTATGATGCAGTCCTGTTATTCCGGGAGATTATAATCTCTATGAATGCAGTCCGGTTATTCCAGGATATTATAATCTCTATGAATGCAATCCGGTTATTCCGGGAGATTATAATCTCTATGAATGCAGTCCGGTTATTCCAGGAGATTATAATCTCTCTGGATGCAATCAGGTTATTCCAGGAAATAAATTGTTAATTGCATTTAGCTATGTCAGTTTGTGAGCTAATTCATAAATACAGTATTTTATTATTCTTACATCCAAAACAACTTTGTTTAAGATGCTGAAATGTCTTAGTAGTTTGTTTGAACTTGTTTGTATCGTTGTGCAGATTGACACCTTGCCATAAATATTTCTATTTTCTGTTTAAGGAATCTTTTTTTTCTGGATGATTTTATCTGTTGGATTTTTCCAGCCTCTTTCTTTTTCATTTTAACTTTCTTTGAGCGGAGCATTTACATTGAAAGGCTTTTAGCAATAATGATGGCGGAATATGAATGCCATTTTATTTCTTTCAATCGTTATACTGTCAAAGCAAAGAATAAAACTCACTGGGTACAGTCATTATAAAACTCACTGGGTACAGTCATGAATTTCCTCTTTATACAGAATGTTTTGTCATCTGCCCCTTTTCTTAAAAGTTTACATGATTCTAAAAACGTTTCACCCCCACCCCCACACAAATAATGTCACGTTTTGATCCATTAGAGAGTTTAGCAAATTGTTTATTAATCAGAAATCTAATGAAGGCATAAAGCCTGATGTAGCCGTGTTTGAATGATTAAGTTTATTATATTCCAGTGCTATAGGTCGTTATGATGAGGCTATCAAAGTCTACCTTACCACCCCGCTGACTGAGTTTGATGACCTCACTGGCGTTGCTCTGGCATATTTCAAGAAAGGACTTCTACAAGAGAGTGCAAAAGGTAAAAGGCTTTGTCCTTGTAAGCCCAGTAAATGTGGAGAACATAGATCACCTCCCTTGCCATAAGTCATCTCGGAGATTGGCTGTGCTTACCCTGTCATAGATCACATCTGCGTATGTCACTATACTATCTTCTGCAATAGACCACTGTGTATGTCACTATTCTAACCTCTGTAATAGACCACTGTGTATGTCACTATTCTAACCTCTGTAATAGACCACTGTGTATGTCACTATTCTAACCTCTGTAATAGACCACTGTGTATGTCACTATTCTATCTTCTGCAATAGACCACTGTGTATCTCACTATTCTAACATCTGCAATGACCACTGCGTATGTCACTATTCTATCTTCTGCAATAGACCACTGTGTATGTCACTATTCTAACCTCTGTAATAGACCACTGTGTATGTCACTATTCTAACCTCTGCAAAAGACCACTGCGTATGTCACTATTCTAACCTCTGTAATAGACCACTGTGTATGTCACTATTCTAACCTCTGCAAAAGACCACTGCGTATGTCACTATTCTAACCTCTGCAATAGACCACTGCGTATGTCACTATTCTAACCTCTGCAATAGACCATTGTTTATGTGACTATTCTAACCTCTGTAATAGACCACTGTGTCTCTGTAATAACCTCTGTGTTTATCTTGCAATAGATCACTTGTACTTACATTACTATTGATCACCTCTGCGCTTAACCCCTTAACCCCTTAAGCACCAAACTTCTGGAATAAAAGGGAATCATGACATGTCACACATGTCATGTTTCCTTAAGGGGTTAAGGACCAAACTTCTGGAATAAAAGGGAATCATGACATGTCACACACGTCATGTGTCCTTAAGGGGTTAAGCTGCTTTAGATCTGTATTCACCGTGCCTTAGATGACATCTGCTTAATGTGGAATAATAGATCACCTCTTCTTATCTTACTATAAATCAACTACTGACATTATCCCTAAATGCCTGTTTTTGTTTTGCCCCCTCAGTGTTCTAGGTATGTTCAGGGCCAGTGCAAGGATTTTTGCCGCCCTAGGCAAAAGAAAGATTTGACCCCAGTCAAGCGATATACAGACACAGTAGGGACTACTTTGTCTCAGTATTTCTCCTACGCCCAGGGCCGGTGCAAAGATTTTTGACGCCCTGGGCAAAATAAAAATTAGCTCTAAGGGATGCAAAGTGTGTTTCTGTGTATGTAAGGGATGCAGTGTGTGTGTCTGTAAGGGGTGCGTTGAGTGTGTGTAAGAGAAGCAGTGTGTGTTTGCATGTGTGTGTAAGGGATGCATTGTGTGTTTCTGTGTATATGTGCAAAGGATGCATTGTCTTTATGTGTAAGGGTTGCATTGTGTGTTTCTCTGTGTGTAAGGGAAGCATGTTGTGTTTCTGTGTGTATAGGGATGCATTGTGTGTGTGTGTGTGCGTGGTGTGAAAGAGCTCCCTGTCCTGCCCTGTCCTATAGAGCTCTCCCTTCCATTCCTTAGAGATCTCCCCTGCCCCTTAGTGGTCTCTCCTCTCCCCCCCACCTCCCTTAGTGGTCTCCTTTTCTCCCCGACTTTCCATTAGTGGTCTCTCATCTCCCCC
>OW240916.1:306779157-306950325 GCA_933207985.1 Pelobates cultripes | reverse complement strand
TCTCCCCCCCTCCCTCCCTTTAATCATCTCCTCACCTCCCCGGCACTGTAGTGTGGCCGAGCTCCTATCCGGTCTGCGACCCGGCGAGACTGACACTCAGTGTGCACTTCCTGTCAGTCCGGCCGGGTCGCGGACCGGAAAGGAGCTCGGCCACGCTACAGGGCAGGGGAGGTGAGGCAGTGCGGCAGCCGTCTGAGCGCTCTCTATAGAGCGCTCAGGCGGCTGTGGCATTTAAAGGGCCGGCGATGGGGGCGCAGGGCGCCCCCTCCTATATGGCGCCCTAGGTGGCTGCCTAGTTTGCCTTATAGGAAGCGCCGGCCCTGGGTATGTTGTGAAAATTAAATTATAAAAATCCCCCCACATCCCAAATCCACTATATAGTGGGGAATAAAGCAATACAAAAAGATGGGGTAGGGCTGCGCCAACAGAAAATGAGATAACGTAAAATAGCCCCAAAAAAACCCAACAACTTCTCACTAGAGCAATAGTACTTGATAGAATGTAGATGAATAGACTCTTCAGTGGGGATGGGTGCGTATGAATGTCTCAGGGTATTCATTTGTATGGAAGAAAAAGAGACAAAGGCAGCCAATAGTGCAATAAGTCTAAAATCCAAAGTGTAAAAAAATAGTAGGAGGTAGAAAACTCACATTTAAAAGAGCTATCTCCAGCTCTGGCGTGAAGGGCGTACAGCGGTATAATCTCCGCTTATGGGATATGTGAAGAAAGTGTGTCTATCAGCCCCGTCTGGTCATCCAGGGCTCCAAGGGGGAATAAAAAAGGCAACAATAGTGCTCTCAATTTGGATAAAAGTAAATAAAAATAATATTCACAAGCATAGAGCAGAAACACTGCTCTACTAATAAGGCGTTGGTGGTATGATCCCCACCTCGGATTTCTTTGAGTACAGGAACAACCGTAAAAAGCCAAGAAAGTAAAAATAATAAAAGTGCATAAAAATACTGTAAAAAGATAATTGGCACAGCAAAGTAACCAAAAAAAGCTTTAATTGATCTAAAATACACAATATAAAATAACCATTACGCGTTTCACCAATATAGGCTTTCTCAAATGGTACAAAGGACATACAACCTGGCTAGTAGGAGTTTATATAGGAGAAAGATTAGTTTAAAATTGGCACCAAAATTACATCATAGGCTATCCTCCAATCAACATACATCCTTATTATATGCATTATAAATAAGACAAACAGTGGTACGTATTGATAGATATTGGGTTATGGACCAATAATAACATACTTAATATCAAAAACGCGCATGTGGTGAGTAGATCCGGCTATTTGTGGGGAATGTCCAGGGTGAGGGAGGAAATCTATACGCAATCAGATATTCAGACACGTAACCATTAAAAATTCCTGTCTTTTCTGGAAGCTTTGTTTACGGTTTGTTGTTTGTGATTTTTTTTGTTTTGTTTATTTTTGAGATCTGGCTTCACAATGCAGTACACAAAAGCATCGCTAATTTAGTAATGTATAGTCTTTAATTATTGTACGTAGTATAATTATGTATTATACTATGCTAGCACATATTTGAAGATCTGAAATGTTAAATTAATCATACACATATCTTCTATATTTTATTTAAAATTTCAGAAATAGCCACCTTAAATTGGCTGCTCTGGAAACCCATGATGCAATATCTCTTGAACTAACAAGTTTTTCCTTAATTGTGCTCTCTAATGTAAAATTAAGCAGTATTTTGCATCTGTTAATTAGGCTGTGGGATTAATTCAGTAAAAGGTAATTTAGAACCACAAAGTGGAATCATGTCAAATTCTCTGTTCTATCCCTTCTGCTTTCCTGAATGCATCCAGCTTACAAGAAGGCCTTGTCAGTGGCCAAGTCTGAGCAAGAGAAAGCTCACATCCTTATAGCTCTGGCAATCCTTGAATACAAGCAAGGTGAAGTTGATTCTTCCAAAACTCTTCTGTTTAAATGGTAAGTATTGTAAAGCACTTTCAGTTTGATGTTGTCATTTGAAGGGAAAACACATATTACAGCGCTTTAGAAAAGGTATAGCTCAGTTATGCTACCTATTTTATAGTGTCATAGGCTATTAAAGTACCATAGCCACTACAGATAATTGTATTAGTTATAATATGGAACATTAATGGACCATGTCCACGTTTTGCACCTATAACTTGCCCCCCTTTCAGCAACACTAATAATGTGAAAACTATGCTTCTGCATTTGCTATTCCATCCGACCTGGACTAAATGGAATCAAAGTGCCTGCTTACCCAGGTGAGCGGGAGAACCACCTGTAGCAGAGTTCCCTTGCTCCTCTCCTGTCAGTCAATCTATGAATGCTAAGAACTGATTAGTAGGGAAGAGGAGGGACCATTTGTAAGTTGTGTTTTTTTATCTATGCATTTCCGATAACAAATTACCCAACCTGCAATCTTTGATCTCTCTTTTTTTTTTTTTTCTATTTTTTCTTACAGCTCAGTTTTGAAGGAACCGGTCATTGAAAGTCTTCAAGCTTTGTGTGCGTTGGGTCTGGCAAAACGTGATGTTACTTTAGCAACTGCTGCTCTCAATGAGCTGCTGAAACATGCCAAAATTAAAGATGAAGTGTACGAAAGATGTTTAATTACATCTGCAATTTATGCCTTGCAAGGGAGAAGCACTGTGGTACACCGACAAGCCTGCAAGTCAATACACAGGTATGGTCTATGTTCCTGTAGCTATCAGGACAGTAACCGGTATAGAATGTTACATGTCCTGAGCAAAACCAAAGTAAATGTTCCAAAGTCACCGTCTATTCCACTATGCAGGACAATGGAATACAAAGTCATTTTGGAATATTTCCTGCATCGTGGTGGTGTTACTAATGTGCTGTTTCTCCACATTTGGGGAGGGATGGTAAGCCTATGAATCCGCATGTAGGGTGCTAAGTTTGTTACACTTCATTACTTCTATACTGGTAGACATGTTAAAAATGATTCTTAAAAACAACATGAAATAGAAATAGTGTGAATCTGCCAGATTGCATTGAAATCGGCCAATTACAGCTTAGTATTTTGTAATGAATAATACACAGAGCATTAAGAAAGTATTCAGACACCTTCATTTTTTCACATTTTATGCTGCAGCCTTTATACTGCATTTGTTTAAAAACTAAATTTCACATCAGCATGCACTCATTAAAGGACCACTATAGGCACCCAGACCACTTCAGCTCAATGAAGTGGTCTGGGTGCAAGGTCTCTCTAGTTTTAACCCTGCAGCTGAAAACATAGCAGTTTCAGAGAAACTGCTATGTTTCACTGATGGTTAATCCGGCCTCTAGTGGCTGTCTCACTGCTTCCGCGATTATAACTGTGAAAATCACAGTGAGAAGACTCTGACTGTCCATAGGAAAGCATTGAGTAATGCTTTTCTATGGGCTGTTTGAATGCACGCGCGGCTCAAGCCGTGAGGTCAAAGAAACTGCCTGCAGAGCTCAGATATAGGATTGTGTCGAGGCACAGACTTTTGGCTGAATTGAAGGTTCCCAAGAGTATAATGGCCTATATAGTTCTTAAATTGAGGACATGTGCAACAGCCAGGACTCTTCCTAGAGCTGACCTCCTGGCCAAACTGAGCAATCGGAAGGGCCTTGGTAAGAGAGTTGAGCAAGAACTCGATGGCCACTCTGGGTTAGCTCCAGAGGTCATGTGTGGAGATTATACAAACTTTTGGATGGACAACCATCAACACTCCACACGTTATGGGCTTTATGACAGAATGGCCAGATGGAAGCCTCGCCTCACTGCAAAACACTTGAAAGCTAGTTTGGTATTTGCAAAAAAGCACATGAGGACTCAGAGAAACAAGATTCTCTGGTCTGATAGAACTAAGATGGAAGTGTTTGATTTCAATTTAAAGTATCATGTCTGGAAGAAACTAGGTAGCACTCCTCACCTGCGTAATGCCATCTTAACATTGAAGCAACGTGGTAGCATCATATTTTGGGATGTTTTTTCAGCCAGCAGGTACCACTCCTCAACTAACTTAACATTTAAGCATGGTGGTGGTAGCATCATGTTTTGGGGTGTTTTTTTCATCCACAGGGACTGAGTTGTGGGAAAGTTAAACACTGCAAAGTATAGAGATATGACTCTAAGCACACAGCCAAGACAGTGCAAGAGTGGCTTAGGGACAACTCTCTTAATGTCCTTGAGTGGCCCATCCATAGCCTGGACTTGAAGTTAATTGGACATCTCTGAAGAACTTAGTTGAATGGCAGAAACTACCCAAAGCCAGGAGTGCAAAGCTTGTCCTACCATACCCCAAGAGACAACTGTACTGCAACTAACTACTGAGTCAAGGATCTGAACTCAATATCAATGTTTTTTTTTTTTTCTCTTTAATATATTTGCAATGGTGTCAAACATATGTTTATTTGTTTGTTTGATTTGTCATTATGGCGTATTGAGTGTAGATTGATGTGGAAAAACAATCCACTTAAAAAAGAAGGCTTCACTGAATGCAAATGACTTGCCTCCAGAGTAGTGGTGTAGTATTTACTTGAACAGAACTAGTTCCCCCTTTAAAATCCAGATCGATGTTCTGGGGTGTTTATTCAGGCACCAGGTACCACTCCTCACCTGAGTTATACCATTTAAGCATGGTGGTGGTAGCATCATGTTTTGAATAAGAACAGAAGATCTGCTTGTATTTTCATGATAAGAAAACTTTGGTTTAATCAACTGATAGAAGTACGGACACAACTGGAAACCCAATCTGTAAAACATTAATCCATAACAGATTCTTTCAGTGCGCATCTCTGTTGAGAATGGTATAGTATCGAAGTCTGAAGCTTGTGTAATTATGTATTTCGATGAGAATTTCATTTGCATTTCATGGTAAATGTCACATGATCATAGCATGTTCTTAGTGGGACATAATACGGAAGAGATGACAGTACATTCAAATATAGTAACGCAGACGTTTTAAAATATTCAAAATAGCAGTATTGTCAATAGTTGTGAACGTCATAGGTGCTGTAAAAGCAGATGTAATCTCTGCGTAATTTGTTGGTGATTTTTTAATAATCAGCATTGCTCTGTGTTTTAAAAATGCTGATTAGACTACACACAAACATTTTCTACCACTTCAATTATTTCTTAATGAAGAATATAACGAGGGTCATTATTATTATTCCTTTTGTTGATACAGTTGCCTAATGTTTAACGGAACTTTGGTTAACCATGTGGCAAATTATAACGGACTATAAGATATACAAACGACCGGTTTCTTTTTTTTTTCTTTTTAAAAAGTATGTATTTTTTTCCCCCTCATTTAGTCATCCTGGAAATCCTGAGCTGTGGTCCTTATTATCAAGGTTGGTTCCTCAGTATGCCCCCAGAAATGCCAAGGTAAGATTTTTACTGTAGCTATGTGGCAAGCTTTGTTTATTTATTAGCTAAGTCACTCTAATTTGCTTAAACACCTAGTTTTATCGCTGTAGTCCTTTCTCCGATGTCGCAGTGTTTTCATAAATCTATGCATTTTCTCACTTTTTACCAATACAATGTATAGCTGTATGTATAGTTTTTTTTGCCTTCTTTTGAATCAACCGCAAAAACAGATGTGAGAAAGACTGAACTTGATGGATGGATGGATGTCTCTTTTCGGCTATGTAACTATGCTGTGTGTATCATTTTTCCATAGGGAGGAGCAGTTGCTGGAGCAGTAGCACACATCCTTAATTTAAATAAGGCAAAGGTAAACTTTTTATTTTTTTCCCCTGTTACATTTGTATTACAAAAAAATGATATTACAATGTAGCTTACGTCTCCTATTCCCCCGCAGTCTTCGCTATTGTACGCAGCAGTAAACGGAATAGCAGCTGGGACGCTTTCCACTGAGGACAATAAGCAAAATCCCGTGAAAACCCTGCAGAGATCTGCTCTTTACCTCCCAGGTAATTTTTTTTCCTCGTTGTGTGATTAGAATTGAACATAAAGCACTAGGTATTCCGCTGAAGAATGTCGTTTTTTTTTTTTTTTTTTTTTTAAATGAATGTTAAAACAAATCTTTCATTTCTACTCTACTCTGTCTATAATCAGCATTTGACATTTCTCTTTTTAGACTATATTAAAAATAAATTGTCTTTCTCCCGGATGCACTGCTTCCTGAAACTTGCAGCCACTCGAAGTAATGTTATTTCTGAGCACTTTAAAAGTACCAGCTTAGTTGAAGAATGTCCTCTTCTACAGATTACAGCCTTTAAATCTGACATCAGGTGTATTTTCAACCAGGACAGTCAAGACATTGTAACCCAAGAAGTATGAAATTGAATGTCAGAGTGCTTTGCGAAAAAGCACACTTTATAAATTGAAGAAAAATGTCTGGCATGAATGACAACATTTTCTTACAACTCAGTCTAGCTGCATATTTGGCAGAACGTTGTTGCATATTCTGTGAACATCTTTATTGTCCACTATTTAAAAAGAGCCAAACAGATTTTCAAAAAAAAAATTACTTTTATGAAAAGGGGCTAATGAGCTATATTAGCACCTTTTCATAAAAGTTAATTTTTTTGTTGAAAATCTGTTTGGCTCTTTTTAAATAGTGGACAATAAATATATATATATTTAATATATAGAGCAAAAAAAACCCACACAATTATCTTAAGTCATTTGAACTACTAGTGTTTATTTTCTTTGGTATTCCAGAAGTATTACTGTTACAGGATACTGTTGTTCAATGTAAATTACACAGCATTGCATGTACAGTATGGTTTCAATGTACATATCAGAGATTACTTGAATATGTATCCTATAGACTGCAAGCTAGTTTGAGCAGGGTTTCTCTTCAACCTATCGTTCCTGTAAGTTTTCTTGTAATTGTCCTATTTATAGTTAAATCCCCCCCCCCCCCTTATAATATTGTAAAGCGCTACGGAATCTGTTGGCGCTATATAAACGGCAGTAATAATAATAATAAATCTGTAGTCTTTCCTGGTATTGAACATGGTGTGCCGGTGCCCTCGTGTGTACAGTTGTGGTATAACATTTTAATTCACAGTTATTCCCACTTACTGCTAACTTGTTTCTCAATAGCAGTTAGCAAATTATGTTTCTCATTATTGAAATAAGTAAATAACGAAAGATCTCGACAATTTTTTTATTTGGTCCAGCTTGGATCAACATATCTATATTTAAGGCCAGTTTCTTTGTGCTTCACTTGGCATGGGGGGTGTAATATTTGTGCATTGATGGCAATGATTCTATTTCTTACATTTCTTAGTTGGTTAAACATGGGAAAAAATGTTTGTTGGTCCCATGTAGCCCAACAGAGATAAAGAAAGAATTAGCAATTTTTAAACGAAGCAAAGCAGGTTATTCCCCACATACGTAACGGACAGGTCCATTTTAAGCTACTATGCTGCTGTTTTGAATTTAGGACATGATATGTTTCACAATTCATGGTCCAACCTTTGTTATTTTCACTCATTTTATATCCGTCTGTCTACTACATAACTAGCAGTTGTACTAGGTTTATCGTTATCTGTGTTCCCAAATTTTAAAGTGTGTGAGCAGTGCATTCCCAAGCCCATCCTGGAGCATCCCGGGGAATTAGTGAAATCTGGACCATGATTGGTGCAGATCTCTGTTTTTGTCCTCGTTTCCAGTCTTCGCTATAATGTCTCAGAACATTGAGATATTTAGTCATCATCCAGTGTCTCCAGTCATTGATAACGTGGTGGGCATGTAAGAGAAGAGGAATAATCTCAGATGTTTTTACATCACTACCAGGCCACATGAATTGCTCTTTGCGGTAAGGTGTGAAAAGGTTGGGAGGGCAGGGATGGCGTAAACAAATTGCGCTTCACTGGTACAGATGGACACATTTTCTACTTTTCACTTTAATTAGTTTTGTTTTTTGAAAAATTGGCAAATCAAACAGGAACAATTAATGTCTTTAGTCACGTCCTTCAGTTTCAACCTGTTTTTGTGATCTTTATTTCTGCTTAGTAAATATCCATAAAGACAGGATACTCACACTAATATATTTGATGTCTGTTTGCCAAGAATTTCTTGACTTTGTGAGCATGATATGATACTTTAATTATTATTAATACTAATCTTTGTATAGCGCCAACATATATTGCAGCGCTTTACAATTCTAAAATGGGTTATTTGACAACAAGTAATGGCAGGAGGTGAAGATGGCCCTGTTCAAACAAGCTTACAGTCTGAGGATGAAGTAAAGGCACAAAAGAAAAATAACAGCATGTCAGAAGATTGGAGGGCTTGATGGATAATATCGCTGTGTGAAATAAACAAAGCAAGAGTGGTGTGTGTAAAAGCCAAATAGTAGCAAGAGAGAGAGTGTGCTGGGCTATAGGGGTAGGGGAACTGAGAAGGACAGTGAAAAAAGAGTTAATATTAGTTGATGGAAGATGGTATTTGGAATGCCGATGAGTAGTAAATTGCAATATTTAACTCGAAAATGAGTGCACAAATAAGTGCCTTAGTTGTATCTTGAGAGGCAGTTTATTTTAAGTTGTAGTTAAAGGATTTGGTTTCAGACTAGGTGGGAGGAGAAAGGGGTAAGACCCTAGTTAAGAATAACTCAAGGGAGCAAACTTGTGCAGTTTGGTTACCAGGTGTCCCATGGACATGCTGGAGATAGATGGAGGAGGACTATTAGAGGGAAGAAAGATGAAGAGTTCGGTTTTAGAAAGATTACGTTTTAGAAAACACGAAGACATCCAGTTAGTGAGACAAGAGCAGCAGTTTGTGACACATTCCAGGAGAGCAAAAGATTGGTATGGGGAAGACTGGAAAATCTGAGTATTGTTGGCATAGACATGGTACCGAAATCTAAAAGAGTTAACAAGGTTACTGAGAAAGGCAGTGTAAATGGAGAATTAAAGAGGACCAAAACAGATCCTTAGCCAACATCAACTGAGACGGTGCACGTGGAGAAGGTGTCACCAGAGAAAGATACACTAAATGAGCGTTCAGAAAGGATGAAAACCGGGAAAGTACAATGTCACGGAGTCCAAAGTTGTGGAGAATTTTAAGAAGTAGAGAGTGGTCAACCATATGAAAGGCAGCAGAGAGGTAGAGTAGAATTTAGAGAGAGTAATAATCTTTTCATGTTTAGCAGAAATGAACTAAGTAATTTTGATAAGGGCAGTTTCAGTAGAATATAGGGAGTGGAAACCAGATTGAAAAGAGTTAGTATTCAGAAAGTGAGTTAGACGGGTAAACTCAAGTAAAAGTGAAGATGAAGAAGTCAGTAGAGATTGAAAATATGTGTTATTGTTGGGACCAGACTAGGAGAAAGAGATTGGATTAGGGGAGGGGGATTAAGAGCGAGAGGATAGAAAAAGTTTAGAGACCTCTTGCTCAGAGACAAATGGAAAGGATTTAAGAGGGAGGAAGGAACAGAATTGAAGCAGAGCATTAGAGGGGAGGAGGAAAGAGGGGAGATTGTGTTCCTTATTTGGTTAATATTGACAATAATGTGGCATGCAAAATCACTAGTTGTGAGGTTATATACTGACAAGGTTGCAGTGAGGCGGTAAAGGAAGTTAAAGGTATAAAAAGTGGGGCTCCTTAGAGTAGGTGGAGATGAGAGAGGTGAAATACTCTTGCTTGACAAGGGAGAGGGTGGAAGTATAGGAACATAGCATACTTTTGTCAAATATGAAATTATTTGACTAGCTTATAAAAAAAAAAAAAGATATTAAATTGAAGCCATAGTAAAAAATTTAATTTTCTGAGTGCTTTTGAAAGGGATTGGTTTTATTTCGTTTTGTACTTGAAGTATATTTTATGGTTTTGTTTTGCAGATAATCCCGCTGTGTGGGCTGGGTTAATGGCCGCCTGCCAAGCTGAATGTGCAGCATCCTATCTCAATAATGTGAAATCCAAAAGACACAATGTTAATACAGCGCTTGTAGCCTCTGTGAAATCAAAGAGTAAGTCTTGTCCTTCCTATATAATGGTGTGGTACGAAAATAGCGGGCAAATTGTTTGTGCACATAGCTTTTCGTTATACTTCATTATTAATACCCTTGAAAAATCATAACAAATACAGGATATTTCTTCCTAATTGAAAATACATTGATTTTGCACACTGAAAACGTTAATCATTGTAACGGATCACCTGGCACCCCGACTGGGTACGTCCGTTGAATGATGCTCCTAGTGGTTCCTGAGGGCTCCAACCACTCCAGCCGACACCATAACCACCGTAGACTCCTTCAGAGAGCAAGACAGGAACAAGCTCTTAGAAGAGCTTCGTAGTGATATAGCAAGAGACTATGACTAGCAGAGCAATCCCTTGTAGCAGATTCCCCCAATAAGAGACGGCACTCCAAATTGAGGGTGAAGTAGAACTGAAGTTTTAATGAAACACTCTGCTTGTATGCACATTTAACAAACATAGTACCGCCCACAGGGTTTTGAAGAACAACCAATCCAACACGTACAATATAGTAAAACACTCCCATTCATTCCCACAAAATCCTCCCCTCTGCCTGTAATATAATTACTGAACACAATGGGTTAATGTAATTATCACAGGCAGGAAAAATATACTTTTTATACATGTACTGTAACTTTAAAACTATATATCCAATCTTCTCACTCAGCATTCTTCCACTCTGAACACTCTCAAAAATCATACAAATCCCTCCAGTAGATAAAAAGTTAGTCAGAAGTCCTTTGTGACCGACCGCAAGCACATTTTCATGCCCAAAACAGTTCCAGAGATTCAGGCTGTGCGGCCAGTCTATTTCCCATGTTAAAGTCAGTTCAAACAGACGAATGACAACCATTCGAATTGTCGAATGAACTGTCGAATGGCGTTCGAATTGTCAAATGCATTGAAGTCTGGAGAAGGTAAAACTTCCGCTGAATTAAAGATGACCGCCACCACGTGTCCATCTGTACGAATGGCGGCCACCCAGCGGTCGGTAATTTACCTACAACCGCCTCCCAGCCTTCCACTTCTGTGTGGTCCGCCTGTGTAATACTTGGTTCAGTAAGCTCCATTTACTGAACCAAGTGTGGGAAAGCCAGGCACACAGGATTTTAACAGTCTGGGAACACATTCTTAAAGGGGCATTGTCCCAAACAAGTCTGGGGACACTGGGGATGCCGTCTTAAAGGAGTATTGTCCCAAAAAGTTTCAATAAGCCCAAATACAGTTCTTAAAGGGCCATACACAGTCCAATAGAAGTCCATAAGCCCCACGTAAGTTTCTTAAAGTGTCATACACCCCAGGGCCATAGTCATAAGGCAGGAGGCGGGCAAGCAGGCCCCTCCAAAAACTCATGGCAAACTCCCTTAAATGGGTGAGTTTGCCACAATCATTAAAGTGTAAATTGTCAGAAATGTTCAAATTTTCTGCCAAAGTAGTGTAACTGGAAGAATTTTCCAAGTCAGCTGTGTTTTTAGTCTGAGTATTTTAAACTAAAATTGGAAACTAAATATCTGACAATTCACCCTCACTAGGACTTTATTAATTTATTAATTAAAGAGACACTTTAGGCAGCAAAACTATTTTAGCCTAATGAAGCCATTTTGGTGTATATATTATGCCCCTGTAGTCTCTGCCATTTGGGAGTTAAATCACTTTTGTTTATGCAGTCCCATAAAAACCAAGAGCTGCGCATAAAGATGAGTTAGATAGTTTTTATATTCGCTATTTTAGCCCAAAAATTGCACACAGATTTAAATTCTCTATAAAATAAAATATCAGGCCTCACTAGCCAAAATGGGAAAATACAGCTATGTTTTTAGTTTGGCTACGTGGGCCTTACATTTTAAATTCACTTTGGAATTCATTACTAAATACTTTTGGTAATATTATTATTATTATTTCTTCAAAGACATTCTTTTTTTTTTTATCTTCCTTTTTGGAAAAGGAAAAAAAAACAAAACAACCAAAAAATGTGCTGATGTGAACAGTTAACAATATCAGTCTTTCAGAATATGATATGTATTCTTTTTTTATTTCTCGTTTTCAGCTGAAAGATTAAGTAATCTTCCGGCTAGTTATGTGCATTCCTTGGATAACTGGTCTTTGCGTCAAGCTGTAACCGTGTTAAACGATCAAGGCAAAATTTCAGAAGCCGAGGCCCTGTGCACTAAGGTAGAGCCTATATCCCAACATTTCAAATGGAAACAAAACAGGGACCCCCTCATTGTAGGGGTGCAGCTTGAGGTGCATGCAAGTCTTACTGATGTCGTGTAGCTGAAAATGTATTTTGTTGTGCATTCATACACATCAACAGGTTAGAACCCCTTCAAAGTTTGGCAATAAAATAGAAAAGTGGATCCTCGAACAGAAATTGTCCCTCTTAAAACACTTGGGAGTTATGTCATTTTGTTCTATATTAGCTACAGATTTGTATCAGACAGCTTCCATATATCTGCCTATATTTGTCTGTCTATCTTTCTGGCTGTATCTTCGTATATATTTCTCTATATCTGTCTGCCTGTCTATTGATCTGTAAAATACAGATTAAGGAACAGTGCACACACATAAGGAATAGTTTTAGATCTTAAAGTCATTGATCTCAGCAAACAAATATGGGAATTTGGTCACACCATATGGCCATATCGTGTTAAGCCCACTACTACGTTACAGTACCCCAATATGGGTGGGTCCTACACTTTTAATATCTATTAATCTATAACTCTTTCTCTTTCTCTCTCTCTCTTCCTCCTAGAAGTAAAAAACAACTAATTATTCTATTTTGCATTAAAATATTTTTGGCTTCTTAATACAGGCATTAAAGAGCAATCCTGAGCAGCCAGCTTTGCGTTTGTTGCTGAGACAGATCCAGTTCACACAGCTCTTCCAGTCCAAGCCTGTGTTCTCCGAGCCCCTGCAGGAAGAACTGAAGAAAACTGTAATGTCTAACTTTGCGTCACACGGTGCCTGGCATGTAAGTGTTCGCTTTGCTTGCTACATGTAAACTACGAACATGTGATGTTCAGTTATAAAAGATCCCTTACTGTATTGTAAAGATGTTACTATGCCGTTATAAAGCAATACATTGATGTTGGTGATCACATTTATCCTTTAATCAATCTGTTTATAAAAATATATATGGCAGGGCAGTAATGATTTGAATACAGTATCCACTTTTCATAGACTTCTCAAGATTAAGGGATCGTATGGTCATGTCAAGGACAGGCCTCATAGGATGCTGTGCTTTGCCTCAATTCACTGTCAAAGAAATCAAAGACTTCGAATTCATTTTTTTTTTATAGAAATGATGAATACCCTATTGGGCATTATTCTTTAGTTTCCCCCTCCAAACCCTGAAAAAAATAAGTTAAAATAAAGTTTAATTAAACTGAAATCTCAGCACGCTCCCTCCTGACATCACGCCTCCCATCGTGCGGTCCAATCAAAGACTTCTCATAGGTGTAACTAGCCCCCCGGCACACAAGTGCTAATATCTCTATATGCATAAACACTGCACATACAGAGTCCTTTCTCCTTGGCCACTTCTAAAAGTAGAAGTGGTCATGGACGTTAGAGTAACTCTTTAAAAGCCAGGTTATGGGATGTGCTTGTTTATCTGCCATTAATTTAATCATCCATATTTTGTATTAAAGCGTCCTTTCTTACTCTTTCCTATGGATGCGGGGATTTAAAAATAATAATGCTGTCATGGATCCATACATTAAATTCTTCTTCTTATATGAAAATAAATGAAGCCTTTTGCCCTGTTATTTGTAAGAAAGCAATGTTCTCATTATCCCCTCCGTCTATATCAATATATTGCCTTGCGTACTAATTCTGTTTATACTGTGATATGGGTAGGGACACATTATCACCTACTAGCATTTGAGAACGCCCTTTTGCTTATGGTTACATAAATAATATGCTTTTGAGAATTTGTATAAGTTTAATTAAAGAGCAGTCTTACCACCATAACCACTACAGCTATTGTAGTGATTCTGGTACTAGCATACAGTGGTTCTGTTTCAAACTTTTTTTGAGTGGTTTCATAGAACCCATGGTCTCTGCAAGTCGCCCCTTGCTTGGCATATTGCTAAATTAGTTACCCTTGGTGTGAGTCCAACGGCTCCTAAAGGTTTGACATAGAACTACCGGTAGCTTACTAGCTCTATAACCTATACAACGGTTGTAGTGTTTATGGTACTTTGATTGTCTCTTTAAGTAATAATTGGCATTCATTGGTTTTATGTAGTATACCAGGAATTGTAAAGAATTGCAAATCAGAGGTCAACATAGTCACACTGGAAAATTAGCTGATTTGGAGAATGTTTACATTTAAAGGGACACCATAGTCATCAAAACAACTTTATCTTACTAAAGCAGTTTTGGTGTATAGATCATGCCCCGCAGTCTAACAGCTCAATTTTCTGCCATTTAAGAGTTAAATCCCTTTTGTTTCTGCTTATGCAGACACAGGCTGTATGGAAAAATATGTTTTAATTTTCATTCAGATATTAACCTACTGCATCTCATTCTCTGTAAATGTAACTTTAATCACACACAGGGTCTAGCAGGCTATTAACAGAGCCGACGATAAGACGGTCTAAATTAAAGCCGAATGTGCAATAAAGGAAGTTTAAACATTAGATCTCTCCTTACAGGAAGCATTTAGGAGAGCTGTGTAAGTCACCCGCAGGGAGCTGTGCCTGGGGCCATATAAATAGTAATTTAACTCCTAAATAGCAGTGAATTGAGCAGTGAGACTTCAGACGGCATGAGCTTTACACCAACACTGCTTCATCAAGCTAAAGTTGTTGTGGTGCCCCTTTAAGTTATTGTGTCCTAAATTGTGTGAATTCTATGCAATGTAGTTTCGTAGATAAACCAACCGTAAGCTTCAGCTCAAACGTCTGAAAGTTCCAGCTGTTGGGCAACAGCAGGGGTGCCCGTTCTCCATGGCAATCCAGATCTGCATTCTATCACTATTCTTAACTTTCTTTGCACACTTTTCCTAATTACATTTTTTTTTTAACCATTCTCCTGGCAACTGTCTATCCTTGAATAAATAATATCCTTTTATTCACGATGATACTTGTTTCTGCTTGACATTCCGCGCAGTCGGTGAGTCACTAGGGGCCCTTACTATAAACGCTTTATAAGTTGTGTGAGCGTGGGTATGAAGACCTGCATGGAAAACACGAACTTTATTTCTTCTTTTTTTAATATAGACAAATACTATGTGACTCATCATAGAGGATGTTTGCAGTAAAGTATATTAAAATCATCTTCCTATACAAGAACATAATAATGACACTTCATATTCAGATGTCAAGCCATGTTTAATGTTTTCCCTTCAAAATAATTAGATTAGATAATGTATAGAATGTCTTTTTTATTTTTATTGTTTTTACTGCCATTCAAATCCAGCACTGCCATTGTTTTTTGTTCTTTTTGATGTTGCGTAGTATAAGTGTGTGACAGCTGCAGATTAACTCAATAGTGATGCGTTTAATGTGTGAATATACGGGCAAGATTTATTTATTGTATTGGGGACTTTGGAGAACTGATGGGGGATTTGCCAATGTTAGCTTAAAATAGCTCAATCGAACACTTTCTCTAAATAAGACTTCCATGTTCCTGTAGATAATTGAACCATTAATCACTGAAAATACTGTCAGCCATTAAACAGCTGATACTGATACACCAGTTAGTGATTACCATTTTTTAGGACTCTATAAAAAGGTTCATTTCAGGCATGAACATTTTGACTTGTGATCGTCTGAGAAAGTTGCCTTTATTGTTACATTTCTGTTATGTACACAACATGGTCATAGAAAGGATTTAGTTGTACTTAAAGGGCTACTTCAAGCACAATGACCATTTCAGTGATTTGAAGTGGTGATGGAGCTTGGAGTCTTTATGTTTACTGTGAAACGCTACACGTGTAGAGATATTTAATGATGTTGTATATCTACACTTGGCAGTGCCATTTGTATGTTATCAAACTGTTGATTCTATGCAGTGTTAATTGGCTAAGAGCGACCAGTTGACCCTTTCAGCCAATGAATGACTGGGGGGATTGGAATCTGCAGAAGCCATAAGTGCCTCACCAGCATGCTGTAGTGTTTATAAGGCTTGGAGTAACCGTTTAAGTATGCATTACATTTTTTGGGGGGTGAAGGGAGGGTTGTGAGTTCCTCAGTTGTAAACATGCATTTTCACCTTCCCAGCTATGTGAGTCAGATGTAATTTTTAATTGGATAATCACAGGTGGACATTTCTACCATCTAGCATGGAAATCATGTGGTTAATAGTTTTACTGCTATTAAGGTGGATCTGTCATGGTGGAATGTCATTGACATTCCAACAGAATCTGAAGTTTGACAAAGACAAGGAAAGGACTACTTTGTCTTATGGGCAAACATGATGTTGACAAAAGTGTGAATTTGTCCAACTGTCCATCACAAGTGATATCTGTGGAATTCAGAACTCATCATGTTTATCGAGAGACATGAACTATGGAGGTTCACAAGGTCTTACAGGATACTCCATAGATCTCCATGTTGTACTCATGTGCCTCTTGGCAGATGAAGCTCCAGTAGCGAACAAGGCCTGCAGAAAGATTTGCTTCAGGTAAGTAAACCTATCTTCCACTGCACCTTGCGGCCACCGGTCCCTAACCAAAGATGTCACCTTCTCGGGTCTTTGTATAATATGCAAAAACCCACAAAATTAACAGATCCACTTTAACCTCCAGGGGGCTTAAAACAACATCTGACAGCTGCTAATTAGCCGTCCTTAATTGTAAAAAAAATAGATAAAATATTTTATCAACATGTGAACTGCCAGTAGGTACATATGTTAACGAGAACCATTTGAGCAATTACTTGTCAGTAAGTGACTGCAACAAAAATTAAAACAACATCATGTCAACCCAATTCCAGCTAAGTTATTTTACCCAAATTTTTTTAATTCCCTGATCGGTTCTCCACAATTCCTTGCGAATAACGCCGTTGGCGATGTGTGAATCTACTTTAGTGTTCACACAGTGATACAGATGGAAGTAACACAGTGTATTCCTGTAATTGCAGTGGCTGGCCGAGGTTTACCAGTCCCAGGGAATGATGACTGATGCAGAGATGTGCTACCGGAAGAGTTTACAGCTGGCATCGCAACAGGGGTGCTGGAATGGGAAGCTGTCCAGCCTCCTGCGCCTAGCTCTTCTTGCACTCAGAGCTTGCATGGTAAGTCACTTACATGGAGCAATTGGCACTACTAATTCTTCTAATCTGCTGCTGTACGCAGAATGCTAGAGGGTTAGGAAGAAAATGCGTCTTTATTAGAAATAATAATATTATAAAGATTATATCAAATAATTTTTGAAATATGTGTTACAGTCCTGCATATAAACACAAATTTAAAATAATTGGCCTATACACTGTGAACATTTAGTTTTCCATTTTACTGTCCAGGCAAAGTCTCCCGATAGTCACTGGCCAGCCCTTCTTCAGGAAGCTACAAGTGAAGTTCTAAAAATGACCTCATGCCCTCTCGCTGTTTTACTCCAAGGAATAATGCAGTTCAGCACAAAGGGATCACGGTGAGTAGCTCTATAGTTTGTCCTATCACAATATCACTTTTTTAGACAAAAACGATAACTTGTGTTGACCTTTTTGCATGTGATGCTGCATTCGTTAATTCTAAACTTCTAAATATATATTAAATATTTATCAAATTATAACACAGTTCAGTTAAGTTCAGCCACAGCCAGGGAACACATTGCATTGGAGGATATTTATCAGAACGTTGCAAACATTTTTTTTTTCTTTTCTTTTCTTTTTTCTTTTTTTTTTTTATTGCTTTGCTTTGCTCTCTGTTTTGTCAGTTGGTTCTTTAAAGCCATAACAATCATTTTTAAATGTACGCTATTTCGCTTCACTTCTCTTTTTCCACCACACTTTATTTGGAAGTGTGTTCCGAAATAGAAATTATGGTGCAGGTATTGCAGGTAAATTTAATGAGACTTCAGCCTTAATGGTACCGATCCACACGTGTAAAAATGTAGCTGCAATAAACTACCTGCAGGGTTTTTTGTTTTTTTTCTTTTTACATTTTCATGTTAGTAAATTCTGACTGCATTTTACGTAATCTTTGCCAATTGACACTTTTAAAAAAAATATATAATTCTGTAGCAAAAATACATTTATCTGAAAGTTTCCAGCCAATCGCAGCAGAACCACAAACACTTTGCTGACCAGATATACTAGAATGGGGTTACTCAATAAGGGCTATGCGTTTCGCATAGGGAGGGTTAAAAAGCTGGAAGGGTGAGGGATTCACAAAATCTTTAAGCAATTTTTTTTATTACAGTTATTGTATATTATCAATGAAGGGCAGGAAGGTAATATGGCAGGTCCTGTGATATTGATTGTGTTTGTAAAAGGTGAAGTCTATGTTTTGTGAAATCGAACAAGTAATAGAACAAATCTGAGCTCTTTCCTTTATTGTTTTTTTTTAATTTGTTTATAATGTAACAATAAATCAAATTCCTGGAGCTAAGTTATGTGGTCTGTGCTTCTAACACATACAATAACAGGTGTTCTGTTTGTACACCTTGATTGAAAATATTGACTTGTTAAATATAATTACAGTTTCAAAGTGGGCTTATCATATTTGTTCTTTAATCTTTTTGAGAGTGAGTGAAGCCATCAATAGGCGGTCACATCTCTTCCCCAATTCTTCAAACCATAGTGTCTTCAACAGAGCTTGTGCTCTGCAGTCAGAAACCTAAATGAACACTAGAGGGCACCGGCTACACATGTACTTTCTTGTTATCATATGCTAATCAAATCATGTGCAAATCACATTGCTACTAAGTACATAGATGTACAATTATAAAAAAAAATGCCTGGAAATAATGTTTAATTTGGTGATGGTAGATTGCAAAAAATAAAAAAATCTGCCCTGCATCCTTCATGGTAAGGATCTACAGTTAGATCTGGAAATATTTGGAGACTGACACAGTTTTCATAAATTTGGCTCTGTACGCCATCACAATGGACTTGAAATGAAACAACCGAGATGCAATGGGAGTGCATACTTTCCGTTTTAATTCAAGGGGTTGAGCAAAAATATTGTATGAAACATTTAGAAATTGCAACAATTTTCATACACCGTGCTCTGATTTCAGGGGCTTAAATGTAATAGGACAAAACAACAATAAATAAAATGTAAATTTGGAATACCTTGTCAAGAATCCTTTGCAGGCAATGACTGCTTGAAGCCTGGAACGCGTGAACATCACCAAACGCTGGGTTTCCTCCTTTGTAATGGTTTGCCAGACCTCTAATGCATCTGTTCTTGTTTGTTCTTGGGTCTTCTTTTTTTTTTTTTCAAATCAGAGGTTTTTATTGAGGATACATAAACAAGTAAATGCAGCGCGTAGGCCTTCACATCAGGCATCAACATGTACAGTTTTTATATGTTTTTTGTTTGTTTTGGGCCCCAAACATAACTGGCTTTAGATCCAAAACAGAGGCCATCTTGCTGTGAACTTTGGATAATATACGAGTAAGAACCGCCGCATTTTAATGCAAACACAGGGTGGTGTCCGATGCTTTGGTCTATTACAGCAGGTCGTATATGAGCTTACGTTGTACTACCACTGCAAATATTGCACATATAGGTTATTTTTTCCCCGTATGTTGGGGTGAGAGCTGGTGGTGTAGGTACCTCGTCGAAAGGGGAATGTGTATCGGTATGGGGAAGGATAGTCTGGATGAGGGATGCATAGTGGGGATCCCTGTCGTCCCCTGGTTGATTCTATGACAGTATGCTTGTTACATTAGGAGATTGTTCTTCTCGGTGGGGAGCAGCTGGGTCCCCATTGTGGTCTCCATTGTGAGTATCCCTTCATGGTTAACGTGCAGGTTGTGGGGTAAGTGATTACTTGGTGCAGTTCCTCTCTGTGGTTTTTCATGTGTCATATGAGTGGAATGAGGTATGGGTAGCGGTCCCATCGGGGATGTGTCTCGTAGGGAGTCATGTTCCAGTTGTGTGTCCTCATGTTTAAGATGGGACAGGTGGGTTTGAGGTGGAGATGTCATCTGTCTTGTTTGAAGTCTGTGTGAATTCTCACTGGATTGGGCTAGGGGATGGTGTGTGGGTCCGTGTGATGCCTAAGGTCAAATTGTGTATGTGGATTTAGGTATGTCTTATTGTTGTTCTTGGGTCTTTCTGACTTAAGTTTTGTCGTCAGCAAATGAAATGCATGCTCGATTGGGTTGAGATTAGGTGATTTACTCGGCCATTGCAGAATATTTGAAATATTAGAACTTCTTCACCTTAAACCCCTGGGTTGCCTTCACAGTATGTTTTGGGTCATTATCCACCTTTAAAGTGAAGCGACGTCCAATCAACTTCGCTGAAGTTGTCTGAATCTGAGGCGACAATATATCCCTATACACTTCAGAATTCATCCTGTTGCTTCTGTCTTCTTTTACACCATCAATAAACACTAGTGACCCAGTGCCATTGGAAGCCCATGCCTTCACACTGCCTCCACTGTGTTTTACAGATGGTTTTATCTGTACAACTCTCTATAGGTATCACTCACCACCTGTTCAGTAACCCAGAAAGTAAAAAAATAATAATAATGATAAAGTGCTTGTAATATCAGTAGTCAGCAGACGCGTTTCGGCTCCAAGCCTTCTTCTAGTGCTCAACCTATAGAGAGAGTTGTTCTCCCACACTATATATGTTGGTACCCAAGTTGTATTGTATATATTTTTATTTGTATAAGTAGTATGCTTGTTTTAATACAATAAGGTTTTTTACTGAAGATCCATCATCATCGTCATTCCATACATTGGGAATATGAAGAAGTTCCTAGCCATTTGTGGCACCCTTGAGCCAGTAATACAGAGCCTGGGACAGCTCTGAGCCATGTGAGTGAGAGTCCAACTTTATTCCTCACTTTAAAAAGTAATTTTACGGTTCACACTATGTTTTGCTGTTTTTATTGTATTTTAGGTTATCTGTGATAACCTGAATTTATCAGCTTAGAAGACATATGTTTGTATAATTCGTTTATATTGCATCTATATCTCCACTTATTGTGTCACAGGTTGTTCTTTCCTGGCTTATGCAGCCCATGTCACACCTACCCTGACTCTGACACAGCCAGCATGAAAAAAACAAACTGGTTTCACTTTCAATCAGATGTGGTTTACCTTATACAATTGTATTTCTTTCTCTGTAAATTGAACATTAATCACATACAGGAGGCTCTTGCAGGGTCTAGCAAGCTATTAACATAGCAGGGGATAAGATAATCTAAATGAAACAGAACTTGCCATAAAGGAAGGATAAACTTTAGAGGACTCTTTACAGGAAGTGTTTGGGAAGGCTGTCACATGCAGGGAGGTGTGACCAGGGTTCATAAACAAAGTGATTTAACTCCTAAATGGCAGAGAATTGAGCAGTGAGACTGCAGGGATATGATCTATACACCAAAACTGCTTCATTAAGCTAAAGTTGTTTTGGTGACTATAGTGTCCCTTTAATACAGCCTGCATTAATAGGAATTCGGGGAGCATCACCTACTCACCTGATACTTACATTTGAAGAAATGCAGTGGGGTGATAGGCAACCTGAACAAGGCGCTTTTACCACTTGGTGGGCCGTGCGGCCTGGTGCACATCGGGCGGGAGAGGCGGCCGGTCTCCCGGCCCAAGAATTCCTTGGAGCTGTCGGCAATCTACACAAGCCCTTTGGACCAACGGGGGTGATCTCATCCACCCGGTGGAGGTAACTCTGATACTGCAGGAGTGTGGGGTGGAACAACTCTGGAGGAGAGCTTGTGCAGTGACTCACCTAAAATGGTGGATGCAGCACATGTCCATTGTCCCACCTACAAACATATCGATATCCTGGCAAAGCTGGACAAATTATTTGATGCCTACTGGCACAGGCTGGAGCACAGGCAGTACCAACCTCCCCCACCACAGAAGAGTGATGTCTCACTCAGAAGCCCACCTCTATCCAACCATCCAGAAGCTCTGTCGTTGCATGTTCAGCAGTTCCCAAAATGGCGGTGCAGTGCTTATGCAGCAACACTGAGACAGGCTTGGTTCCAGTCCATGGCTGAAGCCTTGAATAATCTGGATCCTGACACATACATGCATCACTCTGCCTGCCGGGCCCAGAGGCTTGTGGTACTCAGCCCCTGAAGGGCATAGGATGATCTGGCCCATGGACTGGGCGGTGCACAGCGCAAGGTCACCCACTTTCTCCATATGTACTTTCTAGCTCAAGATATTCTCTATCCTTTTTCACCTAATATTTTGTTTCCCACCTTACATAGCTCCTTTCTGTTTTACTCTTACTGCTGAGGGAGCCTTCTCGGTTTATCATTCTATAAACATGCAAAGATATATGTTTTGTCTATGCATGTAGAGCTAGTATGTATATTCTACTCTGGCTTTACTCTTACATACCTAGCCTGATTACTTTAATACAGTTAACACATTCATGTCTAGCCTGCTTTTCATTAAAAAAAAAAAGAAGTGCTATTTTCTCTGCCTTGACAAAGATTGTTACTACATTGCTTGCTTCTGCTGTTGTGGCATTGCGAGCCTGTATGTTATCTTTCACACAACAAAAATAAAGAATATACATTTTTTTTTAAATTGTTTTTTAAATACACATGTTAGATACACCGATGTCAAAAGTGTACATCGACTCCATTGTTTCCACCTTTTTGACTTTCTGATGTCATATCCACCCACATCACATCCCATTGACCCTTCCACCACTCCACCCTTCACTATTTCCTTTCCTTCCATCCTACCATCTACCTATGGCCTCAACCCATTTTACCCCATTCATATCTTCCTTCCATCCGTTCCACCCCTCTCTATCTCTTTCGTGAACCATCTCCCTACCATCCTCCTCTCTATATCTCTCCACCCATCTTACCTCCTTCCACCTCGTGTCCCTTCTGTGCATTTTGTTTATTTTATGGTGTGTGCATATTGTGTGCTGCTGTTGTTGCAGAAGACTTCCATATTTCTATCACATACCGCCCAGTTGTTTTGGATCCAGAGAGACCATCCTGATTTGGTACACTTTCGATAAAGTGACGTTAAGAACACATTGTTATAGGAAGGTTTTATTTGCACACGGGCAGCTCTGGCTGCCTGTCTTGTAGGACTGTCTCTGGTGTACATTTGCACCATTACAGCCATGGACATCATCAGTGCACCACCTCACATCCTAATTTCATCCCCTCTACGAGCTGTTCTGTAAGACTGTGCAAACTGGGAGCTCTACATCCAATTTCAACTCAGGAAGTGCTTAAGGTCATTTGGATGTAAATTTGAACATTGACCCTGCCATGCCAACTGGCTATTAATGGCATGTAAATGGAGACTTCTGGCCATTCCTTTTGTTGCGTGTTACATGTGCATGGAACTCATGGAGTAAAGTTTATTTACATTTTATTCTCTGGCAGGGCCTGGGCTGCCTGCTGTATGAAGCAATTAAAAAAAAGTATTAATTTATTTTTTAATTTTTAATTTTTTTTTGTGGAAAACACCCAAATCATGGCTAACTTCCATTTTCGTGAATTGTGTAAAGTGACCGTGACACTTTAATGTATGCAAGCTTTTTTTTCTCTTAGTGTAATATTCTGTTTATATCCACCATTAATGGTGTCCGAATCACTAGTTGGTAAAGTAAAGACCGTTTTATTGGAGAGATTATTTAGCAGGAAAGTCATTTTACTGGTTCTTATTCTCTCTCCTTGTTTCAATGAGCAGTATAAAGCAGACACTAAGCTGGCGGGTGTGGGATTTTTGGACAAGTTACACATGGCTAGGAAGGGCTCCTGCTGTTCTTCATTTACATTTGGAGCCATGTTCTCAGGTTTATTTAGTTAAGGTGACTTTCAGCAAAGTGGTGAGATTTATAAAGTGAGGAAGAGTAATCTAATGCAGGATGTCTACACCTTAACTCCATAAGTGCCTAGAACAATCATTGATCAACTACTGGCCTCTTTACTGTTTGGATTTATTCTTTTCAATTTATAATTTTTACTGTAATACAGCAATATAGTACAGTGAACAATGCTGAATAGGCTAGTTTTTCTATGCAGTAAGGATACCGGTGACAGTTATTACAAAGACAACGTATAATTAATCAAGCTGTCACCTATTGTAGTATCTGCTATAAGTTGCATGCAATGTTAAGGGAGCTAAACTATTGCTTATTCCGAACGCTTATACATGGGAGGTTGTGAGCTACTCTGGGTGTGCACAGGGTTCTAAAAACCTAACTGTATTAGTTTACTTCTGGTTATCCTCCCGAATGCCCCTGATCTGTTGAGGTAGTCCGGATCTGGAACCATTATTGAGCCCTGAGTTCCAAATCCCACTATTCCAGAGAGGCAGCAATGGTTACAGTATTCATCACCCCAAATACATAGAACCACTCCATTGGCCACTAAAGCACAAGCTCACCTGACCTGCGAAGGCAATACAGTTAGGTGAGTCTTACGCTACACCTCTTGGACGAGTCCCTTTGATTTTATTTTATTTTTTTACTTTTGTTTGTTTGTTTTACTGTTGTCTATTTCTGCATTCATCAGAAAAAAGTGTTGAAAAAGAATGGTGTGATCATAAACATGCTCTGTAAAGCCAATGCAGGACTGTTATTCATTCTATTCACAGCCAGTGTCCTAAATATGGGCAGCCCTGGTAACTGACCCATAGAGTTACCTGTCAATCCAGCAGCCATGACTCCTTGGGCAGTGGACTATCCCTTTAAATGTGGGAAAAATCCAGCTACCAGCTCATACTTTCCTTTTCCAAATCAGAGATGAAGTGGAGCAGACATTGTGCTGTGCCTGGAAGGGCCTCAAATCCCCAGTCTCGACTAAAGCTGCAGCTGCCCGACAAAGTCTTCCAGCTCGGTAAATCATGGTTTTCAAATCTATTTTATTGCAATGCTGGCCCATATCCTTTTAAAGACATGATATTGGCCTTCCCGTTAATAATGGCAAATTTACCTCCCTTAATGTTAATGCACCTAACTCCCACCCGAACCATAGGCTGCTATCCCATGAGTCAAACAGATACTGAGTCAATGCAGGATGGCCACGATACATTGCTCCAATGATCCTTCTCCGTCTGTCTGACAAGCGACTTCCTGCTTTCCCTGTCTAAACTTAATAGGATTTCCACATTCATAAAAATTGTCGCTTTATGCCTCGTCATACGCATGAAGAGAGCAACATGTTTTAGATTAAGTTATATTTACCTCTCAACTGTTTTCCTGTGTCTCAATGCTTTTTGTGTGAGCTTGGCACATTCCCAATGTGGAATGTTTTTCCTTATTGTGATTAGTGGAATGGAACTCATTGATTGCCTTAAATGTAGATTTATAATGAATAAAATAAATATATTTCACACTTTAAAATGTAATCCTTGGCTCTCCTCGAAGACACAGCCGCGCATAGAACCCTCGGCGCACCCGCCTCTCTCCGCTCCACCAGGACCGGCGGGGGTCATCCCGGTCCACACTAGACACCAGGGCTGCCAACTGACACAGCCTACCAAGCCTGTACCAATACCTCACAGAGACAGCTCCTCACATGGCGAGTCCAAGATGGCGGCTGGCGGCAAGAGGCATACGGCAAGCACACAAGCGAAGTTGGCGAACATAGTACCAATAGAACCTACTGGAGGCAATTCACAACCTACAACATCTCGGCACCAGGACATTGGCACCATCCTTCTCTTGACCTCGAAGACCTCGTAAGAGGGACATGTTTATTCCTTTTTTTTTGTGTGTGTGTTTTTTCCAGTTTCACTCTTGCGTTATTTTAATGGTTCCTATGACGAACAAAATGAGAAGTATTATTTCTTCTGTTTCACATGCCTATCTAACCATCGTCATGCCTGAAAGAATATGCACACAGATAGCATGTTTAGCCTGTATAGCATTATTACACACCTATATGCATACAACATCTTTAAACCCCAGCACAGCTCCATATGTTACACAATCTATTGTTGTCTACGCTAACAGAAAACCAGCACGCTACTCATCTAGCTATTAACTTAATCTAAACTACAAACACTAAATCTAAACACTACAAACACTAAACTACAAACACATTTCAATCTTTACCTTCAATTGTCACTCACATGTCTAGCAAGTACATACAGTTAGACACGCAATTCCAGCTAGGACTGGACATGATTATTTTGTCTAGCATGTTTCCTGATATGCCTGTTTGTAATATGCTATTACTCGTGTACTAAAAACAAAAAAAGTGCAGCATACCATGATGACGCTAAAAGACACATTGTTACTCTATCTCTAAAGCTATGTGATAATGCTGAAATGTATATTTAACATTGCACTGAAAAATAAAGAATTAAAAAAAAAAAAAAAATGTAATCCTTGGCACCAGCCTAGAAAGCTCTTAATGAGCATGGGTACCTGTCAGACAGAGCCAAGTATCAATGCCAACACATTTTACCAGAGTATGGGACAGCATTGCAGTAAAATAGACATGGAAACCTGGAGCTGAGGGTTAATCTTCCAGGGTTTATTAAAGGGTTACCATACCATTTGTATAAAATAGAATTTTGACATTTACAATGCCTTACAGGGCATTATTAACTAGGCCCCCCTTAATCCTGTAATGAAAGTATAAAACTACCTAGAATCCAGCAATGTATGTAGTTTCCAGCTCTGGTTTGCATGTCCCATCAACGTCACCGCTGCCCGCTTGTGTTCCAGAAAAGTGCTTCTCACAGAGAAGCGTTTGATTGGACCATTCTACTGGCTCAGCGAGCATGATGGAGGAAATTTTAAAAAAAAAAGAATTTAATATCAATGCACAGAAGCGGGGAGCACATGGAGGGCCTGAAAATCACAGCTCATTATGTTTGTTGCCGGCACGTTGTGCACTGAGGCCATGTCATATTTGCACAGAGTTCCGGGCTGCTTAAGCCGCATATGCTGGGGTTGCAACACGCGCAGATATCTTAGTATGTGCCGTGTGTCAATCAGAAACTCTGCATATACATACAGCTACCTCCATGACCACTAACTTTGCCTATTAGCGTGTTGGAGTATTTTTCCAAATCAACTGTCCTGGCATAAATGCTAAATTTGTTTTTCAATGCACTAGAAATTGGTGTTTAGAGAAACCCCTGTGTGTGCCTCTCTGAATCAATGGACACCAGCCATTCATTGCTGTATTTATTGCTAAAATTCAGCCGTTTCCTATTTGTGTCAATCCTCCGTGCTGAGTGCATCCAATCTGTACGCCCCCTCTTTCTATCAGACACAAAGTTTCATTTTTTTCCTCTTTCCATCCTTTCCAAGTGTAAAATATGATTCACACTGTCGTCAACACGTCTTTTGAAATCCAGAGAAAATATCTAAATAAAGCCTGGAAAAGTAGTGACATTTCCCCAGTTCATAATCCACGGAGTATTTCTCTCACTGCAGTCTTTTCTAGAAAGACAATTCATTTCTGAACTATATATACTCCGTCCGTGTTGGGATTCTGCGTCATGTTTAGTAGGATGTAACTGCTTCGTGTCTCCAGGAAAGATTATGCTGCTCAGAGCAATTTATAATATGCTAAGCCTTCAATATTAACTAGATGAGCAAGCTGCTTATTTGCCATTTAATTCAACGTTTCTATGTTGGGGTTTCATGTTTTCTATTTACCGTAAATGATTTGTTCTCAGTGTGTGAATTTTATTCAGGATTTGCAGAATAGTGCAAGAAAGTAGAAGAGATCTACAAGCATCCAAGAAGACTATGCGCGAACAATGAAATGAGTAGAACTCAAAAAGAATAAAACTGATTGAGTCTAACAGTATTAACATAAGTATGTCAGTTGGTTGGGGATTTAGCTTAGCAATAGACTATAGGGAATTGGGTAATGAGACCCTGAATGGATAACATTTTATGTCAAACATTAGAATTTCTGAGTGTGCACCATTGAAAGAGCTTATCAAGGGTCAAAGCTATAAATAGATGGGCGCGTGGGTTTTAAAATAAATAGTGGAGATAAAATGTCTCGTATAACTCAATAGTTGCTTGGTCAAATTTTATTTCTCGGGATCGGAGCCTGACTGCCAAGCCGAGCAGACATGTTCAGCTTGAGCTCCTGCATGAAAATGAAGAAAACAGCAATTTTGAGCCTAAATGCTGAGCACGCGGGAAGCCCGGCATAGTAGCCCACACACTCAATGGAGGGCCCTATTTGAAGCCAGGTTTGAAGCCATCTGCCGTAAATTCTGACAACGCATCAACCGAAGAGCAGCCACGACAACCTGCCTACCTACCAAACAGGGGACCCACTCTGAGAAGCATCTGGCTGTCAAGACTACCACCCGGAGGGAACTCTGGAGGGGGGAAAAATCTAGGCCCCACACCTACGCTGAGGTGAAAGTGAGGCGGAATCAGAGTGGCACATACTCAGGCACACCATACGGAACCGCAACTATCCCGCTTTTTACAAGCCATCCTAGGCCGAGGGCCAACCGGAGAATGTTTCCAAGGCACCAGCCACACAGCCTGAGGCCCGACCGCTGCTGGCGGCGGCAGAACAACTGGGCACACCTGGGAACCCGAAAAAGGGAAGACCCGGCCTCGAGTAGCTCCCAAGTCTGTGGGCCGCAGGTGCTGGCCCTCTTTACGGCCTGGGGCATGAAGGCGGCCCTCCAACATCCGCATCTCACCATCCCCCGGGGGACACCCCAAACGCACGATATTCCCACACCCCGCTTGGGCATTGGCTGATCGAGGACTCAAGACTCGAGGGGACCTACACGTAGACACTTCCAACTGTGGTCACTGCTCATCGGGAACCCCACTCAGACTACACACTGCCAGTCACAAGCCCAGCATATACTGGCTGTACCCTGTTGGACTAGGGACCTCCCTAAGTTACTTAATAGCCCATTATTGTCTACTGCTCTGTAGGTCTCTCATAATGTAAAATAAGCCTGACGTTAGTAGAATGCAATTACATAGCCATTGTGTCCACTAAATCTAAACTGAGTCACCTGTGCCGTAGTAACTGACCTCAGCTCAGCCTTACTATACCGTATGGCTTGCAAATCTAACTTAAACAATATACAAACAAAATGACAAATTAAAAAGCAATAATACTTAGCTTATAAAGATGTGTAACAGCCTCCCTAGGTCGCTACCCAAACGAGCAACCTGTATCATGCATAATATAAACCAATAAAGAAGATTCGGGATATAGCTGTGTAAATCTACAGAAGGAATATAAAACAGAACATAGTGTGATATTGTTAAAGATACAATATTATATGCGCAACAATCTTTTGCACTCACAAGATGTAGATGATAAAAGCGCTCTTAGGGTGCCTCCCCTAGAATGATGGGGGGTTAGCTGATATTGCTTGTCACCTCTGGATCCTTGTTCCACCAAAAAAACATCCACAGGTCAGGGTTCAGCAATAAAAAATTAGTTTATTTAAATAAAAGGTGTAGTCACCATATTGAGCATAGGATATAAATAGCGTAAAATAGTCCTACGCGTTTCGTTCTATAAGAACTTCCTCAGGGACCACAATTAAAAACAATCAGCATGTATCAATATACAATACATAAATAAACATATCCTATACAAACCCCCCCTCCCTGTGTCCTTAAATAGGGCTAATCCCTAGAGTCCATTGGTGGATTCAGTGGGAGTGTAAATCCTTCCTGTTCCTGGTTGGAGGGACAATTTCACTGGGACAGCTGTTATCCATTCTTTAATTTTATAATTCGCGCTTTTTTTCGGCAAATACCGCGGGTAATCCCATTTCGCCGAAACCGGAAGTGACGTCACAATTACTTCCGCGTTCCACATGCGTTCCACACACGGCGTCCCCATAGCAACCAAACGTGATCGAGTTGTTTAAAGATCACCTGGAACTAAGGGAGGATAAACCCCCACTCTGCTAATGAAAAGATTATTAGGCATGTACATTTGCAATTGACCATTATTCACAACTAATGTATGTAGAGCATCATCCTCCTATTGTGATATTGTTAAATAATAATAATAATATAAATAATAACATTAATCCTTATATTTATCCAATTATAATATTACCTCAAAATATTATAAGTCAAAAGACTTATTATAAAGTGCTTAGGTGCCTCATATAAATCAAAAAAATGATTATAATTTTTTTTTTTTTTTTTTTTCATATACAACTTTATATAATTAGTGAAAGGAGGACATCACAGTTAATCGATCACTATCATCAGTTGATCTTTAGTATATCACATCTCATTAATGTTCCTTATGAGGAAAAAACTTTCAAAACTTGTTTAATATCTTTGTGCAATTCTTTTAAATACAAAAAAGATTGTGAATTATGACTTAAAAAATTAGTGTGCGATCCCACATTTGGGATGATGCTGATTCTATATATCATCCTGGTGAGTTTATTTTCAATATTCGAACAGTCAATTTCCAGATTTTACTAATTACATGACGTAAAGTCATGATTTTATAAAGGACACGGAGGCGAATATTATGCTTATCTCTTTCTTTATTATACCTCAGCAGCAAAGAGAAGGTATAAACATTCATAGAAAAAAGTTTTAACAGGTTCTCCAAGGGTTAACCCAACATCATACCCTTAACCAATAGGAACAGTCCCTCTATCTATAACTATTCATGTGACCTTTCCTCTTCCTCTTTCTTTGGTCATGCCGAAGCTGTATCATTATAACTTGAGAAGACACTGGAACACTTCATCCGTTGTGTCGAACTTTCCCATATCCCGAACTTGTAAGAACTTGTCCGCGTAAACTGCGGTGACAACTGGTCATCCAAGGTGTCGCGTATTGCGAATTAAGCTGTAATGGGATAGAGAAAAATATGGTAAAATGTGGTCTGAGGAACTGTTTGCCACAACGTTAGTGACTAAATCTTAGCATAAGCCTGATGTACTACAGACTCACTAGTACAGTTGTCTTAAATAAAAAACGAATTAAATCGAGACGAAATAAGACACCACAATGACCCTTATTTTATTGTTTATTGGGTGGGCATGTCACTCTACTTTCGCTGATATATGCCTGATATACTTACCGGGTGGGCCAATATTCGCCTCCGTGTCCTTTATAAAATCATGACTTTACGTCATGTAATTAGTAAAATCTGGAAATTTTATTAAAGGACACGGAGGCTCATATTATGCTAGTTCAAAGCTGTGCAATGACTCTTGATGCTACGTGGTCTGTAGGGTGAAAATAATATTCCTTAAAGGTGGATTCATGGGACCAATCTGCCGTCCGTAACAAATCTTCCAGTCTGCATCCCAAGTTGAATACTTTAGATGCCATAGCTCCTCGAGTGGAGTGTGCCCCATATACCGAAGTATCTATGTTTACAGAGGCCATTATCCACTTCACCCATCGGGCTATCGTTATGGAAGATACTGGCTGGTGTGGTGAATTGACGGCCAGAAATAGTTCATGTTGTCCCGAGTTTCGAAATGCCTGTGTCCGTGTTTCGTATTCCTTGAGGCAGGCAACTGGGCACAGATTTTTGTTGTGCGGGAATGCTGGATATGACACTGATGTTGTCGCTGATTTTGTACGTCTGGAAATGTTGAAAGTTACTCCCGTTGGAGTGAACGTGCGTGCGTCGACGTCCAATGCCCGGACATCCGAGACTCTTTTGCAGGATATTAGGCATAAGAGCATGGCCAATTTCGCTGAAAGTTGTTTCAACGTGAGGTCAGAGTTCTGTGGCCATAGTTCCAAAAGATTTAAGACCACATTCACGTCCCATACCGTACTATAACGGGGTCGCGGTGGTCTTGCCAATCGAATACCGCGTAAGAGCTTGCATACCAACAGATGCTTGCCTGCTGGAAATCCTTCTATACCAGTGTGTCCCGCCGAGATCGCTGACCTGTATACATTGATGGTCCGATATGCCAATCCTTGGTCGTATAGGTGTGTAAGGAAACACAACAGGTGGTTTACAGTGGCACATACGGGATCCACGTGTTGTTCCATGCACCAACCACTCCAGATGTTCCAAGCTTTAGAGTAGGATCGTCGTGTTCCCGGAGCCCAAGCTCCCGCCAGGAGTTCGAGAGTTGTTTGCGGAACGTTTGGCACGACCCAGGGACCCCGGAAAGGAGCCACGCTAACAACCTGAGTTGTCCTTGCGCCATCAGAGGGTGTGGGTTCCCATCTGGGTCTGAGAGGAGATGTGGATCCTCGGGCAGCAGTCTGGGGAGATCTATGGACATCTCCATGAGTAAAGGGAACCAAGGCTGTGCAGTCCAGAATGGAGCTATGAGGACTAGGGACGTCCGTGTGCGGTCGAGGTGCACTAGCGTTCGTGCCAGTAGGGCGAACGGTGGGAACACGTATAATCGTTTGTTCGGCCATGGTTGTAGGAATGCGTCCGTAGCTAACGCGTCTGGGTCCGGTCTCCAGCTGAAGAATTCCGGGAGTTGTGTATTCAACCGAGACGCAAACAGGTCTATATATATCGGACCCCATAGAGTGTGTAATCGTAGGAACGTCTCTCGGTTCAGGCACCAATCGCTGGTATCCCGCAGATGTCTGGAGTTCCAATCTGCTACGGTGTTCGAAAGTCCCGGGATGTATTCGGCTCGTACTGTGATGCTGCGTTCTAAGCAAAACTGCCAAAATTCTGTGGCTAAATCTGCTAAAATTTTGGACTTGGTGCCGCCGAGGCGGTTGATGTATTGGACGGCTGAGACGTTGTCCATTCTCAGGATGATGGAGCAATGTGTTGCGGGACCTAGGAGGCTCTTCAGTGCAAACGAACCCGCCATTAATTCCAGGCAGTTGATATGTAGTGTCCTTTCTGCTTGGGACCATTTTCCGCCCGTGGAGGTATGTCCACAGCGCGCTCCCCAGCCCCGTGTGCTGGCATCTGATTCTATTACGCAATCTGGGTTGTTGCCGAAGATTGCTCTGCCGTTCCACGCTTCCATGTGCTGCAGCCACCACCTGAGCTCCTCCTTGGCTGTGTGATCGAGTGGCACAGAGTCTGAGTAGGAGTGTCCTGAGCGCAGTTGTGCGGCTTTTAGTCGCTGTAGGGCCCTGTAGTGTAAAGGCCCTGGGAAGATCGCTTGTATGGAAGCGGAGAGGAGTCCAATTATCCTGGCTAGTTGTCTGACCGTAAGTGTTGGTCGAGCCAATGTTCTGCGGATCTCCTTCTTGATGATTTTCATCTTTGTGGGTGGCAGGCTTAGGGTCCCTAAGACCGACCCTATTTCGAACCCTAGGAATTCTAAGGACTGGGAGGGGGTTAGTACCGACTTCTCCCAATTGATTAGGAATCCCAGGTTCTGTAGTAAAGTTACTGTCCAATCTAAATGTTGTAGTAGCAGTAGGGTGTCTTGGGCCATGATCAGCATATCGTCCAGATATATGATCATGCGGACGCCCCTGCTGCGCAGTAGCGCAACCACTGGCTTCAGCAGTTTTGTAAAGCACCATGGTGCTGACGATAGGCCAAACGGAAGGCACTGAAGCCTCCAGGTCTGGGAGTCCCAACTGAATTGTAGGAGATGCTGACACTCCTTTGCAATGGGGATGGTGAGATATGCATCTTGGAGGTCTAATTTCACCATCCAATCCCCCAGCCTGAGAAGATCTCGCAGGCAATGAATCCCTTCCATTTTGAAGTGGTGGTATCGTACAAATGTATTGAGTGGGCGAAGATTGATCACCGGTCTTACCCCACCGCCTTTCTTGGGGACCAGGAACAGATTGCTTACGAACCCTGGGGAGTGGGGCGCGACCTGATAGATCGCACCCTTCTCCGCCAGAGCTATGATTTCTTTCGACACCAGTTCCCTGTCCTGAGGGGCGAACACCATCCGCCGTGGCATTGTGGATTGGATTGGGTGTGTGACGAATTCTATATGGTACCCCGCTACTGTGTCGAGAATCCAGGCATCGGACGTGAGTCTGTGCCATGCCCCGATAAATTTGGAAAGTCTGCCCCCTACGTGCGAGGTATGAGAGAGGGGAAAAGGAAAAGCACTTACCATAAGGTCGTCGGCCGTATGTGGCACCCCTGTGACCTCTGGGCTGCCATGATCTGCCCCTGACCGGGAAGAAAGGTGCGGGGGTTCTGGTCTCCGCCTGTGGGACTCTTGGTGTCGTGGGGCCCCGGTAGCCCCGGTGGGAGCTCCGTGGTGGGCGGCTGGACAGGCGGCCCCTGTACCTGCCAGCCCCTCCAAAAACCTTCGGGGAGAACACCCGTTTTAGGTTTGTTTGTGCCTTATCCAGGGCTGTAAATGTGCTCACGTAGGTGCCCAGCTCCTTTACAAAATTATCTCCGAAAAGGAGGCCTTTTGCCTGGGGTCCAGGCTCGGTTATGGCCATGTTGACCAGTTTGGGGTCTATTTTCATGAGAATTGCCTTCCGCCTCTCAGTACTAAGTGCGGCATTTGAGTTGCCGATGAGGCAGATAGAGCGTTGTGCCCACTCTCGGATCACTAAGGGGTCTAGTGGTGCGCCACCTGAGATTGTCTCTTCGACCAAGTCGAAGATCTTTGCGCTAGGGCCCAAGGAGTCGAGCACTTTATCCTGGCAGTGGCGCAGGGAGTAGTCTAGCCCTTTTTTGGCTTTCCAGCCAGCCTTACCCAGGAACTGGGCAATCTTGGGGTCCACCTCCGGCGTGGCGCACGCCATATCAGGGACCATTGGGCGTGGGCACTCTGCCCTTAACTTATTCCTGGTTGTTTTATCCAGGGGCTTCCTTATTCTGGCCGCAATATATTGGGCCACATGGTCAGCTGGGAACCAGTCTGTGGACCTGGGGTGCTGCAGGTCGTCAGGGTTGAATAGGGGCTCGCCCTGGGGGTCTAGGATGGTGGAATCATCCGCGGGCGCTTTTCCCTTAGCTGGTATGACTGCCAGGCTGCGCTCAGGGGAAGAGTTCCCTGATTCCAACGAGCCGAGTTCCTCGGACTCACTCATTACCTCCTCTATGTCCGAACCAGAGTCGGATGTCTCTGTCTGGGCTTTTGCCCATCTCCATGTCCTCACCGCTTTTGCCCGGTGGGTGGCTCTTTTGCGTGGGGGCCCCACGTCCTCAGTAGTGACAGGGCGTATCCTGTCCGTCGTGCTGTTTTTGGAGGTGTGTTTGCCCATATGGTGGGTCTTCTGCGTAGCCTTACGGCCGCTGGGGGGCACAGGTTTGTCAGGCTGGGCCATGGGGCGGGGGCCGCTGGTATGGCTGTTAGACGCCAGTATGGCATTACTAATGGATTGTGTCAGGGTCTCAGACATCGCCCCCATAGCCGTGACTATAGCTTGGGTGACCGACTTGGTCATGGTTGCATCCAGGAGTGAGTGAAACTCCTCCGAGTTTAACTGATCCATGGATGCCACGTCTTCTCGCAGTGGCGAGCATGGACGTGGTATCTGTGGCACGTGATGAATGGTGTCTGTACTGTTATCAGTGGGGGTGGCAACCCCGTCCCTAAGGTGTTGCATGACAGGTAGGTTGTAGCAAAAGGTGTGGGAGCAGTGACACCTAACTGGCTGGGATACCAAGTGACACAAAGAAATTTGTACCAGACTGGCACCAATATGTGAGAGGAAAAAATGCCCCTAGTGACCCTGTGCAGGGGCTAACAGTAAACCAAACTGTGGGCAGTGGGCTCTGAGAACAGTGCAGGTGGAGGATGCAGGCACAAACAAAGGCTGTCAGCTTACCAAGTGTTCCCCCTGGAATGGCCGCCAGGGAGCACTGGTAAGCTGCCAGCCAATGCAGCTGGCCAATCAGAGAACGCCCGCCCTCTGGTACAGGGCGGGCGGAGAGAAAAGCGCGGCAAAACCCGGCCGGCTTACTGTAAATGGCCGCAGTGCCGAGCGGCCGTTATAGCGCATGCGCGAGCGGGCTCTGGATTCAGAGCGCTCGCGCCGCGAAACGGCCGCCGCGGCTCCCAGAGGGCAACAAAGAACGGGTAATAAACTACCCGGTAGGGTGTGGGAGGGGGTAACCGCCGCAGGGGGGGGGGGAGGGAACCCCAGTGAAAACGTCTATCTGCCCTAAAGGCAGACAGGCGCCGGCTCCAAGAACCGGCTAATTAACCCACACAAACCTATCACATAAAAAAATATTAAAGACACAGAAACAAACAAATACAATATAAATTCAAAAGGGTGCTCTGAGGAGAGCTAAAATTAGATGGTACTTAGCTGAGGCAGCAGCAAAGAAAGAGGAAGAGGAAAGGTCACATGAATAGTTATAGATAGAGGGACTGTTCCTATTGGTTAAGGGTATGATGTTGGGTTAACCCTTGGAGAACCTGTTAAAACTTTTTTCTATGAATGTTTATACCTTCTCTTTGCTGCTGAGGTATAATAAAGAAAGAGATAAGCATAATATGAGCCTCCGTGTCCTTTAATAAAATTGCTATATCTCCATTGTATCTTTATGATTTAGATCATACAAGACCATAAATCCTAACATAAAATGAAAAATTATATAAACATAATAACTCAAAATAATCATATATATAAATCCTCTATCTAAATAAAGGTAAACTTACAACTGTAGAAAGAAGCCCCAAATTGGGGACAAACACACATATCTATTGTATTCCATTATAAAACTTTATTAAGGCCAAGTCAATCCAAAAAACACATTAAGTCAATATCTATATTTAGACCCTTTGGAGTAAGGGTCTGTAGCTTATATATCCAGAAAGTCTCCCTTTGGGCTAGTCTTTGTACTCTATTGCCCCCACGCCAAAAAGGGGAAACTCGTTCTATTCCCCAACATTTAAAATCCTTAAATGAAAATAAGGGACAAGATATACAATGAGCTGGGACTGAATGTGTCGTCAGTCCCTTTCTAATATTGTTAAGATGTTCCAATAGGCGGACCTTCAGAATCCTCTTAGTTCGTCCCACATATTGCATGCCACATGGACACTGCAGCAAATATACTACAAAGTCCGTGTGGCAATTGATACTATCCCTAAGTGTGAAGATCTCCCCCGTAGTAGAGCTAAAAAAAGTATGTGTATTTTTTATGGACACCGTGGTACAGACTTTACAAGAACCACAGCCTCGAAATGAGCCTGATCGAACAGACATAGAGACAGATGGTGGCTTGATGGCATAACTTGGTGCCAACATATCCTTCAAATTTTTATTCCTTTTATAAATCACTACGGGATTGTCCGTTAAATGTGCCCCCAGAACAGGGTCTTGTAACAAAATAGGCCAAGAATTTTGAAGACTCCTCTTAATTCTATTATAATCAATATTGTAATGAGTGATAAATGCTGAACGAAAATTATCTCTAGTTTGCGGAATAGATGGTCTATTTTCCAAAAACGTCTTTCTTTCTATATCACCAATACGGCAGATCTCTTTCTCTAATCTTTTACCATTGTATCCCCTATCTATGAGTTTCCTCTTTATATGAGATGATTGGGCAAAGAAATCTTGTTTGTCTGAGCAATTCCGCCTAAGTCGGGTGAACTGGCTCCTAGCTATACCCTTAAGCCAAGGTTCATAATGCCCACTCTTACGGTGAACGAACCCATTTCCATCAGTAGGTTTAAAAAAACATTTACTCCTTATCTGTCCCGAATCTTGCGACAAACAAAGGTCAAGAAAATTGATCTCATTTTTATTCCAAATGGGGGTAAAAACCAGATTATATTCGTTATTATTCAGGAAATTGACATAATCATCAAATAAGACAGAAGACCCCTTCCAAATGATAATAACATCATCGATATAACGCCGCCATAGGACCAAGTTCGCCCTCCAGCCATGTCCAGACCAAACAAACAACTCCTCCCATCTTCTCATATAAGTGTTGGCATAGCTGGGGGCGAACTTGGTTCCCATGGCGGTCCCCGTTATTTGTAGAAAAAAATCACCATTAAAGAAAAAATAATTGTGATATAAAATAAATTGAACGGAAGAAAAAATAAACTCTCTAATATCCATTGGTAACTCCAAATCCTGCTTCATAAAATAGTCAACTGCCTCCAGACCCAAATTATGGCTAATCACCGAGTACAGAGAGGTCACATCAAGGGTGGCCCAACTGTACTCTGGATCCCATTCAATATTCTCAACTTCTTGGAGAAAAGACTTTGTATCCTTTACATATGAAGGTGCCCCTTGGGCATATTTCTGTAATCGAGAGTCAACGTAGGCCGACAAATTAGCTGTCAGTGAATTAATACCACTAATTATAGGTCGCCCAGGAGGGTTAGGGAGACGTTTGTGTGTCTTTGGAAGAAAATAAAAGATAGGGATAATTGGAGTTTTTTGGTATAAAAAATCATAATTTTTTTGTGAAATGGTACCTCTCTCCTTAGCTCTATTCAAAATTGTTTGGAGTTCTACATTAAACCGGCTCGTTGGGTCACATTTAAGTACACTATAAGTGTCTTTATCCCCCAAAATATGTGCTGCTTCCTGGAGATAATATGTGGTAGTCATTAACACTATCCCCCCCCCTTTATCTGCTTCCCTAATAATTACATCATCTCTTTCTATCAATCGTTTAAGTGTGTTTTCTTCCTTTTTGTTTAAATTTGGAAAGCAGTTCATTTTATTCCTATTAGTGCCCTTCATCATATTTTGGAATTGTTGGTCTACCAAATGTTCGAAGGTTTCTAAAAAAGGGCCCTTACTATGAGTAGGGAAAAAATGGGACTTGGGGCGGAATCTGTAATCAACATCAATGCCCTCACCCCCAGTTTTAATTTTTTATTCCTATTAGTGCCCTTCATCATATTTTGGAATATTAGTTATTATGTTTATCATATTTAGTTATTATGTTTATATAATTTTTCATTTTATGTTAGGATTTATGGTCTTGTATGATCTAAATCATAAAGATACAATGGAGATATAGCAATTGACTGTTCGAATATTGAAAATAAACTCACCAGGATGATATATAGAATCAGCATCATCCCAAATGTGGGATTGCACACTAATTTTTTAAGTCATAATTCACAATCTTTTTTGTATTTAAAAGAATTGCACAAAGATATTAAACAAGTTTTGAAAGTTTTTTCCTCATAAGGAACATTAATGAGATGTGATATACTAAAGATCAACTGATGATAGTGATCGATTAACTGTGATGTCCTCCTTTCACTAATTATATAAAGTTGTATATGAAAAAAAAAAAAAAAAAAAATTATAATCATTTTTTTGATTTATATGAGGCACCTAAGCACTTTATAATAAGTCTTTTGACTTATAATATTTTGAGGTAATATTATAACTGGATAAATATAAGGATTAATGTTATTATTATTTATATTATTATTATTATTTAACAATATCACAATAGGAGGATGATGCTCTACATACATTAGTTGTGAATAATGGTCAATTGCAAATGTACATGCCTAATAATCTTTTCATTAGCAGAGTGGGGGTTTATCCTCCCTTAGTTCCAGGTGATCTTTAAACAACTCGATCACGTTTGGTTGCTATGGGGACGCCGTGTGTGGAACGCATGTGGAACGCGGAAGTAATTGTGACGTCACTTCCGGTTTCGGCGAAATGGGATTACCCGCGGTATTTACCGAAAAAAAGCGCGAATTATAAAATTAAAGAATGGATAACAGCTGTCCCAGTGAAATTGTCCCTCCAACCAGGAACAGGAAGGCTTTACACTCCCACTGAATCCACCAATGGACTCTAGGGATTAGCCCTATTTAAGGACACAGGGAGGGGGGGTTTGTATAGGATATGTTTATTTATGTATTGTATATTGATACATGCTGATTGTTTTTAATTGTGGTCCCTGAGGAAGTTCTTATAGAACGAAACGCGTAGGACTATTTTACGCTATTTATATCCTATGCTCAATATGGTGACTACACCTTTTATTTAAATAAACTAATTTTTTATTGCTGAACCCTGACCTGTGGATGTCTTTTTGGTGGAACAAGGATCCAGAGGTGACAAGCAATATCAGCTAACCCCCCATCATTCTAGGGGAGGCACCCTAAGAGCGCTTTTATCATCTACATCTTGTGAGTGCAAAAGATTGTTGCGCATATAATATTGTATCTTTAACAATATCACACTATGTTCTGTTTTATATTCCTTCTGTAGATTTACACAGCTATATCCCGAATCTTCTTTTTTGGTTTATATTACTATACCGTATAACTTGATAAGCCTATATCTCAGCCTGTTAACAGAATGTCTAAAGGGATAGATCCCTAGGTACAAGCGAGCTGACAAGACTAGGTAGAGCCATAACTATTGTAGCAAGAGAACCCATAGCACTGTACCTAGCGAAGAAACAGCCACACGGTGAGACATGCCAATCTAGAAAAGCTTTTATCTCAGCTAGACATGGGCTCCTGCCCTACCTCCGGTGCTCACTAACAACAACTACCTATAGCATACCTTCTATTGTGATAAGCATGTACAAATAACTATGCCATACGTACTAAGTGTAACAGTTCAGCATGTTCAAGTTTTACTAACCCATAAAAACGAGGCACCGTTATCTAGGAAATGTTATTTACAGCTGTGATTTCCCTAACATGTACCTAAAATTGCACATTTCCCTTCTCTCTTTTTCTGTATCCCAACTCAATTGCCTCAATAAAAGAAAGATTGACAAAAAAATGTTGTTTCTATTTGCCATCCATGTGAATTTAGTATCACAAGCCTCTTTTTATCAGTTCTGCTTATTTCGGAAGGTCCACAGAGAGACCCCTTTAAAAACCATAACTGTAATCCGATTGGCTTCTAGATTTTTCTAAAACCAATCACAATACAACTGAAATTCAAATCTTGATCAGTGATGAGAATACCCACTAATAAGTGTTAAATTGAACACAGCTGACAACGTAATCTGAAGCATTGTTAGTTCCTATAAAAACAGAGGGATCTTTAAAGTAGTGATTTTACCTACATTGTTAAAGGACCACTATAGTGCCAGGAAAACATACTTGTTTTCCTGGCACTATAGTGCCCTGAGGGTGCCCCCACCCTCAGGGTCCCCCTCCCGCCCGGCTCTGGAAGGGGGAAAGGGGTAAAAACTTACCTTTTTCCAGCGCTGGGCGGGGAGCTCTCCCTCCTCATCCTCCTCTCGGATGAATGCGCACGCGGCAAGAGCTGCGCGCGCATTCAGCCGTCGCATAGGAAAGCATTATCAATGCTTTCCTATGGACGCTTGCGTGCTCTCACTGTGATTTTCACAGTGAGAATCATGCAAGCGCCTCTAGCGGCTGTCAATGAGACAGCCGCTAGAGGCTTTGGGGGAAGGCTTAACCCATTCATAAACATAGCAGTTTCTCTGAAACTGCTATGTTTATAAAAGAATGGGTTAATCCTAGCTGGACCTGGCATCCAGACCACCTCATTAAGCTGAAGTGGTCTGGGTGCCTAGAGTGGTCCTTTAAGTAAAAAAAAAAAAGAATAAACCAGATAAATAACCCTTGTACTTGTGTGATTTATCAATTTTATTTATTTATTAAAAAATGTTTGCACAACTGTGAAATGAAGACAAAAATCACTATGCTGAAGGAATTGAACATTTTTCCAGTTTACTATATTGCTCTAAAATGCGAAATTCTCCAGTGAATTCCCAGAAAGAAATACGTCTTAGTTAAAGGACCAGTTTAGGCACCGTATTGACTTAGTCTAAATTAAGTTGTTATGGTGCCTGGAGTCCAGTTCTTGAACAGTTTAACCCCAAAGGTTGGCTGTAGCACTGATCTCAGGTATCTGAATCTGAGTTACAGGTTGAGCGGAGCGGCCTTGCTGATTGACTAGAGAGGTCAGCTCATGCCCTATGCTAATCAGTAGCTCCTCAATTATAAAAAAGGTTTTTTGGGGGGGGGGGTTTGAATGGAGAACTACTGTTTGGCTTAGAGTGTCAGATGACCTCTCTAGTCAATCAGCAGTTGTTATGTCCTTTAAAAAATCGTTAAAAACCCACTTCGTCATAAAAGTGTATCAATTTAACTGTTAATAGCTCCTGACTGATTCCTCTTCTGCAACTGTCACTAGTCTAATACTATCCTTACCTTTTTGTGTAATTTTACCCCACTCCCTCTAGCATGTAAGCTCATTGAGCAGGGCCCTCAACCCCTCTGTTCCTGTGTGTCCAACTTCTCTGGTTACAACTACATGTCTGTTCGTCCACCCATTGTAAAGCACTGCGGAATTTGTTGGCACTTTATAAATAATAACATAATAATAATTATGGTGACCAAGTGTTTCTTAAGTCTAACTAAATTGCATATTTTGTGCGCTAAAACATGATTTTACTGTTTTTGTTTTTTTTAAATTTAGTTTTTGGATGTGTTTTTGCATTTTCATGCTAAACATAGCAAGAAAACTGATCTTGCTATGTATGTCTATCTCATTGGAGAAATCAGTGCAAAATGGGTTTCTGTCAATTCGTAGTGTGACAGATAAAAAGGATCAGGAGCTGTAAATAGAGCTTAATATTTCCAGTAGCAATTGGCTATTAAAATGAAGCCTTGGTGAGTGTGACATAGACCATCCAGACTTGCATGGGCAAGTATCATATAAAGCCTGGCTAATAGCCTTTAGTTAAACTTCAATCATTGATGATGATAATGGACAGTTGTGAAGACACACTTTGGTATGGTTCAGACAAGAAACACAATCTTTATTAACCTTTAGAAATGAAATGTGAGGTCAGATATTTAAAGTATTTATTTACAATATTTGTATTTTCCCCAGGAAAACACGCCAACTTCTGGAAAAAGTGGTTTATCATGGCGGCGGCAGTGAGACCGTCACATCAGTTGCCCGCTGGTACCTGTTGAGACATTTACACGCCAAAAATGACGATGAGTTAATTGATGTAAGTTGTGTTCTTTGTTAAGTAATTGTTCCTGACGTATCATTTCGTTAAAAACCTCACTTACCTCTGTCATACTGTGTCATGCTAAGGTAAAAACCCGCCTGGTAGTTACTCCGTGCTGTTAAACATTATCATATGTCAACCATTTAGAAAAGTAGTTCTTTATGGTCAAGTTTTTATTAGCCATCCGGACGACAACAAGTGCACATTATCGTGTTGACACTAAGGGTATACAACACAGGAGTATTAAATACCGAGTATACTACTAGAGTATGAGTATGATTTGGTGTATACTGCACAGGAGTACAATATGCTTTGTATCTAATATTCTCACCTATAAAATGTTTTTTTTGTCGCTACAGGTGCTTTTAAGAAATTCCGAGATGAATGGAGACAAGAAAATCCTTGATCTGCACAAGAAACTGTCGGAAGTGTCATAATTTATTGTTCCACTAATCAACTGGAACTATGAAACTACTTTTTTTTTTTTATATCCGTACCAGGCAGTTTCCCCAGTTGTGTTCCATCCATTCATTTCTGATGCTGTTGCCAACAACTGATGATATATGTGTAATTGTATACAGCGAATCTATGCAAGAAGCATAATACGTCTGCACAGTAACCCTTGCTTCTTTACTACATAAAATCTCCTGTGTTTCTAATTATTTTGCTGACGGTCTACAAACCTGGTGTCAGACCCCATTGACAGCTAATTATCCCGTCCATACACAGCAGGGAAGTTCTGGCATATTGGTGGGTCAGGCGGACAGGTTTAAAGGACATTGGTTTTATAAATACAATTCAAAAAGATAAGCAGGATTCAGCAGCTCAACAAGCCCCGTTATGTTCCCGCAGTCAGTCATTCTGTCTTCTCACGTTCTCTTCTATCCCACTTCTGCTGAACATCACTGTGCTTTAACAAAAGCATGAGAACCTCTAACGAGCATTTAGTAAAGTAGATAAACTGTTTTCAGCTAATATATTCGATCAAACACAAAAGCAGAGTGCCCAGGGCGGTGGCTTGCTGTGTGTTGCCTTGACGGATAGTTTATACACATTTGAATCCTATCTGTTGCCATCACTAACATCTTTATGCTAGCATGAAACACACTGGTTAGTTACAGTCAGCAGCTGTCTACAGCACTGAGGTCACTTACTGTGTGAAGTCACATTGTTGAAACTTTACTTGGTACTTAAAGGGACACTAGGCACCAAAACAACTATCATGCCCTCATGCCCATGCAGTTTTACTTACATTGCTGCCTAGTAACACCTCTAGGTGCAGCCCCAAGAGGTGCTTCCTATTTCAGTGCAGAATCTATGTTCAGCATATAGAGTTCCTTTAAGCTTTCAGTGCCCTTGGTATGTCAGTATAGCCATAAACATGTCTTTAGATATCCATTGTCTGGAAGGGGTTACTGTCCTGCGGCTTTGACATGCGAATGTTATCGGCTTCAGTCTCAAAACTGTTGGACAATTTATAACTTGCTTGTCAGCAAACTGAGAGAATATGTCGCCTTGTATAATGTTAACTTTTCATGGGAGTTAATGTGATGAATTTAAATGAAAAGAAAAATACATTAACTGGGACTGATTTCACATATGTTAATTGCAAGGATTCCATTGTAGACAACTCAACAAATCTTTCATTTTGTAAAGAAACCTATTACGTATGGGTATAAAGTCAAATATATCAGCAATATGGAACACTTCTGCCAATAAACTACAGTCAGAATATGTAAACTTTTTCAGCTTGCAAGCCTTTTATTTGTGCTACAGACTCTAGACTTAATTTGCAATACGTGAGCAACATTAATTTAAGACATCCTTTGTTTTGTAAAATCTGTATATATAGATCGATCAATAGATAGATATAAATAAACAGATCAAGAAAAAATGTGTGTGTATTTATATCTGCTGCAAATAGACACCAGGAATCCCAACAACTAGTGATGTGTATGTGCATAAAATAAAAATTAATGCCCCACTGTGATTTTTGAAAGTAGTAACAAGTGAAAACAAAGATGTATTATAAAGATCGTACATACAAAATATTTCAGTATTTGTAGATCAAGAGTTTGAAAAAAGAAAATAACGGGAAATACTTCATATATGTAAAAAATATAAAATGTAATATATATAAATATAAACCAAGAAAGTTATGGTGGGGAAAATTGTGATTGAAAACCCCTTCCACCTGAAGTCAGGGGATAGTCAATACATTTTAAACACAGATTTACATACCGGTCAAGCCATAAGACTTGCTTTTTCCCACAGAAATCTCAAATTTGCAGTGATGTTACTACTGCAAAGGATTCTGGGTAAGCATATGCAAATTGATTCAACAAAGAATCACATTACCTCATTATTCCATTTTAAACAAGGATTCTTTGAAATGTGTTTAATATGAAATAAAGGCTCCGGGAGATTATTAGTCTCTTAGGGAGAAATCTCATAACATGTAGGATTGTGTATCTGCTGTAACCCAATCTGTCACCCTTGTAAATAGTCCAAGAACTCATTTTGGGAGAAGCTGCTATTGAATATGAAGCGTATGAGATTGCAGTTCGTTGAGAGTGACAACCATATGAAATCATGAAAATATCGTCTATGTACCATCGTAATATATGAGATTATTCCCCAAATCATGTGAAATTGTCTTTTTCTTCTCATAAATATGCCTGTATGCACCAACATACATGGGGGCCATTGCTGTCCTCAATGAGGGGGCCAGTGTTCGTGGACATAATACAAACGTTCAAATTTAAAATAATTCAAAGTAAGACACAACTGTACCTTTACAAGGACAAATTCTACAGTAGAACTTACCCATTCATTGTATTCTAGCAGACTAGAGAGAGAGAGAGAGAGAAAGACTACTTTGTCATATGGCCAAGACCATTTTCGAGAGCATGTGTCTGAGAGAAGATTCCACTCCTTCATCTTGACATTATCAGAATTTCACACATCTTTTCACATGATGCACAGTATGTGCCTATAGTAAGGCAGCTCCTGGCTCAAGAACATGATGGTGACACCAAGGAGAAAGGTATACCATGCGCCTCAATCTCTGAACACGAACATGCAAAGACCCCAAATGAGAAATTCTGCTTGAAGGTGTACAGACGCAAAAAATGAATATTCTGCTTTAAGATGTGCAGAATGCGTGCTAGTGACAAAAGCAGTGACTGGGTTTGAATGTCAGTGACTCTAATAGACTATAAATAAGTAATGATGGGTTAAGTGTGTGATTGACGGAGAGCAAAGGTGAGATTGTACTAAGAGACATTTTATGGTGTTTAATATATAAAATATACAAATACCAAAAAACACTATCACACATAGTTAAAACAAAAAACAACAACATACCGTGATGCACTAAAGTGCCGGAAAACAAATTAATTGAATTCTTCGGATTGAGATTCTGGAGGAAATGGCCATACTGAGGAAATAAAATGATTTCCAATAATTTACATTTATTTAAGAGTGATTGGGGAATCTCCAATGGCGAGAACATTTTCCCATTTTCACTATAATGTGGTCGCGTCACAAGTGGTAACTTGGAAACATTTTAATGCGTTCGTTATCAGGTTGTCGAAATGCAAGAGGTTTTCTAAGTTTAATGTATGTTAACGCCACCTCAGTTCAGTGATTGAAAGCTCAGAATAATCTGCAATAAATAGTAATCAAATGGCCCTTGAGAGTCTGAATATGCAAAGTCACAGCGTTCATTAGTGAACAAAGACTGGAGAAAGTTAACTGTGTTTAATAATGCAATACTTTGTCTTTTGTTGTAATAACACACATTTAGTCTTCTTCGCAAGTCCCTACAGCTTGATGAGGGTAATCGTTTTAGATGTTTATCAATCTTTTCAGAGGTATGAGGCTGTTTAACCAGACTTAAGACGTCCCTGAACTCTTTCTATACAGTGCAGTGTTTCGATTGAGGTTTTTTGCCATTTATTTTGAAGGAACAGAACAAGCACCATAACCACTGTAGCATGCTTAGGACTTAGCTTATTAGCTGAGAGCACTGAACTAATCCTCTCAGCTAATCAACTCTGTGGGGTAGTAGGAGCTTCTGGCTCCACAGAAGTCAAACATACCCCAGGCAAATTGTCAAGCCATTTGCACTTTGAATACTTACCCTGGAGGGATTACTTACGGATAATGCTTACTCCTTGCACCATAATCACCACTGTGCGTTGTAGTGGTTATAGTACTGTAAGTGGAAAAAAGTATTCAGATAATGCCATGTATAATTTTCTAAGCACTTTCCCCAAAAATTCAGCAAAGTCAAATAATTCACATTTCCTCTACTACTTACACCAGTTATGGACTTTCCGTGGCCCTCTACATGTATGTTTAAAGCCTTGAGAAGGAAATGGGAAATTTTGTTTAAAAAACGTCTGGGGTGCTAGGGTTAACCTTTGCTGCCCTACACTGATTTTGGATCTTACACAAAGTGTATTGTGTAACCAACGGCGGAACTAATGTAGAGAGGACCCTGGTGCAAGAAATTATTTTGGGTCCCCCTCTAGCGCAAGGGGGCCAAAAGTTAGATCACCATCTGTTGTACAACTCGAAGAGTGCTTTGCCAGCTGAAGATGTACCATTTGTGGTTTTACTCGTGGAGCAGTGTTAGTGCATTTGAATGTTAGCATGTTTTTATATAGAGTTTGTGTGTGCATGTAGGGGTGCATTTGAAACATAGAAACATAGAATGTGACGGCAGATAAGAACCATTCGGCCCATCTACTTTGCCCAATTTTCTAAATACTTTCATTAGTCCCTGGCCTTATCTTATAGTTAGGATAGCCTTATGCCTATCCCACGCATGCTTAAACTCCTTTACTGTGTTAACCTCTACCACTTCAGCTGGAAGGCTATTCCATGCATCCACTACCCTCTCAGTAAGGTAATGCTTCCTGATATTTTAAACCTTTGTCCCTCTAATTTAAGACTATGTCCTCTTGTTGTGATAGTTTTTCCTTCTTTTAAATATAGTCTCCTCCTTTACTGTGTTGATTCCCTTTATATATTTAAATGTTTCTATCATATCCCCCCTGTCTCGTCTTTCCTCCAAGCTATACATGTTAAGATCCTTTAACCTTTCCTGGTAAGTTTTATCCCGCAATCCATGAACCAGTTTTTAGTAGCCCTTCTCTGAACCCTCTCTAAGGTATCAATATCCTTCTGAAGATACGGTCTTCAGTACTGCGTACAATACTCCAAGTGAGGTCTCACCAGTGTTCTTTACAATGGCATGAGCACTTCCTTCTTTCTACTGCTAATACCTCTTCCTATACAACCAAGCATTCTGCTAGCATTTCCTGCTGCTCTATTACATTGTCTGCCTATCTTTAAGTTATCAGAAATAATCACCCCTAAATCCCTTTCCTCAGATGTTGAGGTTAGGACTCTATCAAATATTCTGTACTCTGCCCTTGGGTTTTTACGTCCAAGATGCATTATCTTGCACTTATCCACATTAAAGGTCAGTTGCCACAATTCTGACCATTTTTCCAGTTTACCTAAATCATTTGCCATTTGGCTTATCCCTCCTGGAACATCAACCCTGTTACATATCTTAGTATGTACTGTTACCATTGGAATGCAGTGGTGTGTTTGTGGGTAGTGTTTGCCTTTGAATGCACTGGTGTGTTTATATGTAGTGTTGGTTTTAAATGAAGGTGTACCTTTGTGTGTAGTGTTGGTGTGTGAATGAAGGGGTGTATGTATACAATTTTGGGGTTTTAAGACAGATGTGTGCTTGTATGCAATGTTAATGTTTGCAGAGATGTGGGGATTATGATTATATAGCGCCAGCAAATTCCGTAGCGCTGTACAATGGGTGGGCTAACAGGCATGTAATTGTAACCAGACAAATGGACGCACAGGAACAGAGGGGTTGAGGGCCCTGCTCAATGAGCTTACATGCTAGAGGGAGTGAGGTATAGTGACATAAAAGGAAAGGTAGATTTAGGGATGAAAGCTTTTGGTGGAGAAACTACATTTCAACTTCAATAGTCAACAAAAATGTGCTTCACTCACCAGATTCAGACTTTCTGGGTCTACTCCCCTACCACTGCTAAATCTAAATATTGTTGATTGTAATATAGTTTGTTTTTAATATTCTAAGCTTAGCCTCTATAAACCTTGGATGACAATTCCTCTCATGGCTCACTCCATCCATTATTGGGTTTGTTACCCCCAAATCTCCTCATCTGCTGGGACTTTGGGAGATTGTTTTTGGCTATCAATCGGATTACAAATCACTTTATCTATTATATACAATATTAAGCTCTGCACTCACCTCCTACAACTCCTGGACATCAGCAATGACTATAGTACACATCAGCCCAAATACATAGCATAATTCTTTTTTAAAAATTATACATATACACGCTCGCGCGCATACAAACACCCTGACACACAAACACACTGATACATAGAAACACACTGACACACTGGTAGTTCTGTTATAGATGCATCTCTGAAACTCCAAACTAGTCATGTAACACTGCAGTGTTTGTGGGCCCAGGGCATACTTTAAAACTAGAGAAATCTCAATATATCCTTCCAGGGAAAATATTTTATAAATAAATAAGTGACCAAGGGGCCTTTTCACTAAACAGCACATTGTTGCGTAATATAGGTAACAGAAGCAGATTTGGTCAAATTCTCCTAGTCAGGTATAATCACCGCTTGGCAGTTTTAAACTAAATTCTACAATCCAATTCTCAATTTACCTTAATCTGCTATTTAGTGAATGGACCACAATGTCTGAAAACTTTTAGGATTGTGCAAAATATAAATTAAAGCAAATATGTTCTAAAGATCTTCATCTTGATTTATTTACACTGTAATGGTTTCCTTGATTTCATACTCTGTAAAACCAATGAATTCTGACCTTCCCACATGTACTTTGTGAGATATGTCAGTGAGGCATTCGCTAGTAATCACATACATTTTAGACAGGGTTCTCTAAATACTTGACATTAATTTATTTCAGAATTTTGCATTTAAACAGCTGTAGCATTACCGAATATTTTAGTTAAGAATGCAAGATCACTGGGGCGGAGCCTGACTGCCTAACAGAGCAGAAGCAGGGGACACGAGCTCCAGTATAACGGGCAGGAAAAAGGGCATGTTCGGGGGCTAATTAGCCCAAAGACCCACCAGGGTGCATCACCCACGTCGGGGGTGCACCCCCGAACAAAACAAGACCTTTTTGGAGCCCATCGGAGCTCGGAAAGCGGGACACCAAGCGCGGCCTACAGAAACCGGAGCTGAGGAGAGACGGACGGTCTCTCTGACACCGGACCCCCTAAGCGACTTAGCAGGTCTCCAACCCCCTCCCTTTGGACCGGTGGGGGATATCCCGGTCCCCATCGGACAGGCGGACCAGACAAGCTGACCAGCCTTTTGGCTACACTGCCTCCAGAAATGCCGGATCTTACACAAGATGGCCGCTCAGCAAGGGCCAAAAACGGCGGGCACAAACAACACAGCACCCACTCACTGCATGGAAGGCTTCGATCGGCTATGCACGAACCTATGGACAATACTTTGTCATCGTGGAGTGTCCTGCAACCGAGCAGCCAGAGTGGATCCGCCCAGTGACTCGCAGACGCCATTACAGATACCCACTACAAGCGTTCAGGACGGCCATGCGGCCACAAAGGCGGAATAATGTGCCAAGCTACCGGGGCTCACCCACGCGTTCCCATACACACAGCAGCTGGACCAAAGAGCAACCTCTGCAGCCACACTACCTACCCAAACAAAGAACCTCGGACCAAAGAAGCACGTCTCTACACCCAGAGAATATGGCCGAACACTGCATAGCGGTACAAAAGGATGCTTCCCACAGAAACACCAAAGAGGGACTTAAACCCAGTGGTTCCACTGAGCAAAGCGCTCTGCATGGACACAGCAAGTACATAGTACTGATACCCGAAACAGGCATAGGCTGAGGGCCTCGTTACTGGCAATACACAGCCCCCAACCTGGGCCCAACGCTGTGGTTCACATGCCCTCCCTCCCTGCGACCACAGGCTAAATATATTACATAGGCACTCTGTACCTTTATTTCACCCACTCTGGCGATATTTAGATATCTGCCTGACCACCCAGTGGAACCTAGTTCCACATAGATAGAGATGCAGTAACACATCCTGTCTGTTTTTAAAATTTATGTCTTAGCCGTGTTGCTTCAGACCCCATCTTGTACCTAAATGTGTGTTTTATAGTGAATACAATATTTAAGCATGACACAATATAATGTTTCAGCATGACCTCATATATACTAGTTAAGCATGATACATTACTCAGACTAGCATAGTTACACTGCAGCTACACAGTTACCGACCTAATCGACGGGACATGTTAGACATGGTCTAACGCATTACTAATTAAGCAAGGTAGCATTGCAGTCTCATTGTTGTTGTCCAATGTGCGTGTTAATACAATATTCAAGCATGCCATAATATGTTTAAGCATGACCTCATATATACTAGTTAAGCATGTCGCATCACTCAGACTAGCATAGTTACACTGCAGCCTCACAGTTGCCGACCCAATCGACAGGACATGTTGGACATGACCTAACACATTACAAATTCAGCAAGATAGCATTGTAGTCTCACTGTTGTTGTTGAAAATTTTTACTGACCTAATCGACAAGATATGAGTAATCAAACTTATATGCAACAAATTGTATTAATAGTTACTTAATAACACAAAAATTGTGCATGTTTCTCTTAACCCCAATGTAACCTATAAATGTGAAACGCTGGAGGATTGCCTTTGGGGTACCTCACAAGCGACTGTTACTTATCTATGCACTACAAAAAAAAAAAAAAAAAAAAGAATGCAAGATCACAAGATTAATTTATTAAACTTATTTTAAAAAAAAAATAATAATAATTGTTAAAGCATTATGCCCCAGCACAAAATGGCCATAACAAATAATGTCTGCAGTCGGGCTTCTGGATCGTGGAATCCAACTCTTTGCTCCATCTTAACAGTTGACATTGCCTCTACCACGCAGACTAGCAGGCTCAAAAAAAGTAATATCTGGACCTACAGAGTCTCAGAGTAACACAGATTGTCTCGATAACGAGCAAGGAGAGAGATTTATCACCCCTCTTGGCCTCTTGTGCACTCACAAATAAATGAAGTATGGCGGTAGGCCTGCAGCATCTTGGGAGTTGTCAAGAAACGATGCCACAACGTTGCCTCTAGCCACAAATACAAAATTGTGCTGCTTTGAATGTAGAAAATCATGATTTAATTTCCAGTGACTCCATTGTGTAAAGTAACACACCACAAACAGTTAACGGAAATTGGCAGAAATTCTCAGATGTCCTTCAGCTCAATCATCTTGCGCCGGATTTGCTTGATGTCTTTTTGGACTTTTTTAGTTTCCAATTTCACCTTTGACTCTTGTATTAGTTGGAGGGAATTGAGAGATTCCTGTATTGCTTGAAATCCTGTTGAAGAATAAAAAAAATGATGCGGTTTATATTTTAATTAATCACCGTAACATAAAACCTCCAACACATTATACGCGACTCGCTGTGTACATGCGCTGAAAGCAGGAATAGATAAAAATTAGTTCTATTCTTCTAATAACACTAAAAATACCAGCACCCTTTTATTTCCCTTCCACCCCCACGTTAATCTAAATGAAGACAGGCGATTTGAATAAACCAGATTTATGGATTTTGAAAATGGAGGGATTTTGTGGGATATACTTAAAAAAAAAAGTCATATTTTGCCAAAATACTCCCCTAACTAAAGAAGATTATGACCACATTATTAGCAAATGACAAGAACCACTTTAGGCACAGAACACATCTAAAAAGGCATTTAGCTGTGTTTAGAGCAATTTATACCCTCTCATGTAAGCGTTACCAAATCTGCCTTCAGATAAATGTGGCATTTTCTTGGGTAAAACTATTTATAAACTATTGGGATGTGTATAAAATCGTTTCTGTTCTAAAAGTGGAAAAGGGAGTGGAGTCACCGCACCAGTGGCTAAGCTACACATTCACCTTCACCCGGGGGAAAGAATTCAGTTGGGCGCCCCTTCTTTATTCTATAAAGTGCAGGCGGCCGGTGCATGGTGGGACATCTCCCGGCCTTCCCAGCAGCCACCAAGGCTTCTGAAATTATTGTGTTGTGTGTAAGGGGGGGCTGCTTGAGGTCTTTGTGTGTTGTGTTTATGGTGAGGCTGTGCGGGAGGCGACTTTATTATGAAGACTATTTTCAGCAGGTGACTTTGAAAAGGTGAGGGGTGTGAGTGTGACATAGTGAGTGTGGTAAGTGTGACAGGGTGTGTTGCATGGTGAGGGGTGTGAGTGTGACAGGGTATGAGGAGTAGGTATTATAGGTAAGAATGGGGGAGTGTAACATAGTGAGGCGATGAGTGTGGCAGGGTGAGGCGTGTGAGTGTGAAGGTGTTTGGCAGGGTGAGGCGTGTGAGTGTGGCAGGTGAGGGAGGGGAGTGTGACAATGTGATGGGTGGTGAGTGTAACAGGTTGTGTGTCAGAATGAACAATGGTGAGTGAGACAGGGTGACGGGGTGTGAGAGTGACAGGGTGAGGGGTGTGAGTGTGACAGGGTTATGGGTGGTGAGTGTAACAGGTTGTGTGGCAGGGTAAGGGATGGTGAGTGTGAGTGATGGGTGGTGAGTGTGACACTGTGTGTGGCAGGGTGATGAGTGGAGAGTGTAACAGGTTGTGTGGTACGGTGATGGGTGGTGAGTGTGACGGAGTGTGGCAGGGTGAGGGAGGGGAGTGTGACAGGGTGAGGGAGTGTGACATGGTGTGTCGCATGGTGAGGGTGGAGAGTGTGAGAGTGTGTTGCATGGTGAGTGGTGTGAGTGTGACAGGATGACTTAGTGATATTAGAAAGCATTGAATTGGCTGAAATACATTCTGATGGTTTCAGCAAAGAGGTAGATCAAAGGCCGGGCCAGCATCGGCAGACCTGCAAGTTGCTGAAAATAAGGTGAGTTTTATTTCCTTTTAAGGGGGCTAAGGGAGGACAAGCTATCAAAATTGTTTTAACACTACAGGATCAGGAATATACGTTTGTGTTCATGGCCCTTTAGTGTTTCTTTAAATAAATCATGACACGGTGTAACATCTCATATGTTGTTATTCTTTTGAGGTTGTCTGTATCTAATTTTAAGACCTGCTAAAGAACAGATTATTGTTAATCTGTCCTGATATATAAAGCCATAGACTTCAAAGAGGCTGTACTTTATTTTCCCTGTGGCTGTATATAGATACTATGAAATGTATCTCGATTTCCAGGCAGCAAAAGAGTTAGAAATACACATTGAGTGATTTGTTCCTTAACTGAATGTTTTAACTTGGTGTGCAGCTTGTTAAGGCAAAAGGAGCCTGTTTTCAGGAATCCAAGATTTACAGGGCAAGTTACAAAGTCCTTGAAGGTTGTTATAATAAGTCTTATTTTATTTGTTACTGTTTAATGTACTTTCTAGCAGGTGCACTCAATCCTCTTGAGTTTAATGTGCCTATGACGAATGATTAGCTTATGATCAATTGCTTAGCCCAAAATGCATCGCTGCTCTTGGTGTATAAAATTTCTGAACTATTTCTCACCGATAAATGCACCATTGACCTTGCTGGCAGTTTTGAGAGTTTCCGAAGTTCTGCTTTTTTTTTTTTTTAATTCAAGGCACGAATACTCTTAACGATACAGTGTGTGGACAGATAGACGTATGGAACATTTAAAAACAGGCTCCAGCTAATAAGACCGGGTCTATGAACTACTCGGAATAATTTCGATATTTAACCTGTCTGGCACAACACAAAGCAATGTTCCTCACCTGCTCTGTATTCACTTTTCATATTCTCTAACTCATCCCAGATGTCTGCTTGGGATTTTATCATTCTTGCCGCCATTTTGTTGTTGGCCTGTTTCTGGCGGCCGAGCTTGGACTCCAGTCTCTGCAACTCATCCTTATCGTTTATTTGTATGGTAATGTGATGTAAAGCCTCCTGAAACTTGGTATCTGTTGCATCCTGTAAAATACATGGTTTTAAATTTAGAAAGCTTAAATAGGTGACAGCACATTCTGAGGAATTCATATTGTACCGAGATCTGTTAGACTGCCAATCCGATTGACAGAGAGAAAAGATCTTCTACTGATCTCACATCAGCTCTGAAACTAAACAGAACATGATTTATTGAATTTTGTATTTAAAGGGATACTCTAGGCACCGTGACAGCTTCAGCTCAATGAAGTGGTTTTAGTATCTTGGGTCCCTCGCCACCATACATTTATTCAGTGTTATTATTATTGGCACTTATTTTGTTAAACCAGTTTTAATGCTTAAAGAGAGTACGCAGCTGTGCTGCCTGGGCTAGTGATAAAGCAACCTTATTCAGTCTTGAAAATGGTTATATGAGCTACAATGTCCCTTTAACCCCTTAAGGACCAAACTTCTGGAATAAAAGGGAATCATGACATGTCACACATGTCGTGTCCTTAAGGGGTTAAGGGCAGGCATTTCTACAACTTCGTGAATCACAGCAATGTGGCGACTGAACAAGCAAAGTGTTTTATTGTATTCTATGTTTGTTATGGGGTCGGTTGGCATTTTCTTTACAGCTACACACTGCAATCACTGCCCTGCTCCTGTGCCAGCCCTTCCCTGCTTCTACTCAACTGCCAACGTGCTCCTGTAGCCAATCTCTGACAGGTCTCATCTCCTCTGCCTTCTTAACAGTTATCTATGCATTTATATATTTATGTGTTTCTTTTTACTTGACATTAACAATCATTGTAGCTGGTTTTACCCCTTAAGGATGGAGGTAATTCTCCAAGTTCGAAACCAAAACAAAACCTAGTGTTTAGTCCACAGTAATTTAAAGGGACACTATAGTCACCCAGACCACTTCAGTACATTGAGAGTGGTCTGGGTGTAATGTCCCTGTCCCCTTAACCCTAGAATTGTAATTACAATGCGATACTAGGACTGTCTGCATGAAGACATCCAGCGTCCGTAAAATCCGTATAGGTTATTAAACCTTACAAGTATATTGCTAGGAACGCAGATATGTATTCTTAGCACTATAGTATCCCTTTCAGGGGTTCTCTTTAAGTACCCATATAACATTATATATTGTTTGCTAAAGAACAGAAAGAGCTTTCTTTTAATATCCAATTTTACACCTAACACAACATTGAGTGTGAATAAAATGTATAACCCGTATATCTAACACTCGATTCCAAAATGAGAAAGAGATACAGTGACATTGCAATATTTATAAATCATCAGCATTATAGTGTAACTATAGTAACAGTGATGTTTTAATAAGTCAATCTAATCAAGGTTCCTATATCAATTTCAGCCCTTGCTCCTTCCGCTGGTAAGTTATGCCAGTTGTCTACTACTTCTGTCCCATCCGTAAAGTAACATTTTCTAACTCTTGAGAATTCCATCTTCATACCCACTTAATCTGCTCCTATTTTTATTTTTTCCCTCCTCAGATTAACATAACTGCGGTTTATAGTTGCATTACATCACCCTGGCAGGTGACCTCACGGTCACAGAGAATTGTAGAATAAATTAACCAACATTTCCCAATCACAGAGAGAGATTTGACCATGTAACCTCATGTAATACCTCATAAAATAGTACAATTTTTATATTACCATAGACTTGCCCAAAGTGTCCTAGGTTTAACCAGGCACACCCTAATGTAGGACTGATGGTCTCCCTGTGCCCAGGCCAGCTTTGCTGGTAAGCGTCTATCTACAGGGACTGTCCCCTCCCCTGACTACAAATGGTTTAGTTTTAAGTATATTTTTAGAGAACATTTAATTTTGCTACATAGTAATAGCATTTTTTCCCCCACCTGTCTTGTGTCCTTCAAATTATGAATCAAGCAAAGGCGAAAGGTACGCCTGAGATATCTGTCCATACAGGCACCATATATGTAACTCCAGCCTTGTCGTCTCACCCATATTTAGGTTGTTTAAGGTAAAATGTCTAGCTAGTTATTTTGAAAAATAATGAATTTTTTACATTTTAACAAAAAAAAAAAAAAAAAACTAAAAACCCTTTGGGTGAAAGCGTTTCTGAAGAAAGGACCGCTATGAGTTGAACTCACCATTTTTTCCATCATGGAACTGAGAAGATGGTCTACATTCTGAACGCGCTCCTGGTCAGATCTCTGTAGCTGAGACTCGGTCCATCTCCGCTGATTTTGAATTTGTTCTTGAATTTCTTTAATTAGACTGCTAAGCCTGAGAACCACAATTAGAAAGTAAATATCAATATATACAGTATGTATTAACAATATCCACCTTTATCATGGAAAAGTGCTACTGGATGAGCTACCGTGAAAAATAAACGTTGGATATATTTTAGCATACATTGATCGGTTACTTTGCAAGGATCATAGCTCTTCATCTTAAACAATATTCAGGGCTGTAATTCCAGCTCAGGTGCCTGTAGGCATGGAATAGTTAGACACCCCATTATTCCTCCCACCCACCCCCAAACAAAACATTAAATATTATCAGTCATCAAGAAAGGCTGGAATAGGAAATTAAACCATAAATACCATTTTGGCCTAATGTAACAGCAGACAGAGAAAGTATCTACCTCAGGCTCGTAGTTAAAAGCACCCAGACCTCTTCATCTCAATGAAGTGGTCGGGGTGTAGAGGCGTTGGTCTCTTAGTTTTACCCTGCGATGGAAAGCAATGCTGTTTAGTAGATATGGCAATGCTTCGATTGCAGGGTTCAATATGCCTCTAGCAGCGGTCTACTTGACAGAGTAGAGTGACTTGAAATGAGTGTTGTGAAGTGTATGGCTGACCGAGTGTGTGTTGTGGCTGTGCATGACGCAACAAAGACTGTGTAGATGTAAAGTGGCTATAAGTGTTGTAGCTATTGTAGTGTAGTAACACAAGCTGTGTGTTGTGGCTCTGTATTGCTGACAGTGTGTGAGGTGACAGGGTGTGTTTGTGTGTACGCGTGTGTGGTGACTGTGTGTTTAGGCTTATGGTGGCTATAAGCATAGTAGCTCTAAGTGATGTGTGTTGCTGAGCGTGGGTACAGTGAGGGATGTGTGGAAGTAACTGAGTAATATGTGTGACTGTTTAATGGTAGCTGTGCCTGGTGTGTGCTGCTGTGTGTAGGTAGCTGTGAGTGATGTGTGTGTGGCTGTGAGTGATGTGTGTCTGTGTGTAGCTATGAGTGATGTGTGTGTCTGCAGCTGTGACTAATATGGGTTTATGTGTGGGTGTAGCTGTGAGTGATGGGTGTATCTGTGTGTTTGTAGCCATGAGTGATGCGTGTGTGGCTGTGTGTAGCCATGAGTGAGTCTGTAGCTGTGACTAATAAGTGTTTCTGTGTGTGTGTGTGTGTGTGTGTGTGTAGCTATGAGTGATTTGTGTGTCTGTAGCTGTGACTAATATGTGTTTGTAACAGTTTGTGATGTGTGTATTTGTGTGTGTGTAGCCATGAGTGATGTGTGTGTCTGTAGCTGTGACTAATATGTGTTTCCGTGTGTGTGTGTGTGTGTGTGTGTAGCTGTGAGTTATGAGTGATGTGTGTATGTCTGTGAGTGATATGTGTGTCTGTAGCTGTGACAAATATGTGTTTCTGTGTGTGTGTAGCTGTGAGTGATGTGTGTGTGTCTGTGAGTGATATGTGTGTCTGTAGCTGTGACAAATGTGTTTCTGTGTGTGTGTAGCTGTGAGCGATGTGTGTGTGGCTGTGAGTGATGTGTGTGTGGTTGTGAGTGATGTGTAGTTGTGACTTGTATGTGTTTCTGTGTGTAGGTAGCTGTGAGTGATGTGTCTGACTGTGTGCGGGTAGCAGTGATGAAAGAGTCGAGAGAGGCGTGTGCAGTGTGTGGGGAGGCTGTTCTCCCACCGCTTTTCTTAGGTAGAGGCCCAGTGAGTCAGTGTCCTGTCCCTGGTAGCCCAGTAGAGTCTGTGGCCGAGCTGCACTCCGGTCCGCGGTGGCCGGCCGGAGTGATAGGAAGGTGCACACTGAGTGTGCACTTCCTGTCAGTCCGGCCGGTTACAGGAAACAGAAACTCCGCGCGGAACAGGAGTTTCTGTTTCCTGTAACCGGCCGGACTGCCTATTCTCTCTCCAGCACTCGGCTCTCTGACAGCGCAAAGGAAGTCCCAGTGCAAAGGCCGCACTGATCACTGCTGTAGGGAAGGTCCCAGCGGCACACTTGGGAAACCACTGGGCACTTTAAAGATGGCCAGTGGTTAAATCCACACTGAGATGTCTCATTAACACTTGAACCATGAGAGAGAGCAAATGAATGGGATAAGATGGGGTTGGTATTTACTGCCAGTAGAACTTGCCATTTAAAAAAGAGTTAAAGGAGCACTATAGGGTCAGGAACACAAACATGTATTTCTGACCCTATAGGGTTAAAACCAACATCTAGCCTCCCTGGTCCCCGCATGCCTCCCTAAATATAGAAATCTTACTTGTATCCAAGACTGGAGCTGCTGGCTCTGCCCCTGTTTCTTTTAGACCTGCCTGCTGACATCATCAGAAGTGGTAGCCTGATCCAATCACAGTGCTTCCCCATAGGATTGGCTGAGACTGACAAGGAGGCAGATCAGGGGCAGACAGAGCCAGCATGATTCAAACACAGCCCTGGCCAATCAGCATCTCCTCATAGAGATGAATTGAATCAATGGATCTCTATGAGGAAAGTTCAATGTCTGCATGCAGAGGGAGGAGATAATGAATGTTTGGATGCATTTTAGGCAGCCATGACCCAGGAAGGATCTTTAGCAGCCATCTGAGGAGTGGCCAGTGAAGTTATCACGAGGCTGTAATGTAAACACTGCATTTTCTCTGAAAAGACATTGTTTACAGCAAAAAGCCTGAAGCTAAAGATTCCACTCATCAGAACAAATTCAATAAGCTGTAGTTGTTCTGGTGTCTATAGTGTCCCTTTAAGCTTTACGTTATTTTAAACTTTCACAATTTACACAGATGGATTAATTTACTAATTTCTGAATTGTAGCATTTTGAAATCTTAACGCCAAAATTGGAGCAAAAATAGCCAAGTTGTGCCTAAAGTCAAGTTGGTGAATTTTTCCAAATGAATTTATTTAAGCTGAAATGCTGCTTTTTGGATTTTAGCATCTATTGAATAAACCTCTTTTATACATTCCATAAATCTTAATGTTTCGAAGTACTAGGTAGCATCCATACGCATGGAATATTGTAGCAATTTATTAAAACAGTGAAACAGCCTCTATTGAGTGGTCAATATGTTGCAGTTTAGAATAGATTTCCTTTATTGAATCAATTTCTTGTTCTATGCCAACCAAGTCATTAGTCTTAGGCATTTCTATTTATTTTTTGCATAGGGCAACATTAATGTAATTACAATACGTACTTGAAATCTAGAAGTTGAATCTCATGGTGTTGTTCCCCTTGGGCGTTCTTTGTATAGCTGCTTTGCTGTGAAATGGAAGTCTCCATCCTTCCTAATAGCTGCATTACCTAATAAAAATTCAGCAGGGAACACTGTGTTAAGCCAGTCCATCAGTTCTTTTATTAAGTACGCACCACTTCCTCTGAGCACTCAGGAGAGAGAAAACATTCACTGGAACTTAAACCAAAATTTGCAATAACACTTGCCAGGGATTTCACAAACAGGCATGGCTTACACAGTGATGGAAAGGAAAGTGCTGCGTCATTGTATTTCTTAATAAACTCCTTGCCCTAAGAGATCTGAGGACATCCGTAAAAACAGAACTATATTCTAAACAACATAATCTGTAAATATAAAATAAATGACTAAAGCAGCCATTGTATTTTGATTGTAGACACAATGAAGAATCTTTCACAGATTTTAAATTGGTAAAATATTTGCCATTCTTCATATTAGAATTACACAGTTACAATGTTCTGATCCGAAGGCTGTCCTTTTTTTGGTCGTGAGGAATAGTGAGTAAAATGCTATAATGCCACTCGGCAAATCAAGGCTAGCCAGGTACTGTCATGCAAAAAAAAAAAAATAGTATTAACTACCACTGGTTCCCACACAAAGCATCATGTAAAACATGACAGAGGTGTGTTAGAAACAATAAGGAGAGTGGATAATTTGTAAGTGTTATTTTAAGCTTAAGATAAAAGTTACAAACATACAAAATTAAGCCTCGCGCTAAAACTCCCATTATTGGGTGGCAACAATGACTAAAATATACATCAGCCCCAATACATACAATAAAAAATAAATCAATCAATTTAAAAAAAAACAAAAAAAACCTGTGCACTAGTCCAAATGCACATTTAAATAACTGGAGGTTTTTTAGGATCACTCCCCATAGCCATTAAAGTGTAAGCTCATATGCCACGTCAGGGCAAAACCTCTTAGGTGAGTCCTACACTAACGATTCACTTTACTTCTTTAAGCTGAAAGTCAAAATCTCTAATGAGACAGAGATTTGAGAGCTGTTGCCCTTTAGCAGAAAGCAGCAAGTGAAAACAAGTTCATTATTATTAACGCTGTTGGGGCACGAGTTTGAAATCACTCATCAGGTGTTTAATAATAAGCAATTCAATCGTAAAGAGTAATAAAGAACACTCGCCAGCAGGTATTCTAACAAATAGACACATTCTGAATCCATTAAATATACAATGGAAATTATATTATATATATATATATATATATATATATACACACACACACACACACACACACACACACACACACCTTTGTTGCTGTTCACTGAAACTATTTAATTATTATTTATAACAAGAATGAAGTCCGATTATTTTTTTTTTTTTATTTAGATATCAGTTTACTACTGTATATTAACCACTTTACTATTACCAGTTGTGGTTACATGTAAGTGTTTTACTTACTGATATTGGTCAAAGCATGAAAAGTGTTGCCTGCCAAAATTAGAATACCTGTTCTGCAGGTGATAAATCAATGTATCAAAGTAGAAATGACCTTGAATATTTGTGTTCCCTCTTGTAACATGATCATATGAATAATGTAGGGCAGCACTTTTTTTTTTTAATTTATCAGTAGTCTTGGAGATTTGTTTTGGTCTGAATTGAAATTTGTCAGAATTCTGACCGACTTGGTGTTTTTATTCCCAATACAGCTCTATTTACCTACAAATGTTCAATTCACTTGTCCGTCTCCACGTGTCCCAGTTTAATGAAAATGCCTACGTGTATCCTACAATAAAGTCTTCAAAACTGCTTCTAAATAAAAACCCATTTAAAATCTATAGAATCTGTGTTGATCCAATTAGATTTGTGCAGAAATCCTTTACACCTGCAACAATCGAATAATATTCCTGTTCATCTATGCCCAAACAAAATCCATCCATTCGGGATTCATGTGACAGATCAATTTTTTGGGCAGTAGATTAAAATGAATTTTATTCATTCATCTCAGGTGACAAGGATTTGTGCACCACGTCTAATATTCACGATAAAGGTGCAGCAAACTAGAATACTTCATCACATTAAAAATCTCTCTTTCAGAATGGAGAGGACATGCACTGCAGGCTAGGAACATTTGTTTTAACGGAGGGGCTAGATGTCTTGTTTTTACTCCAAGCGTTTGTCTGGTTAACATCACTAGTGAACAGATCTCATTGTTTGGCATATAATCGGTGACAACTTGAGGGGATCTCCACACATTTGTTGCCTGTGTATCCATTTATCATTGGCAGCAGTCATAAAAGTGCTTAAAATGGACAGGTGTTCACACCAAAGTGTCTACACTAATGGTCTTTGTAGATTTATACACTAAACAAGAAATTGTGGACAACCGGCATGGAAATTGCAAATGTTAGGTCAAAGGAGTCATGCTAAAATAAAAACCTATAATAATTCATAATAATTCTCTGATTATTTTCTAACTGATCGATTTTAGGATAAATTAGTTCATTCTTGTCAATTCTCCAAAATTGGAATTTAGTTTTGAAAAAAATCCATATTGACATTATGGTTTAGTATCCTTTAGAACCAAGTAGTGACCAATAGATCGTGACGGTCAGTCTGCCAATACTCATCGTTTATAAACAAAAGTCCTGTATATAATGCTATATTAAATCAATTGTCCAGATGTGGCTATTTGCTGTATTGGCCGTTCGAATGTAGCGCTCTCTTGAGAATGGTATGATGGGAGAAGAGCAAAAGGAAGATAAATTCGGATTATGCAAAGTTACAAAATGTTTATTTTTCACTAAATTGTTCATACTTAATAAACATTTTCAGGGAATGAAATGCTATAGATGGTATACAGTGGGCGTTATCTTGCAATATTTTACACAGGGACTGCATACTCGCCCATCTAGCCTGCTCAACATGCACGATGGAGGTGTTCAGGAAAAAAAGCGCAAAACGCGCAGGGGGTCAGACCCATCTGTGAAAGGTGATGCATAGAGCGTTTCCTATCCCCTTCTGCTTTTTGAAATCTACCAGGCAGATTCGAATTGCTGTTCATAACTGAGACCGTGGGACAGGTCTCCAAAATGTGGGACAGTCTTGGCAAAATCTGAATTGTTCGCAAAAAGACACGGTTTCTCACATACAGTAGGTGTGAAAAAAAAAAGATAAATGAAAAAGGTAAAAAAGCAGTACAGCCAACGGATGGTATAAGGAATGTCTGCATTTGAGCATAATATCCACAAACAGTAAATACAGTTAAATCATATAATTCAAAATTAAAGGTATTAAAATATTCTATAGAAATTTTTATCACTCTCTAGAATGCCAATAGAATGCTAGCAGTAAAATGGGAAAGCCAATTCAGTCCTCCCCCTCTCTGCCTATGGGAATGTTAGGACACATTGAAATGTCCTGTATTTCATTTTATTTGGAAGGAGAAGGTAGCTGACATTTTCAGCAAACTTGCAGACATTAAATAAAGGGCCATTACCTCCTAGCAGAGAAATGTGTTCATCTACAGGCTGGTACCCATTACTGGAGTATAAATGAGGGTGAGAGGCTTTAAGGATTAAATTTCATTTTACAAAGAAAGAGAAATTAAAAACATGTTTACACAATTTTAGGAGGGAATAGTGACCCTAGGATTGTGCCTAGCAAAAGCTGCCTAGGATTGTGTGTGTGTGCGCATGCATTGTTGTGTGTCCGTGGTGTTTCCCTTCCCCCACTCAATATTTCAGCTTATAGACTGTTTGGCAAAGTAACACTCTGCGGTAGCATACTGCCAAGAAACTGCTAGAACAGAATAAGATAAAGATATCTTAGAGACAGCGACTTAAAACAATCTGAACACCTTGGAAGTTAGGACAGATAGGATGGACAGATAAACTGAAAAATATCATAATTTGCAAAACAGCATATTTACATTGTATATAGTAAAAGAGAACATTGTAAAAAAATTAAAATGTACTATAAGTGAAATTAAAATCTGATCACGAAGAATGAGGTTTTAGAGAAGAAATGTAAACTCAGCCCCCTCACTATGTGAAAGAAATATCACACACACAATGTAACATATGGCTGCAAGGGCTGTGATCGTACACACATCATTAATCTGAAGAATGGGTGCACTCTTACAACTCTGCTTCCATGGAAGCTATTTATTTAAAAGAAATACATCCAGACTAGCATTTTTTGGAACCATATATTTCCTGGTCTTGATTTATTTCTCATTCCGTTTAATTTCCCCTGCCTTCCTCCCTCGTTTCATTCAACCACACTAACCTTGATATCGATCTCCTTTATATGCGATTCTAACGCTGCATTCATGCTGTGGATTTCTCGCTCTTGTGCTTGAATCTCATTTTTAGTTGCGACCATATCTCCTGACAGTTTTGCGATGCTAGCATCACACCTGCGATCCAATACATAACATTTACATTGTAGCATTATTTAATAAGAGCCATATCCTATTATAGTGACATTAAAGTCATAGTCTCTTATTACATTCTATTATTAGACGTCAAAACAATTTTAGCTTAATGAAGCAGTTTTAGTATATAGATCATGTCCCTGCAGTCTCACTGCTTAATTCTATGCCATTTAGGAGTTAAATCACTTTAGTTTCTGTTTATGCAGCCCTAGTCACACCTCCCCTGGCTGTGATTTACACAACCTGCATGAAAAAAATTTTTTTTCAGAAGTTAACTTATTCCTGTTCTGTAAATTGAACTTTTAGACTATATAGGAACCTCCTGTGTGTGATCAAAGGATTTAACAGAGTAGAATACAGGACATTCTAGATTAAACAGAATGATCAATAAAGGAAGTATAAACATTAGATCTCTTTATACAGGAAGTGTTTAGAAAGGCTGTGTAAGTCACATGCAGAGAGGTGTGACTAGGGCTGCATAAATAAAGGGATTTACTGCTAACTGGCAGAGAATTGAGTAGTAAGACTACAAAGGTATGATATATACACCAAAACTGCTTCATTAAGCTAAAGTTGTTTTGGGGACTATGGAGTCCCTTTAAAGAGGAACGGTCAGTACTGTGGTATTTATACCATAGAATAAACCATTGAAAATCACCTATACTGTAACTTTTTTTATCACTTCAGTCATTTAAGAAGTCCCTGGAAAGTCATCTCTTCAGGCAATCCTATAGGCTTATTTCTTAATTCTATCTGCTGCCTCTCCACTAGCAACGGCCTGGATTTAATATTTTTGGATAAGCTTTTAAAAATAAATGAATCCTCAATAACCTCAAAATAATCTTTTTTCTTGTTATCATTTGTACTATTTGTTTTGTATTTGCTAGTATATTCTCACATTAAAATTGTGAAGCAATTGACTGTCTATAAATAATAATATAATAATACTTATAATGTGATTCCACATTTTAAATGTGTATTAAATGGAGACTAAGCACCACAAACCCTGCAGCTTAATGAAGTGGTTACGGTGCAGTGAAACGGTTCTTGCAAGCTCAGCAATATTAACACTGCATTCTCTCAAACAACCACTAGAGGTTATTCCTTATAGTGTGTGGCAATATCTGACATTCAGCATGTGATGCTTACTGTTCCACATATAGATGCATTAAGCCAATACACCTCTAGGAGGAGTTGCTGATTGGATGCATTGAATTGGCTGATGTCATGGTCACTGGTGATCTCAGCCAGCCTTGTTGAGACTGACACAGCAATGGATTAAAGGTAAGTAAAAAACCTGTTTATTTAAGTTTGTCAGATGGGCCCACAAGTGTGAATAGCCCAAAGATTATTCTAACGTTAGAAATACATGTTTTTTTATTTCTAACATCTTATGTGCCCCTTTAAAGATTTAATATTTGAATTCACAAACCAGTTCAGATCCAGAAAAAAAAGAAGAGAGTAAGTTTTTGGTTCTCCTCCTCTTTCTATGGTAAATGACAAAAAACAAAAAGGCAAAAGGCAGAGTTTACATCAATGACTGACAGGGAGCTAAGATGGATAAGACAGAACAGGTCTTCGGCACTAGACTACATCTCCCATAATGCTTACAGCCTTAATGCTGGCATAGCATCAGGGTATAGTAGTCCACAACACCTGGAGTGTCAAAGCCTGCCTAACCCAGGTAAATACATTAGTACAGATTTCTATATTCATTTTATTTTTCAGACCTCTCATACGCTCAAAAACTTATTTAAACACTGGCTAAAGTTACATTATACTGCTAAAAGCCATGATGTATTCTTTCTGCATCCCATCCCTCCATTTAATATCAATGCAAAATAAAATGGGCAACATCACAGTCTTAAATTAATCCAAATTTATTTATTTTAAATTAAAAAAAAATAAAACAGTTCAGTTCTGCAGTCAAGCCTCCTTAGCAGAAGTCTTCTGTCACAACAATAAATGTCAGCTGGACTGATTATTTAATATGCTTTTTATTCAATTACCTCTTTTCTCTGTTGCCAGCAATTAATTTACCTGCTTGAAAACCATTCAACAATTTGCTAAGCAAGAAAATCTGTATATGGTCTTTCCACTTGCTGTCAAGCTACAAAAAATATTCTCTTTATCAAACTTGGGGGTCAATGTAATATTATTTTAAAAAAAGCTAGTTGAAATGGAGTTTGAAATTTAGCAGGTCAAAATATATGGGAAATGAGCTCAATTTGCAGAAGAAAACTATGGGGGGAGTGAAGCAGAGCTGGAGGAGAGAGTAGAGTGCTGCCCTTTAGGAGAGAGAAAACTATGGGGGGAAAGAAAACTATGGGGGACGGGTGGGGTGAAAACTATGGGGTGGAGGGGGAAGGTGAAAGAACACTATGGGAGAGGGAAAGGGGTGAAAACACTATGGGTGAGGGGAAATGGGGAAAGAACACTATGGGTGAGGGGAAATGGGGAAAGAACACTATGGGTGAGGGGAAATGGGGAAAGAAATTATGGGTGAGGGGAAGGGGGGGGAAAGAAACACTATGGGTGAGGGGAAGGGGGGAAAGAACACTCATGGGTGAGGGAAGGGGGGAAAGACCACTGGGTGAGGGAAGGGGGGAAAGAAACACTATGGGAGAGGGAAGGGGGGAAGAACACTACAAGGGTGAGGGAAGGGGGGGGGGAAAGAACACTATGGGAGAGGGGAAGGGGGGAGAACACACACCATGGGAGAGGGGTGGGGAGAACACTCATGGGAGAGGGGAAGGGGAGAAGAACACCATGGGAGGGGAGGGTAAAGAACACTAAGTGGGAGAGGGGAGGGGGGGACCACTATGTGAAGTAGGGGGGAAACACCAAAAAGAGGGAGGAGAAGGACACTGGGGAGAGGAACACAAGGGGGTTACTAAGGTACAGGGAGGAAAGGGAAAAGGAACACTGGGGTTAGGGGGTACCTAAAAGAGAAGTGAGAGGAACACCAAGGAGGGGGATGGGAAGAACATTAGAGTAATTGGGGGGCATTAAGAAAGGTAAGGGGGGGAGAGGAACAGTAAGGGAAATAAAGGGGAGAGTGGCACACAGGGGGGCCTGAGTGGGGAGAAAGATGCACAGATGGGCTGTGGATGAAAGCGACACACAGAAGGGTCTGGGGTGGAAATACAAAAGGTGGGGGTGAAAGAAACAGAGGGGCTGGAGAAGAGGGAAAAAAAGAGACACAGAGGGGCTGGGAGAAAAGAAGGAGACACACAAAGAGGGTGGGGGAGTAAGACACACAAAGAGGGTTTGTAAGATATAAAAGTAGGTGTAAGACACCGGATGGGGAAAAATAGGGGATAAGATACACTAAAGGGGGCAAGACATTTAAAAAAGGGGATAAGAAACAAAATATGGGTTAAGAGATACACAGATGAAGATGCTTTTGGCGCCAAAATCCTCTTCGCACCGGCCCTCCCTATCACTATCCTGTAACACTCACCTCCTCACTCTACCACACTAACACTGTAACACTCAACCACTTCACAGGTCATACTAACCTTTGCAAACTCACTCCTCACCCTTTAATACGCACCCCTCAACCCTGTCACACTCATTATCCCTCACCCCGTCACGCTAACCTTGTCACACTCACTCCTTCACCCAGTCACACTAACCCTGTAACACTCATTATCCCTCACCCTGTCACGCTAACCTTGTCACACTCACTCTTTCACCCAGTCACACTAACCCTGTAACACTCACCCCTCAACCTCTTCACCATCATACTCACCTCCCCTACCCCTGTCACACACACTTACTAAACCTGTCACTCACCCTTCAACCTTGTCACACTCACTACCCCTCTGCCATACTAACCCTGTAACACTCACTTCTCAACCCTGTCACACTCACCCCCCACCCTCCTACTCACTGTACAACAGTAATGGTCATACACAGTCACCACCCACACATGGAACACAGCCTCACCCATACAAAGCCCACAAGCAGTGCATCCTACACAAAAAACTACCTCACACACATACACTCTCAAACACAGACATACACACAGACTCAGAGACACACATACACAAGGTTACTCAGACATATACACAGACACACTCAGTCAAAAATACACATATACACTGTCAGCCCCCCCACCCCAATCTATTCTCAGCATCCTCCAGCATCTGCCTTTACACATGCTTTCACATAATCGACTCTCAGTCAACACACACCACTCACAAACACAAAGCCCAGGGCTCTAGGAGGGAGCCAGACTTGGGGTCCATAATGGAGGCTTGACACAATAAAAAAAAAAAAAAAATGTATGTAATCTTTCATATTAGAGTCTTTCCAAGTTTAATAATGCCTGCCTACCCCATTTAGATTAGTAGGTAATCATGACTAGTAAAATGCAAGTCCTTCATATTTCGGATTAGTGTCAATATGTTTTAAGGAGACAATATAGTGTGCTTCTAGAGATATGCCAGCATTCCGCATTCACCAGACTGTGAAATGTAACAGACCCGAAGATGTTTTTGTATATTAGTTGCAAAATGTCTAGAATTGTATTTACTTATTTTCTCTCAGAAATTTGCAGTTTCAGAGTAACTGATTTGTTGACTATAACAAAAATACTGGTAATTATGTGATCACAAAACCAAAGTGTCAGATGCAATGCAAATGATGCTGACCTTGCCACTCGACCGCGTAGATCCCCAATGTCGAAAAGATGTTTTTTGTCCAGACTTTGCACTGCAAAACTTGTGCCCGAGCTTACATTATCTCTGCTTCGTATTTGATTTTCCAGAGCCTACAAAAAACGCAAAGAAAATGTTAATCGTTTGGCCAACACAGACAAGAAAAAAATAAATAAATGTTTGCACAGTTTGCCTTGTGGTGTCCATGGCTTATCAATCACATACAATTACGCTTTCAAAATGTTGCCTCTTGGCAAATCTTTTGCTGAGATAAGAAAGGAAAATATGCTAACTTGCAAAGCTACATATTAAATAAGCAGAAAATGCAGTTGATGGAAAAGACAGCATTAAAACATGGACAAAATGACACGAATATTCATCACAGATGTGAATTATGATCACACCTAACTAGAAGCATATAATAACCACTGGAAAAGCGTCCGTTCACCTCCAATTTGTAACAGAACTTAGAGAGGTGTATAGAGCAATGATATCATGATTTTATCAAAGATGAATATAGATTTTTTCATTACTAAGCTGTTGGTACAAAATACTGTAGATTAAAAGAGCGTATTTAATTGGCCACCATTGGACTTCCTCTATACGGTGTTCTACATTCACCATTCCAAAGCGGATGCCATATTTAGAAATGTGGAAAGGGGGTGCAGTCAATGGCTGGCTATTATGATTATTGGTATTTATATAGTGCCAACAAATTCCGTAGCACTTTACAATATTATAGGGTGGGGAGATTTAATAATAAATGAGACAATTACAAAAGAGGACCCTGCTCAAATGAGCTTACAGTCTATAAGAGGTGGGGTGTAAAACACATTAGGACAGCTAATAGCAATCAAATAAGGTGGGAGTGAAGCAGAGCTGGAGGAGAGAATAGAGTGCTGCCCTTTAGGAGAGAGAAAGAGACAGGGATGTGAGATAGAGGTTACTCTGGGAGGCCATAAGCTTTCCTAAAGAGATGGGTTTTAAGGCATTTTTTAAATGATTGAATACTACGGGACAGTCTGATGGTGGTAGGCAGGCTACTCCATAGGAAGGCGATTTATGGAGATCCTAACCAACGAATATAGAGCTCCATTATAAAACCGGTGATTGCAAAAAGCATCCTACACCAATGTGAGTTGGAAATCAAAAAAAAGTGAGTGTTTTCTGTGCATATTTGTTTCAGTTACATTGCATTCTGGGAGAGTTGCGTACAATAATGAAGTTCATTCACTAAACTGGGGATATGTATAACATTGAGAAGTAGATTCCAAAATAAGTCTAACTATTCAACTTGGGAACATAGATGAGAAAGGGGAATTTTTATAGTTATCAGTTCCCGTCAAGTTTAGAGGATAACCCTGAAATGTTTCCAAAGCTGCTGTGCCCAAGGTAGAATTTTATTTTTTTTAAACAGAATTATAGAATTACGATCTGTATAAGAAATACATCATTTATGGGGGGGGGAATAAATCCTCATTTCTCAAAGGTGACTGTGGATATGTGGCATAATTAACTCCTTATTAACTCTTCCAGCTCCTAACATTTCTTATCTTGTTGCTACGTGCAATACAGTCCTTTCATTAAACTTTATGTCACATTATCAGGTATTGGCATTGAGTTAGAAAAGGAAATGGACTTTTGTTCAAACGTATTTTTACAAAAAAATCTTAACAAAGCAGTATGACAACGTGGCTCACATTGAAAATTGAGGCACAAATTGTTTCATAAATATTTTATTGCATCTATTTCATTATTAAAAGGAACCTGTAGCGGATATAGGTGCATATTTGAAAAATGCCCAAAGCAGCCATCCCTTGTATTTTATGACTGTGTTCATCTTTTGTTAATTAAAAAAAAAAAAGAAAGAATTCTGAATTCTGTGCCCAAACTGAAAATAAGATATGTATTATCAATGCACACATTTGGAGGAATAGTTGTTCATTCCCGAGCCTGCTATTACTACAACCCATTTTTGTTCTTGATGCCCTATTCAATGGCAATTTCTTCCCCAAGTCTGGCTCACACTTGCTGTTCAGGTCTTTGTGAGGAATTCGGGATCCCATCCCCCATTGAGCAGGAGACAGCATAGTTCCTACATCTAGTGTTCTGAACCTCCATATATGTTGTGCTGCAGCAAGGTCACTTTCTTCAATACACATTATTGATAATGGTCATGGGAGGGTTGGCATCATTTGGCCAAGATGGGCATTCTTTTTTGACTCCTACACGTCTATGTGATTTATTTCATACCTCTCAACAATGGTAGGTATGAGCTCAGTATAGGTGGGTGGGCCTTCAGGCGGACATCTCCAGTGATACGAATCACTGGCGATGTCCATAATGGATGGACCTTGCAGAGAGCACTGCTGAAGCATTCAAATTCCATGCAGGCCCTAGTGCGTGTTCACAGTATGAGTGCGTCTAATGATACGCTCTCGCTGTGAAATGTGTGGTCACTTACCTGATGTCCTCAGATGCTGGACACAAGGGAACTTTATTGGGTCAAAATCTGGACTGTTCTGCTGAAGTAGGGACTATTTGGGGAGCAGTCTTACGCAGCACATGTAATCAGGGCCGCCATCAGGGGGTGACAACCGTGACTTGTCACGGGCCCGGCGGCCCTAGGGGGCCCGGACTGCTCTGGCAGTCCTGGGCCCCACTTTCCCTTTCTGCACACATAGATAGCGAATATCGCGATCCATGTGTGCAGCCGCGGGCCCCCGGCTCCCTGTTACCGCAGAGGGGGCCCAGGCAGCACACAGCTTCTCCTTTCCTCTCTCTTCTAATAACTCTTGCGAAACCCGCGGAGCGTTGCCATGGTAACCGGGTCTCACGAGAGTTATTAGTAGAGAGAAGAGAGGAGAAGCTGTGTGCTGCCTGGGCCCCCTCTGCGGTAACAGGGAGCCGGGGGGCCCCCCCACCGGACCACCAGGGATGGAATCTCCCCCCTCCCTGGACACAAGTAAGCAGGGAGGGGGGATTATCATTTAATTAATTTAATAGAAAATTAATGTTAAAATGCCCCTTCCTCCCCCTCAGATCACACATTTACACAACACACACTGCATACACTAACACAACATACACACACTGCATACACTAACACAACACACACTAACACAACACACACTGCATACACTAACACAACACACACTGCATACACTAACACAACACACACACTAACACACACACACACACTGCATACACACTGCAAACACTAACACAACACACACACTAACACACACACACACTGCATACACACTGCATACACTAACACAACACACACACCATACACTAACACAACACACCACACACACTAACACAACACACACACTGCATACACTAACACAACACACACACTGCATCCGCTACACTAACATACACTCTGCATCCGCTACACAATAACACTCTCTGCATTCACTACACATTAACACTGCATTCACTACACTAACACACACTCTGCATCCGCTACACACTAACACACTCTTTGCATTCACTACACATTAACACACACTCTGCATTCACTACAAATGTACACACACTCTGCATTCACTACAAATGTACACACACTCTGCATTCACTACAAATGTACACACACTCTGCATTCACTACAAATGTACACACACTCTGCATTCACTACAAATGTACACACTCTGCATTCACTACAAATGTACACACACTCTGCATTCACTACAAATGTACACACACTCTGCATTCACTACAAATGTACACACACTCTGCATTCACTACAAATGTACACACACTCTGCATTCACTTCACTAACACACACACTACATTCATTACACTGACACACTCTGCATTCACTACACACTAACACACACTCTGCATTCACTAAACTATGCACACACTCTGGATTCACTATACTGACACACACTCTGGATTCACTACATTGACATACACTCTGCATTAACTGTACACACAGCATCCACTACACAAACATCCTGTATTCACAGTACACACACTACATCCACCACAAATTGAAACACTTTGCATTCACTATACACAGACACTGCGTCTAATACACACACTACAGACACTGCATCCACTAAACACATTTCATCTAGTACATACAAACAATACATCCACTACACAAACACACACTACATCACTGTACACACACTACATCCACTACTCAAATACACTCTGCGTTCACTATACACACTGCATCCGCTACACAAACACACACACTCTGCATTCACTGCACAAACAGTATCTAATACACACAAACACTACATCCATTACACACATTCTAATTCACTTCCACTATACACACACCACATTCACTCCTGCATCATTGTGGGCGGACTAGGTAGGGCGTGGGCAGGCCCGGGAGGAGGGGGGGGCCTAGACCTTGTGCTTTGTCATGGGCCCCAAATTTTCTGATGGCGGCCCTGCATGTAATATGTGGGATTGACCAGGGCCGGCCTTAGGGGTGTGCGAGCTGTGCGACCGCACAGGGCGCCATGGAACAGGGGGCGCCCTGTGGCCGACACAGCTCACTCATGGCCGGAGGGCAGGGGAGCTAAAAGAGGTACCTGGCTGGAGGATTAATTGTTCTCCACCCGGGTCTATTTAAAAAAAAAAAAAAAAAAAAAAATCGCGGCAGAGGGGGCGGGGTTTACCGAGCGGTGGAGGCGGGGCTTATCGAGAGGCGGAGACGGGGCTAATACCTCCCGAAGCCCCTGCTGTACAGGAAGAGGGAAAGATGCTTCCCCATCAGCCAACTGCATCCACTGGAAAGAGGTAAGTGTGTGTGTGTGACTGTTTGCCTGTTTGTGTGACTGTCTGTGTGTGTGTGTGTGACTGTCTGTCTGTGTGACTGCCTGTCCTTGTGTGTGTGTGTGTGTGTGACTGTCTGTCTCTGTGTGTGTGTGTGACTGTCTCTGTGTGTGACTGCCTGCCTGTGTGTGACTGTCTGTGTGTGTGACTGTCTGTCTGTGTGACTGCCCATGTATGTGACTGCCCGTGTATGTGACTGCCCGTGTATGTGACTGCCCGTGTATGTGACTGCCTGTCTGTGTGACTGTCTGTCTGTGTGACTGTCTGTCTGTGTGACTGCCCGTGTGTGTGAGACTGTCTGTCTGTGTGACTGTGTGTGTGACTGTCTGTCTGTGTGTGTGACTGCCTGTGTGTGTGACTGCCTGCCTGCCTGTGTGTGTCTGTCTGTAACTATCTGTCTGTGTGTGACTGCCTGCCTGTGTGTGTGACTTTCTATCTGTGTGACTGCCTGCCTGTGTGTGTGACTTTCTATCTGTGTGACTGCCTGCCTGTGTGTGTATAACTGTCTATGTGTGTGTTACTGTGTGTCTGTGTGTGTGTGTGTGACTGCCTATGTGACTGTCTGTCTGTGTGTGTCGCTGTAGCTGTGCCATTGTTTGTGCCTGTGCCTGTATGTGTGACTGCCTTTAACTGAGTGTGTGTGTACATGCCTGTAACCGAGTTTAAATTTCCCCCACCCCTTCCTGTCAAGGCCGCACTTTGACTGACAGACGCTCACTCACTGACAGACGCACACTCACTGACGACACATACACACTCACTGGCGACACATACACACTCACTGGCGACACATACACACTCACTGACTGACACATACACACTCACTGACTGACACATATACACTCACTGACCAACACACACATTCACTCACAGACACACACACATTCACTTACAGACACACACAATTACACACTTACAGACACACACACACACACACACACACATTCACTTCAAAATAAACACTCACAGACACACACACAGACATTTCCACTAACACTCACAAACTAATATTTTTTACATTTATTTTAAATCCACCCAGCCTCCCTGGGAAAGCTGGAGTGGATTTCTTACCAGCAGTCCAGTGTGGCTGCTGGGCAGGCAGGCAGGGGGCGCACAGGCTGAGTAAGCAGCGCTTAGTGATGCCGGGAGCCGGACTGACGTCATATTCTGGCTCCCGGCTTCATTAAGCGGCGCAGAGGAAGCTGAGCAGGAAGAGCTCAGGTGAGTATGCTCCTTCGCTGCCCGCTGCCAGCCTTGGGGGGGCTCAAAAGTGGCCAGCCGGTCAGCTCTTGAGCCCCCCAGGATGCGAGGCAAGCAAGGGATCTGCCTGGGGGTTTGGAGGGATGCTTTTTTTTGCCGCCCCCTGCAAAGTGGCGCCCAAGGCAGATGCCTTGTTTGCCTCGTGATACACACGTCCCCGGTGCCTGTGTGTGTTACTGTATTCAGGCAACTTGGTGGGAGGTGGGGGGGGCGCCGTGAAGACTTTTTGCACAGGGCGCCTAATTGCCTAAGGCCGGCCCTGGGATTGACAGATGGAGGCTGCTGGAGTCGGGACCTATGACATTATTAGTATGCAGCTTCCATCAATATGATCTGTACAACATGACCGGACATTCCCAGAAATCTCTGTGATTAAGTGATGAAAACTCTGCTTAATAAAACGTTATTGACAGCAATGTCGCAATCCACAGCCACTCCCAAACTGAACATCAATTTCCTACAATTTATAAGAAACAAATACATTTTAAAATGTACAAATCTTATTAAGCACAATATTAAGTAAACCATCAAATTACTGCATGCAAGATGTACAAAATATTGATAGATGCAATATGAATCTATAGGTAGTGTGACGGACCGCTGGCACTCCAACTGAGTACCTCCGCCAATTGATGCTCCTAGCGCTTGCCGAGGACTCAGAGCACTCCAACCAACACCATCAGAACTGCGGACCCCACTTCCAGCGATGCAGCTGCGCAGGGGTCTCGCCGTCTTTCACCCACCCTGGATCCATGACCAGGATCCAGCTCCCAGTGGGTGAACCTCTCTTAAATCCAGAGTGCGTAGCAGGAACAAATCAAGTTCTTATAAGAGCTTACTCTGGGAAGTAAGTGATTATAGCAATCCCCAGAGTGTAGGTATCCATTCCCCCAAGCATGACCCAAGGCTTCAAGAAAGGTGCAAGTAGGTCTGGTTTATTGAGGGCTACCTGCCCGGTATTTATGCAAGTGTCCACCAGGTAGACACGCCCCTAGGGGACCTGATGGAACACATATTGGATATTAGCCAATCACAGACAATACAAACAAAACACTCCCACAGTAACATCACAATCCCTCCTCTCTATCCTGGAGATAATTGGGAAGTAATCAAATTATCTCCCAGGACAGAGGCAAAACTCCATTAACCACATGGTTACAAATATACATAAAATTACACAATGTTACAATTACTACATAAAACATATCCCCAGATAGCTTAGATCTGAGCGCACATTATTACCGAATGGCGCTCAGATCCCATACATACAGTTCAATCGCCATGGAGCCAAAGTCTTTTCCATAGTCTTTCATTACACGAATACGCTACATGGCATAGCTATCTGGGTAGCACTACTCACATACTGAAAGTCCCGAATTCCCCGGCAGAAATTCACAAATAAACCTTTCTGCAGGGTAAAATACAGCTATCAACACAGGGGCCATAGTCGGAAGACAGGAGGCTAGTCAGTAGTCCCCTCCAGGCACAAGTGGCGAAGGGCACTTGGTCACAGGTAGTATATGCCAAACCCAAACTTCGTCAAACCTCTCCAAAATAATGGTAATCGTGTGTAAAATAGTCAAACATACATCAAAATATTATAAATAAAAAACAGAAAATTGCAAGCAAACAAAAATATATACTAGACAACAATACAGTGGAATTCAGTGAGAAATGGACAATGCAAAGTCCAACATGACCAATCCACATTTTTTTCCAGAAAAATACTTTTATCGATCATCCTTTGACGATTTATTAATTCATATTCTTATTGTTTGTACCAATTATTGTTTTGTACGTTAATACAGATTGCATACGATTATGATACTTTTCCATAAAAATTTCAATCCTTGACATTAAATTTGCAAAGGTTAGGCACTTTAAATAAATAATAAATTATAAATATAACAGTAACCCAACCCAATGGTTAATCTTCAATGTGATCACCAAATGAATTGAAAAATCTAAAGTAAAGAAGGGTGTAATGCATATAATAAAGTATGTATATTAATATATGCCAACAACTTTTGTACAGTGTTTTAATAACAGTCTCTGTAAATCACTAGATTTTCAGAGAACTGCCTAACACCATTTGTAATGGCTGTCACTCAGATAGCCACCAGAGGGACTTCCTGGTTGTAGTCCTGCAAAGATTGTTGGACTAACGTTTGTCAAACTCTCCCCATAGAGATGCATTAAGTCAGTGTATTTCTATGAGGAGATGCTGTTTGGAGTAGCATGAGTACTAGTCCCCAAAGGGCCCCCATGGGATAGTTTTGCATTGGCAGAGCATTGATGGTCTCAGCCAAGTAAGAGTGGCGGCTGGTGTGAGACTGGGGGGTGGGGAGAAGAAGAAGAAAGAAGTGGAGTAATAAAGTTACTTTTTATTATTTAAGGGGGCATTAACCTAAATAAACTCTAACGTTAGAGCGTTCTGTAAATTACAAGAAAATATAACAACTTTAGTATAAATCTGTAATACAACTCCAATTACTTGTCAACCAACCCTCTGATGAGAAACAAAATATGTTAAATGATATTGTGATACTTTTTATTTGAGATTTTGGTGATAATCTTTTGTTTATGTATAGAAAAAAATCGTGTCATACTTTTAAATGAGATTTTCTAAAATAATTATATTTAGGGAAGATGGTGTTAAAGACAACATGCATTTGAACACAATAAGAGACAGATGTAGACAAGATTGTCAGAATCCCATATTCTGTGAAAAGTCAGGGGGATGGAACAAGTCAGACAGACTGAGCAGAAGGCTGCCGTGAAGATTTTGGGTCTACAAGCTTTTACATATTTTTGAGCATGTTAATGCAAGTTGTAATTAAAACATTTGAGTGCTCTATTAAATAATTTGTTAACTTGTACTTATTTACATCTCTGTCTCATAAGAAAATTACTATCAAGAACAGCTAGCACTCCCATTGGGCAAGGCCAGAAGGTGCTAAAATTAGGGAATATTTTTAGTATGCTTATGTCTACAGCCAGAAGAGACTCTGCGTTTGTGAATGTGTCTTACTAGAGGTAGATAATAAGTCCTTGTGAGTGTAATGTTGACTTATACGAATATATAATTTTTTTATTTTTATTTTTTTTAACCACCACTAAAACTGATTACAGGAGTTGGTTTATAAATATTATTTATATATAGATACACAATTTTATACTACTCAGTGTAGCTTTTTTTGTTTTTTGAATCTATAAATATTTTCACATATTTATTGGCTGATAACCCTGGTCAATTCATTGACCCTTTGGGATCTCTGTACTACCATTTTAAAGCGGCTCTGTTGTGTTGGGACTGCTCCACTGGGTGTCCGGTGACCGTGGCTTGCAGGGGAAGCTGAGCTATACTTACCTAAACCTGTCCCTCGCAGCCATCGCCATGGTCTTCCTGCTGGTCCTCTTCAATTCCGGATGGTTCAGATGCCAGGGGCCCACATCAGTTCTGCACTCTATTGCAGTCCTCCACGGGATCTCCACAGACAGATACTTTTTCCTTTCAGCTCTGGCTAGTGGTGGTTGGGAAAAACAAAACTTGACAAGGCATCAATGCCTTTTCTCACATTTTGTCAATCACACCAAAATTACCGAGTATCCCCTACTTTGTCTTATGATATCGAATCCAAAACCTTCCTGACTCTTCATGGAATTTAGTACCCATCTCGAAGATTCCAGTATTCAGGCATTTCACTGATGAATATTTTTGGGTAAAAAAAATAAAAATAGTGATGGTAGACCATACATTTTATATTTAAAAACAAAAACAAAAAAAAAAAAAAAACCTTCCTTAACACATTTCAGAAGCTTTGTTTGTTTCTGAAATAAATGTATTTGTTCAATCCTGTCTCAGGATGCGTGGGATGTAGTAGAAAAGAGACTGCTTTGATTGGTATTGATTGGACAGAAAATACTCGAGGAGATATTTCCATGCATTGCTGCACATCCTAATACGTCTCTTCTTAACATCAAAAATTAGAATTTCCAAATTCTATTACCTTCTGATTTGAGTGCATTGCTTGTCCCCTATTTATACAGTGCCAACAGATTCCACAATGCTTTCTATTTTAAATAATTGATACATTTCTAGTCTATTAGAGGCTCAGGGTTACCAAAAAAATACATCTACATATTTTCACATTTGTAACCAGGTTAATGCAGATATAGTTCAGATTTAATTGTTTTTGTTTTTTTTTTAAACTTAAAAGGCTCACTAAACGCATTAATATGTGAGAGAGTTAACCAGGTGACAATTTGGCTAATCATTAGGCGCAGCCTCCGGGATGTTTTTGCAGACATAGTTATTGGAAAATTGTGTAACTTTACCCCTGGCTGTGGGCAGTGCCTGGCTACCTTGGTGTATTGCATCGTAAGGTCAACAATACGGAAACAAGAAGTAGTTATACCATGCTCTTTTATTCCCAACAGAATCTAAGAGAAAATGACGCAACTTTTCTCGGCTCTGATGTACATGTTCTGGGCATACTGGAATGATCAACCATTCAGATGCCCAGGTCATTGCTCTGGTTTTGCTCCTGGCATTCCCAATAGTACATTCTTCATTCTGTCTATTTTTGTTTTGGTATTTGACCTGGCTTGCTCCCATGTTCTCTGTTTCTTGGTTTTTCTTTTTGCCACCTTCATCCATCTTGATTGATTGATTCTGCATATTGTGCAATCAGTTGACCTCTGATTGATCCTGACTCTTTTGCAATCGGCCTCTCTATGTATGGAACCACGTTAATTTCCCCATTATAAGGACTGGTAACACGTATCTATACTGCATTTCCTATTTTGGAGATAGTATTTAGATTCAAGTCTTGGTCACTACAACTACTTTACAAATGGATTCAAAAGAAAACAAATCTCAACTCCTCAGTTTACAATTTGAAAAACAAGCGGACTTATTGTTATTAAAAATGTTTTTATTGCAAAACTACAATGACAGAATGGAACGCAATATAAAGCATTTATTTCACTTCCTTCTCTAAAATTAACAAAATCTATGCAATGGCAGGAAGACCAAAAGAAACGATAACAAGTTAAAGGACCACTCTAGGCACCCAGACCACTTCAGCTTAATGAAGTCGTCTGGGTGCCAGGTCCAGCTAGGGTTAACCCTTTTTTTTTTTAATAAACATAGCAGTTTCAGAGAAACTGCTATGTTTAAAAATGGTTTAAGCCTTCCTCCAAAGCCTCTAGCGGCTGTCTCATTGACAGCCGCTAGAGGCGCTTGCGTGCTTCTCACTGTGAAAATCACATTGAGAGCACGCAAGCGTCCATAGGAAAGCATTGTAAATGCTTTCCTATGCGACCGGCTGAATGCGCGCGCAGCTCTTGCCACGCGTGCGCATTCAGCTGACGGGGCGGATCGGAGGCGGAGAGGAGGAGGAGAGCTCCCGCCCAGCGCTGGAAAAAGGTAAGTTTTTACCCCTTTTCCCCTTCCAGAGCCGGGCGGGAGGGGGTCCCTGAGGGTGGGGGCACCCTCAGGGCACTATAGTGCCAGGAAAACAAGTATGTTTTCCTGGCACTATAGTGGTCCTTTAACATAGTTAACTTTGGACCGAGTTAATTGACAGCTGATGGATGTCCTAGCCGAATGAGTGATGATGTCACCCAAAAGGTGATACAAGAATACCCAGATATACACTCTGCAAAGTTTATTTTATTTTATTTTACCTTTTTTCTGATGGGGGTGACTGACCACATCTGAAGGTGAATGTCCTAGCAGGTTTCTAATCAATGACCTTAGAATTATAATGTCCCAAACGACATAATCAAAAAGAATCACAGCTTGAGTTAGGTCAGGATATCATGGAAGTTTAACTGCATTCTGGGCAGCAAAGTTACATGGCCCACGCATTGACTGTGCTTTGCCTTGGCATTAAGAAGGGCATTGTCAGGGTACAGAAAGGTGTGTCTTCTCTCATCCTGTACTTTTAAATCTGATCTCTGTATATCCCCTCTGTTTAAAAAGATAATGAAGAAGTCAGAGAAGCGTATCACTGTGTAGAAGACAGATCTACATGCCCGCAACTTTTAGCTCTAGAACAGACTTCCTCAAACTCCGGCCCTCCAGATGTTGCTGAACTACAACTCCCATGATTTTATGAATGAAATAGATAGGTTGAGAATCATGGGAGTTGTAGTTTAGCAATATCTGGAGGGCCGGAGTTTGGGTGAAAGTTTTCTGTTCAATATAGTATATTTAGCCTTTTTGCTGCTAATCTGTGGCTTCTCTAGATCCCCTCATGTTCCCTGGGTAGGAGTGAGACATGTTGCAGCACCATATTACACTGCCTTTCTGATTAAAGAGACACTGTCAGCACTACAATAACCTACCCTCACTGCGTAGCCTATGATGTGGGGAGATCTGTGCAAACTTTTGGATATTCTCAGAATGTTTCACCATTTGCACATTGTTAATAATTACCAAGGAATCACGGCGCATATCTTTATGGACTGAGGAAGACATCTAGTGTGTCTAAACGTTGCCTTTTTGTTTTGACACACCACCATCATACCGGATTGTTGTGTGGTGAGTATTTCAATGATATCTATAAAATAATTTTTTCCCAACCAGTATAAGATACACACACTTCTGTTCACTTGTTACATACACATTATCAGACTTGTTCCATATTTGTCTATAATTACAGTATAGAATTTTGCCATTTCAAATTTTTTAGATTTACAAAACCAGAAATGTTAAGGAGATCTAAATTGTGCCCCATTTACAGATCTATGAAACTCAGGTCAGATCTCTCAACGTTGATACAATTCCTGCCCATTTAAAAAAAAAAATATATATTTTTTTGAATTTTTATTATTAATCATCTTTATTTATCGTCAGATAGCGGCAGGAGTACACCAATTGGCAGTCTTGCATAAAACATTGCTTGCCCATGTACCTCCATCCCAACAGCAGCCATACTAAGATGGGGGAGGGACAGAGAGAAAGGAAAAATTGAGAAACAGAGACAGAAATAAGGAAGAGTACAGAAGACTTCAGAAAATTACTTTATATTCCACATGTTCCGTTACCTCGATATCTCTGCTGAGTTGCTTAACGATCTCTGTGACGGTCTGCATGTGGTTTTCAAGAAATCTCTGAGCCATGGTATCCCACTGCTGGCCACGCATGCCACGCAATTTGGAAACATCATCTTTAATCTTGAAGGCCTGGTCTAAAAGAATCGTAGTGGTCTTCTCCTGATTAAATATCCGGTCTTCTATTACCTCGACTCGAGCTGTAGGGATTGCTGGCAGGAAGGATTGTCCCCTGTCATTGAAACGGTTATTTATCAGAAAATGCCTTATTTGATGGAAGCAGTTAAAGAATGTATTTTATGATAAAGACTTGGCACTAAGGTACCATCAGTTTCCAGTAAAATGAAGTACATTTATGTAATTATGGCAGAATAATTCAGTAATTCGTTTTGCTTTAATACCATTTATTACATGGATTGGGATAGCACTTTTTTTTTCCTTCTATTAACATGATCACATTTACATTAATAATGTTAAGAGAAAACGTAAGTATAGAGAGTTCCCTTAAACCACACAATATTTTTGGAAGAGTTTTTCAAAGGATTTAAAAGGACCACTATAGTCACCCAGACCATTTCTTCTCACTGGGTGCAGTGCTTGTAATTTTAACCCTTAAAATGTAAAACACTGCTTTTATAAAAAAAAAAATTAAAAAAAAAATTATATATATATATTTAAGAAACAGGAATGTTTACTTTGCAGGATAAAACCCACCTCTAATGCCTGTCTTCGGGAGGCTCTGTCAATGCACTGGACAAGTACAATTTGGTCACGTGACGCAGAAGCTCACAGGAAAGCAATGGATTCAATGTTTTCCTATTAAGCATTGGATGCGCGCAGTGCTCGCTGCACATGTGCATGGGATCCCCACTGGTCCTCTATGGGGAGTGTTGGATTGGTCCATGGCCGAAGGAGGCCATGCCTACTCCATGATATCACAGGAGGTGGAGAGTTGAGCAGTGCAGAGGGAGTCGCAATGTGGGAAAAAAAGTAGTATAAAGCTTAATTTTATAAAATGTATTGGCAAAGGGTGAGAGAATCTATGTATAACTAGGGACAAGGGCACTGTAACGTTAGGAATAAAGGTTTGTATTGCCAATGCTATAGTGTCCCGTTAATATTTTTGATAAACCTTTAAAATAGTTTAATATTTTCAAAAATATTAAATCATTTTTTTAAAATGCATTAAAAAAAAAAAAATATTAATTGAGCCCATTGTCGGTAAATATTTGCTGTAAGCAATTGTTATTTGTAACAGCCGGTAGATAATTGCTTCCATAAAGGACTCACAGGTTTTACCCCTGCTTTTAATGCCTGCTAGCCATTAACATCTACTTTACCTGATACCGACCACAACATAACATTTACTGTTTTGCAAAGTGGGAAAAAGGCGCATGCAAGTTTTAACTACATACGCAATACTCCACTAGGACAAAGTTCACGTTAACACTTTCAGTGCCACAGGGAGGAGCTGAGCGATGCACTTTTCTCTCCTTCCATACTAAATGGCTCATTAACATATTAACACATTAAAAAAAGAAAAAAGAAAAAAGTTTTTTTTTCTAAAAAGTGGAGTCCCCGAGAACCCAATAATATTTTGTAGGGTCCTATAGGGTGGTCCGGACACCTTTATTCACCCCAAGGACCGCGAGATGAAGGATAATTTATCATCTCAACAAATTAGTCCTCTAAATCATCCAAATGGGGCCTTGCGATTCCTAGTCTCCTGTAAGAGTGTTAACTCTTAGACAATAGGGGCCAGGAAATGCCAAGTCTCATTGGCCAAATGGGACCAGGAGATGCCCAGTCTCCTGACCCCAAACCTGTTATGTCCCATAGATGGGTTAACCTTTTTAATAGAAAAGGGGCCAGGAAACAACCAGTCTCCTAGCCATGCTATTAGTCCCATTAGGTCTCCAGGTGTCTCCAAGTCCCTAGTCAACACCCAATAAATGTCCTTACCTAGTCCCTCACGTGTACTCACAGAAACATTAAATAGCCAGAGGAGGTCCAAATATCTCTAAAATATATTAAAAAAAAAAAAAACAATAATACTTACCGGTCAATGTCTTTACTTAAATTATCTTTCTCCAGCCACCAAAATAGGCCCCCAAAAATTCCATGATATTCTGATGCAAAGTAAACAATTTTACAAAAACTACTGGCATCACACAAAAATTCTTACCTCCAAACAAAAAATCCTCTTCACCCTTCAATCTAACGTTTACCCTACATACAGCGCTCATGGCTTACACTTAGTCAAACCCTACATACAACAATCATACCTTACACTCTACAGTCACACCCTACATACAGCACTCATGGCTTACACTCTACAATCACTTCCTACATATCACATACGTAGCTTACAATCTGTCACACCTTACATACAACACTGTTACCTCACACTCTACAGTCACACCATGAATGCATAATTCACACCCTACACTATACAGATATTACCCACAGCACTTTCACTTCACTTTCTATCCACAGATTTTACTTTTATAGAGTTGGGTGTAGAGGACACCTCACAAAATGATGTGCCTACATTCTCCGGAGATATAAATTTAGTACAGACTGTGAGACAACTAGTTATGGGTTTGTGAAGATGTTTAAAGTGTGTAGAATTATTGACCCAGCAGATACGCAAAGGGCACATACCTTTCGGGGTACGTTAATAGTTGCATGCTGTTTTCTCTTGACATTTCACTGGTTAATTTCACTTAAATGTATTCCTGGATAAAAGATATGCACATCCGTGATCTGTGCTCATAGACGAGAACTAGAAAATCTCTATAAATGGAAAAGAATCGCTGTTATATGACTAAGCTACATTGTATGCTTTTAGATGCTTTCTATCAATGGAACAATCGATAATATGTACACAGGTAGCTATCATCAGCCAGAGTTATAAAGGTGGAACAATCCCCATGGAAACCAGCGGAATTAGCAGGAACAGTAAAGAAGTACACTTCAAGTATCATAACCACTATAGCCTGATGTAGTGGTTATGGTGCCCAGTGTGCCATGCCACACTCCCAGAGTAAATTAGCAAGCTGTTTAAGAATGATTTTGCAACTTGCCTGAGCCCCCGGAGCACCTTGCCACATCTGGCTTCCTCTGGTATATGAGAAAATGGATGTTCCCCTGAACGAAGCTTGCCCCAATTATCCCCTAAACAGTTAGGGTTCGATTCCGGTCATCATTCCCTTAATTTTCCCTCCCTATCCTGTTTTGCCACTTTTGAATGTCCGAATTGCTGGAATTTGTGCGTATTTAAAGTCAGACCGAAACAAACTGCACATGTCTATTAGCAGCAAGTATATATCTAGGCCTCTTTCCTTCGAACCATCTCCCACATGGAATGCTAGAAGACTGTATTAAATTGCACCTACCATGGAAAACTGACTCCGTGTCACTTTAGAGGGAATATAATTACACTGATACATTGTTTAATCCACATTCTTACTTAATGCAAATTTAAAACCTAATTCCTTGATATATATTTTTGTTTTACCTCTTTAATTATTCACCACTTGGCCATTATGCTAATGAGATAGCTTAGTGGTTAGTGCTCTAGATGCATTTATATATGCCTGCTGATTGTAGTTGCCAAGTTTACCTTTGTTATCCTTTTCAATGTCAATAAAATAAATACCATTAAACAGAACACTAGAAGCACCAAAACAACTTTCATAGAGAGTTGTGATGTATAGATAATGCCACTGCAATGTAACTGCTCCATTCTCTGCCATTTAGGAATTAAATCACTTTGTTTATACAGCTTCAGCCACACCTCCCTGCATGTGACACAGCTTTCTTAAACACTTACCACAAAGAGATCTTGTGTTTACGTTTCCTTTATTGCACAGTCGGTTTAATTTAGAATTTATTCTTATCTCCTGTTCTGTTAACAGCCTTCTAGACATTGCAAGAGCCTCCTGTGTGCGATTAAAGTTCAATTTACAGAGAAGGCGATAAAAATTTCTAAAGTAAGTTGACATATGATTGAACATTAAACCATTTTGTTTTCATGCAGGCTGTGTGCGTCACAGCCAGGGTGTGTGTGGCTAGGGCTGCAAAAACAGAAACAAAAGTGATTTAACTCCTAAATGGCAGAGAATTGAGCAGTGAGACTGCAGAGGCATGATCTCTACCCTAAAACGGCTTCACTCAGCTCAAGTTGTTAGATGTCCTTTTAAAATGGATCATAATGTATGGATAATAAAATGTATACTGCAGGACAAGACTAAGAACTAGCAAAAGCTAAAGTCATTTTAATGGTTACATGGTATCAGTCTGTATTTTTTTTAATATATATTTCTGTTGATTTACTGGTTAAATTCAACACAGTGTATAAATTCCATATAGGTGAACTTGCCATCAATATATTATGTGGGTGGCAGGTAGAGCATATTTTAATCGCTGGTAGAAAAGAAACATGACGATTTATAACCTGATCAATTATTTTATATAGCTGTAACATAGGGTTAGAATAAATTAATTCACTCAAGCAGCAGTAATCTGCCTAGTCACGATAAAAACAACTTTAAAGCAGACATTTATCTTCTCCCTAAAGTAAATGCACGCAGTGTGTACATTGACAGATTAATAGATAAAATATGGTATACATTGAATATATTTTCTTAGGCGGAACATATTCTTTAGATGAAATTGAATTACACTGAACTGACACTGCATTGCGTATAAAAATAAGGGAACAGCCAGGATCTTCTCTATCACCCTAACTTTGACACATTAATCTACATTTAAGGTAGCTTTCCTCTGAATATGAATTTGATTAAATCATCAAGCAGTCGCTTCGTCAATCGCATTTACGTGAAGCAGAATAGAATGTAAGAGAATATGCAAACTGCTTTATTTGTGCACAGCCAGCTGAACCAATAAGGGGTTTATTCACTAAACTGGATTGCTAAAATCTACTGTTGCTGTCTAATTTTCACAGATCTGTTTTCAATTTAGTATTATTCGCTTAGTCCGTAAAAAACAGTTCAGCTGAAAATGTAAGTGAACTAGCAGAAACGCCCCCACCCCCTGTTTGATTATTCACTTAATTTAGTTTGTTTGGTAATCTAGCTATTGTCCCTGAATTTGCATAATTCATTTGCATTTGTCTTTTTCTAAAAGCTAAATCTCAATAATTATTGCAGTTGGCCTACTTAACATCAACTGTATTGTAAGCGAATTACCCCTGAATTTGTCAGGTTCTGAAGCAGCTTTAAGAGCGTTAGATCTATATCCTATGATGGAGAGAAACTGAACATTACCTTGAAGTACGAATGGCTGCATTAGTTACCATTGAACACTAACAGGGCTATTAACTAAAGTGAGAATTTTAAGGAATTGAAGTGCATTTCAAATTTAAGACCAAAATAGCAAAAATGGAAGCATAGCCCACTGTAAATATTTCAGATTTTGGTATTTTGACCTTAAAGATCTGCTCTCACCATATCCTATGTCTCTGAAGGGAAGGGGTTAGTGTGAGGGTCCCTAGGACTTTACTAATGAGGGGAGAACTACATATGCTCTGCTATCAGCTTGTGTCCAAGGACTCGTGGACCTTGATCCATATTCTGCCATCCCACCAGCCAAGGAAAGTCCATTAACCCCAGCATTATGTAGACCTATTCGCATTAACATAAATTGCCAGGTGTGTGCCAATTGCCCATAGTTATGAAAGTAGCAGGTATGCTTCCCCCTAAGTACAGTTCCCAAGGTGATGTCAAGTCACCTTCTAGATCAGGGATAGGCAACCTTTGGCACTCCAGATGTTGTGGACTACGTCCCCCATAATGCTCGCAAAGCATCAACGGAGGTGTAATCCAAAACACCTGGAGTGCCGAAGGTTGCCTATGCCTGGTCTAGATTATAATTTATATAGCAACCAAACATAACTTAATCATGATACAGCAACCACATATAATATACCATCCCAAAAAACTAAAATCTCAGACTCTATTAAATAATTAACGTTTAGTAGTCAAGAACGATATGTATATGCTGCAGGGCATCACTCACATTGACCTAGACCTGTAACCATTTCCGTACCGGAGGTGAGCTCATCATTCTACAAAGCAATGTGTTGAACACAACCCTGGCACTCGAAGGGTTAAGCCCAAAACAGATGAACATGCTAATTCGGGCGGTTTGTGTGCAACATGATTTGTTAGCTCATTCTCTATTTAGAATGTATGACCAGGTAAAAATAAATAAATAAAAATGGCTAGTATGCTTTTCACTGAGCCTTAGTAACACAACCAGAAGGGAGTTTCAAATTTAATACAAATTTGCTGAAACTGGAAGCATATCTGTCTTGGAGACTTTTTTTCCAGTCCAGCTATTAAGTGAAATTATAATCTAGACCAGTGAAATTTCCAATTTACTGTGGATTCACTTTAAATTCTAAAACAAATCTCACTTAAGAGACAACCGACATTCACAAAAATGTCAATTTACAGAAAAGCAAAGTTATTTAAAAAAATTAGACGAAAACAGACTGAAAATCTAGTTGGCCGTGAGAAACTATTTGTCTATTTTGCCCAAAAAATTGAAAATCACTTTGACTTCCCAACAATTCACATTTTTAGTAAATAGCGAAGACATTAATATCTCTCCACCCGTTTTAACAGCAGTAACTTTGCACTTGTTGCAAAACTGCAGCTTTTATTATATAAAGATAATATTATTAAAATAGTTCTTACCTAGAAATGGTCTCTGGTCACAGGTAATAGCTGCAGCCACAGGTCTGGGCAGCCAATGCTATATTATTCTATCAATCTCTATCCTGGAAACATTCCTTAAATAGTAAACAAAGTAACCAAACAGGCACAAAGTATTGCTAAGTATTACGCCCTTGCGTAATCACCCAACAGCCTGTTCTCCAACTTACTCAGATCCAAATTAAGATAAAGAACTGTTATGTGGATGTGAGTTGTTTTCAGTAAAAATCTGTCATATACATCAAATATAAATTCATTTTCACCTTGGATCTTAATGTTTGATCATGTCATTTTTCACATCATTCCCATTCACACACTTGCTGGCTGGGATCAGATTTCACATCTCACTTTGCATTGCTCCCTCCTTCTGTGTACACGTGTTACTAGGCTACAGGAATGCTAAAGCCTTAAATCATTTGTGTTTTTTTATTCAGTAGCAGGAAAGTCTGGTTAATAATGCACAAGCCTTGAGAGCTTATAAAGACGTAGGGGCTTATTCACTAAACACTAAATTGCAGTGAGCTGAAAATGAACCAGGGTTATTCAATAAAGGGAGAATTCAATCTTAATTCAAAGAGAATTTAAAATGAAACGCCTACGTGGCTGAAATGAAAGTGAATTTTTCCAAATCAGCTATTTTGATCTCGTATTAAAAGTTCACTTTAAATTCTCACTTTACAGAGTAATTCACTAAGGTGAGAATATAAAGTGAATTGGACATTTAAGGTAAAAATAACCAGCTATGATTTCATTAGAGCTACTCTGGCCCTAAATTTGAAATTCACTTTTAATTCTCAGGTTAGTAAATAGCTGATATGGGGAATAACCGCCATGGAACATTCTGCTTGTTACATGTGCAGTGCCTTCCAATAGTATTTATAAAGCAATAATTACTTTGTGTACAATTAAAAACTGCACTGCAGTCACCTGAACGTTGCAGCCTAATACAGTTCTGGTGTCTATAGTCTGTCACTGCATGCTTTTCAGTGCAAACACTGCCTTTTCTGCCTAGTAACACCTCTAGTGACAGTCACTCTGATGACCACTAGAGGTGCTTCCTGTGTCGGTGATGCATCAATGCATCTCTATGAGAAGATGCTGATTGGTGCAGTGTGGTGTTTTGCATTGCGCACAAGACTCCCAATGCTTTACCTATGGGAAAGGATTGGAATGGTTGAGATTATTAAATTTGATGATCTAAGCCAGGGAGGAGGGACAAGGAGGGGCCATCCACGGCGAGACCAGCGTGGCGTTGGAAAAAAAGTAAGCAAAGTATATTTTTAAAGGGAGGCAAGGGTGGCAGGTCACCTAAAGAGTGTTTTCACCACTATAGTGCATGTTTGTATTCCTGACACTATAGTGTTCCTTTAAGTAAATATACTTTCCTGTGATATTTGTTTTGCCTCTATAACAAATAGATGGAACAGACAGATTTTAATGGAACACTTTATTCCTAACTCTGTAGTGTCCATGTCCCTATTTATAGCAGTCCCCCCTCTTTGCCGAAATATGAAAAAAATAAAAATAAACGTTTTACCTCAGAGCCGCTCACGTTTACCTCCTGCAACATCATTGTGGTAGCATGTCCTCCCCAGCGACGGTCACATCAGATGTGATAATGGGCCTGGCTGGGTGCTTCAGCCATTTAGCAGTGGACTGGGCCCCGTTAATGCCGACAGTATCTGTGTCAGTGTTTGTGTGTGTGTGGCTGCATGTGTATGTGTATATGTTCATAGATCCCAGAATTCACATTCAAACATCAACACTACAAGCAAACACACTCTTGCAATACACTCTGTATTACTATGCCAACATTATATACAAACACAGCCCTGCATTCAAACACCAAAACTACACACAAAAACACCCCTTCATTCAAACACAAACACTAGATACAAGCTCACCCCTGAATTCAAACACACTACACACAACTACGCCACTGCTTACAATAGTAGTTGAACAGTTGTTGACAATAGTGGTTACAAGCACAATTGTATTCAAATACACTACACGCAAATAAACCCCTACGTGCACACAAACATACTCCTTACAAAAACATGCTTATAATCAAGCACACAAACACTGCCCACATATAAAACGCTGCAAGAATGGGAAAATGGTAGATTCCCTGCTGGCTTTGCATCGTCGGAGAAGTGAGACAGATGGGAATCTACTCTTTGGCCACCCTTGTGCTATGTGGGGTCCAAAAACATTTCTTGCAACAGGGCCCTCTCTACATTAGTTCCGCCACTGGTGCTATCATTTGTTATTTTGATGGATTGTTCATTTGTTTATATGCTTAATGTTATTTGCACTTATGTGTTATTACTTGTAATTTGTTCATTAACTGGGAAGACTTATTACAGTAAAGAGGAAATTGTGTGAATCACCACTAAATGTATTCTGTATTTTTATTAATTAACAAATTTATCCTTACAAAAACTCCTACATCAATAATTTAGCAGTTACAGGAAAAAAAACACAACTACTTGATAGATAACACCATTAGAGTGCTGAGTCTACTGATGGCAATGTTATAATCGCTTTAAAATCATATGGTGCTATATTAATGGACTAGACGAGAGGGGATGCCTGCGTCTTTTCTTACTTAATTTTCTTTAAAAACATAAGGGTTTATCCATTAGTGAATTATAGTAATCCAAAACATAATGGCTACAGTGGAAGAAAAATGTATTTTCTTTTCATCTTCTTTCTTTCTCAAAAAAACCACTACAGCCTTTTAATGTAAAGAATAAAAATGAACATATCCCTTGCACACACTAAATTTCCAAGGAAGGAAAAGCGGTTATATAGGTCTTGTCCACCTTGAGTACTCAGTAAGGACACACACTATGATGTGGTTGGGACTTGTAAGAAATTGTAGACAATAAAAACTAAGTACAAAACTTTTTTTTGAGTCATTAACTTTGCGACAGAACTGCTAGGTGTCTCTTAAACTGGCCTGTACCTGATATTGGTGCAGCCGATGGAGCTTCTACCCTGGACTACGAGGGGTCCAGCTCACACTCCACTAGAAAACTAGGGATCTTGCTCACACTTCACTAGAGCACAAGGGAAGGTAAGCAGGAGAAGGAGTAAACATACATACAAACAACACTCAGATTCCCTTACAGACACACAAAATTCCGCTAACACATACACAACACTCAACCGGCACACACATGTAGCCTCCTCCCATACAGCTCTCACCCTCCTCCACACACAATATACTCAGTCATCGCTCATAGAAATAGAAGGGGCCCCAGTCTGGCACCCTGCCTAGGACTCCTGGCAACTAATCTGGCTATTTCACTAAAGCAAAGCTGGGGTGGTTCCAAAGCCTATTCTCAGGTGGAGCACTATGCGAGATACCTTTTTTCCATATAAATATTGTATTAGCTGTTAAAAAAAAAAAACATCTGAGTATTTGAGAACATTTTGTAAAAGTGTCTGAGTGTTTTTTTAATTGTTTTTGGGGGCATTATTAACCTGTCTTTATTAGAAATGTTTAAAGGAACAATCCACTGAAAAAAATTTATTTATTAAAAATATGAATGATTAGAAATAGCCCAAAGAAACGTGCATGTATTTTGTTTTGCAAATTTTCTCTGATGGTATATGAAAGAATAACTGGCAGCGGCAGCTGATGTGATGTCTGAAGCTGTTGAAAATCCTCCTTTTACCCAGCAGAGACTTTCAGTTTTGTCAATCAGTAGCTTCTCATTTAGAATCCTCTGTGGTTGAGCCACGAGCTCAGGTGCCTTCCCATCAGTAGACTTCCTAGGCAGGAGCAGACTGCATTCCCGTGGACAGGGGAGATAAAGGCTGAAGTGCATTGGTGTGTTCCTTTAGTAATGAAAACCCACAGCCCTCTTAGCTGACAACAGAGACATAGAGTAGAGTAGAAAAAGAGCCTTTCTATAGGCAACCCATGGCATTTGCCATGTCTTACACGTGTTAGTGAAATATAGAAACATTATGACAGTTCTGACTCCAATGTGATGTAAGTAAAGTCAGTGTTCAGCATCATGGGGACGATAGCTTTGCTTGATGAGGTGTTCCACCCCAGGGCCAGTCACGTCATAGAGAAAGGAACTGGGGGGGCCCAGAATCCCTCTGTTATATAATGTATCTTTATAATAATTGAAATATTTGTTGTTGTGGGCCGGTGAGGGTTAGGTAACCTCCTGCACTCCAGATGTTCTGGACTACATTTCCCCTGATGTTTTGCCAGCATTATGGCTTTAGGAGCATTCGGGGAGATGTAGTCCACCTCAGCTGGAGTGCCGATGGTTGCCTACTCAGGCTGCTAAGGAGAACTTGTCATGGCAGGTTCAATGTAAGTCCTAAGACAACCCCGCCTGCCTTCCTCCTTTAATAACCAAAAAAGAAAATGTCAGCAAAGGTTAGGTAGAGAAAGAGTGTATCCAAACAGCTCAATGCAATCTAAATCGAGATATGACATCACTTACCTATCTCTTATTTTAGCTTTCTCATAATCAATTCTGTCCTTGTCAGTGAAGGCTATAAGGAACCTGTCTCTTGCTTGCTGAATCAAATAGAATGTTTCTCATAGTCTAGATCTATATCTTTCATCCTAGACTGCTTCTTCTTACAAGCAATTAGTCCTCTCTTACACTTAACCCTAAAAGTTACCGTTGTTAGTAAAGGAAATCTATAGAGAGGAGGCCAAAATAAGTGCTCTATAAGTTAAAGCTCTGAATTGAAGTGTTATTTTAGAGTCCCCAAATAAAATCTGATTTCTAATGCTTTACATCATTTGAACCAACAGCAGCTCTGATGGCGTTCCTGCATAGAGAAGAACAGGGGCTTCCTAATTGTCCATTTATATAATAAAAGATTTAATAATTTAATTCACCATAGTCGTACTATTCAACGCATTTTGTTATTATGAGTCTTGAATAGAGTTGAGCGAACCCGAACTGAAAAGTTCGGGTTCGTACCGAACATTACGTTTTTTGGACCCCAGACCCGAACAAGGACATATCACTTTATGTTCGGATTGGAGTTTGGTGATTTAATGATGCGTTTTGAAAGGCCGCAGGGCAGCCAATCAACAAGCGTTTGACTCGTGTACCCTTAGAAGCCATCACGGCCATGCCTAATAATGGCATGGCTGTGATTGGCCAGTGCAGCATGTGACCCAGCTAGTAGGGGCATGTATATTAAACAGTGAGGAGCCTGTGGCTGCTCACTGTTTAAAAAAATAATTTCCCCTTCCTGAGCCCCTGAGCGGCGGGAGGGGGCCCTAAATACCAATAAGGGAGGGACCTATTGTCCCCCCATGGCCCCAACCCCTGAGCAGTGGGTGGGGACCCTAAATAACAATAAGAGGGGGGGTCCTACTGTCCTCCCACCGGCCCCAACCCCTATTGTCCTCCCCTCAGCCCCCACCCCTGAGCGGTGGGTGGGGGCCATAAATAAAAATTGGGGGGGATCTAATGTCCTCCCCACCGGCCCCCACCCCTGAGCGGTGGGTGGGGGCCATAAATAAAAATGGGGGGGACCTAATGTCCTCCCCCCTGGCCCCCACCCCGAGCGGTGGGTGGGGGCCATAAATGCGGGTGGGGGCCATAAATAACAATAAGGGGGGACCTAATGTCCTCCCCCCCGTCCCCCACCCCTGTGCGGCGGGTGGGGGCCCTAAATAGCAATAAGGGGGGGACCTACTGTCCTCCCACCCCGGCCCTCACCCCTGAGCGGTGGGTGGGGGCTATAAATAAAAATTGGGGGGACCTAATGTTCCCCCCCAGACCCCACCCCTGAGCGGTGGGTGGGAGCCATAAATAAAAATTCCCCCCTCCCCCCCAAAAATGTACCCCTACCTACCCCCCCTCATCCTAAAAATAATGAGGGGGGACCCTTGTCTAAATACCTGTAAAAAAAAAAATAGACTTACCATTTGATGTCTTCTTTCTTCTAAAATCTTCTTTTTTCAGCCCCAAAAAAGGCCAAATAAAAATCCAGAATAACCGACGCACTTTAAAAAAAAAAAAAAAACAAGCACAAAAAAAAATAAGTAGGCCCCCCCCCGTTATTGTTATTTAGGGCCCCCACCCACCGCGTAGGGTTGTGGGCCGGGGGGAGGACAGTAGGACAGTAGGTTCCCCCCTCCACATTCTTATTTAGGCCCCCACCCGTCGCACAGGGTTGGGGGCAATAGGTTTTTTTTTACAGTGAGCAGCCACTGGCTGCTCACTGTTTACTAGACACACCCCTACTCGCGGTATAGCGAGTAGGGGCTGAATTTACTAATACTAAGTAATCTTTACTTAGTATTAGTAAATGTGGCTGAAAGACCAATTTAGGTGACCAATTTAGGTCTTTCAGCCTTTTGGTAGATAGCTCCCTAATACCGTGTGAATTAGGGAGTTATCTACTAAGCAGCTACTTATTTTATGTTATTTTGTAAGTGATTTCCCTATCCACATTTGTTTGCAGGGCACTTGTCCTACTCTTACCCCTATTTTACTTCCTTTTGCAGCCCTCTAGCCCTTCCCAGGAGTTTTTTAGAGACATTTTTGTGCCCAAAAGTTCAGGTCCCCATTGACTTCAATGGGGTTCGGGTTCGGGGTCAAGTTCAGGGTCAAGTTTGAGCCCGAACCCGGACTTTTTTTCAAAGTTCGGCCGAACCTGCCGGACTCGAACATCCAGGTGTCTGCTCAACTCTAATCTAGAAGATTTACCTTAAAGCACCTATGTTCCCTCTGACTGTTTTATAAAGATAGATTCTTATGAACAATTCAAGTTGAAATATTTATTGCAATTCCAACAGTCGAAAGATATAACAGAATATTAGAGAGGATACTTTCAGGGTGTTTTAGTAAACTGAGACTTGTCAGGAATTCAAAGTGAATTTTAAATTTAAGGCCACAGTAGCTGAACTGGAAGTATAGATGATTTTGGATAATTGTTCCAGTTTGTTTTTTTGGCCTTAAGTTGAAATTCACTTTGAGTTCCCAACAATTCACACATTAGTAAATAACCCTGTATGTCCTATGGGCCAAGCTGAAATTGACAAAAGCTAATAAAGCATGAAACATCTGCTGTCAGGTTTCACATATAGCTTCTATACACAACATGGTAGGGTCACCTTCAACGGTCTTTGCAGAATGTTACTTTTTTTAAACGCTAAAATTATGTTAATAGTATTTCACATAAAAACTAAGAAAAATGGGATTATCTCTTGATGGACTAAGATAATCTTCTGCCACCTTCCCAATCTTGTCCCTAGTTTCAAAACAAATTATTTTAATTGCAAAACACATTACTGCTTGGGTTAAAAAACAAGTAGCAAGAGAGGTGAGAACGGACAGCTCAATTAGCCTGCCCTTCGGTGGGTCCCATCTCAGATCTCAAGATGGTTTTAGCTCATCTGGTGCCATTACAGAGAGAACATATCTGAAGCATATCAGACTGGTCCCATCCATACGGGCAGTCCAGATCCGAAATGCCAGCAAGTTCTCTCTGCACGAGAAATACGGCAATCCCAGACGATCGTTCCAACCTTGTTAGGCATCATCAGTGAGGTATAGCCAATATCCCTCTAGGCATATTGCTTGGGTTATTCAGGTAAAATAGCAACTGTACACCCAAACAGGGAGTTACGTATACACAACATATATTTAGAGCAAAACTTTGTGGTTCCCTCTCTGTAGTTGTCTAATTTCTCATTCCGTAACCCTGCTGTTTTTTTCTTTTCTTTTTTTTTTTTAAGTGCCATAGATTTCCCTTTAAAATAGGTGACAACATTGTTAATAAATGTTTAATTACTTATTGAGTGGATCATAGAGCACAGTGTCTAAAATAAACATGAGGTGCTATTTAAAGTTATGTATGTTTATAATGTTTTAATTGTTGTGGATTAATTAATTTACAACACATAGTAGCTGCAAACCACTGGTACTCAGTAGCCAAATGTTTTTCCTGACCAATGTTGTCTGCAATTTCCTAAACTAAACACAAGGGGTGCTCCAGTACATACCATAAATGGCCTGTTTTCTTTCATGTCAGGTGCTGTGGATGTGAGCTAAGCTTTACTAAACTTGAGAAAGGGAGGTTCTATTGAAAGTTTATCATTCCAAAGAGCTGTTAGTCCAATACAAAAAAGTTATTGAAGATATTAATTTCCTCTGTTAATTTCTATCTATCGATATATCTTTCTTTCTATCTATCTATCTATCTATCGATGTATATCTATCTATCTATCGATATATCTATCTATCCATGAACTGTGAAGTTTTTAAGTTAAACTACATTACTGAAAATGCCTACTTATCTCTCCAAAAGATGACTGTTGTTTACAATCATCACGGATAAGACCCTAGAGTTACTAACTATCACTGTGTGCTGAATCGGTCACAGACCTATAGTGAAACATTAGAATAAGATCTAACTATAATCAGTACAGCTTAACATAGTGGTTATGGTGTAGGAATCAGTCACCAAAAACATAATTAAAGGGACAGTCTAAGCACCATAACCACTATCACTATCAAACACATTGATAATATATTTAAGGAGTGGCAAGAGGCAATCAAGTAAAATATTATTCAATTCAATGTAATATTATTGCATATATTTGTACAAGGCATGATAACAGGATGCTTTTATTATAGTTTTGTTTTGTTTTGTTTTTTTTACATTGACTATATTTGTATAACTGTATTTTTCTGGTCTAATTTATGATGAATACTTTGTAATCTCAATGTAAAATAACCACTTTCTTTATTGTCAAACCTTGCTGCACTTAAATAGAGAAAAAATAATGTTAACAAAAAAAAAGAACTGACAAATCGCTTCTTCCAATTGATCTAAATGCAGTAATTTCCAATGGTGGATGTTTTTCTGTAATTGTATACAGTATCCTAAAGCCAGAAGCTTATGTCATTTCAGGTATTAGACTTTCCCAATGTAAATCGTTTTTCATGGCAGAGCTGTATGCCATCTGCTTCTTATGTAAATCTGTACCTCCTGTTTCTCCGCATCTCACAGACAGCAAATAATACGGTATATTTTCATATCCAAGATAATAGTAAGCGTACGAATAAAAAGTGCTTCACTATTATGTCTCACTAATATCAGCGTAAACCCGAATGAAGGAATGCACTGTGATAAGGAATGCTAAAGGTGGGCGTTGGAAAGAGGAATTCTGAGCATTCCTCCTCCCTTATAGCGTGCACGTTAGAGGAGAGTCTGGACCAAGTGAGATGGAAAACGACCCTGCAGAGATTATTCCCAAACGTATCATCAAAACTGAAAATGTTAAATCAAAAAACTTGAATTGCACACGTTTATATAAAACAGTTGTATGTGTGGACAGACAGAGATAAATAGAGAGACAGATAGACATACAGACAAATAGATGATGGACAACAGATGGATAGATAGACAGACAGACAAGCGGACTGACAGATGGATAGAGAACTAGCTTGACAGACAGACAAATAGATGATAGACAACAGATGGATAGATAGACAGACAGACAAGCGGACGGACAGATGGATAGAGAGCTAGCTTGACAGACAGACAGACAAATAGATGATAGACAACAGATGGATAGATAGACAGACAGACAGACAAATAGATGGATAGAGAGCTAACTTGACAGACAGACAAATAGATGATAGACAACAGATGGATAGATAGATAGGCAGACAGACAAATAGATGGATAGAGAGCTAGCTTGACAGACAGACAAATAGATGGATAGAGAGCTAGCTTGACAGACAGACAAATAGATCACACTTAAATATTTGTTTCCTGTATATATACAAATCCTGGGCATGGTCCAAAAGCTGTATTTAAAACAGTAAGCTGTTACTAAGGGAACTCGTAAATTGTGATTTGGCATCTAATGACACACTGTTTGCATATTGCTGCACAAATGTCTGTAGTAACAATAATATAGGTTGAAAACCCCCAATTTGAAGCCATTTCAAATAGAGCAGCAAAAAGGTTAAAATGACATTTATTAAATACGTACAGCTGTACACTTCCTGCTAGGTGTCTCACTACTTCCTGTTGGAGTTAGGGAGGAGCAATAGTGGAGGAGGTTTTGTGTGTTTGACACATTTAATGATGCCCTATCAGGTCCCACAATGCCTAGAGTGTCTATATAACCCTTTTAGTGTCAGAGAAGCGCCTGACACTTTGCTATGTGTTTGGTATACCTCTGGCAAGAAAACGGTTATGTTTGTGGTCCCACTAAATGCTGTTCTAGCCATAACTGAATATTGTCCTACGGCTTTTAGTTAACTCAATTTAGTGCGTCTGTCACTTTTCAGAACTTGTTTTAACGATCCTTTTTTTTTTACCCTGCTATTTCTTCTTGTTTCTATTTATTTTAAATGTACCATAGTTTTTTAGTTATGCATGAGAAAAAATGGGGACTACTGTTTCCCATGGGGAGTGTTATCTTTGGCATTTGTTGGCATTGGTCGGAGCTCAGGTAAAGTTCCAAGGTTTACCCACAATCCATTAGTCAAAATAATTCCACAGAAGGCAAAATGCAGGCAAAAGAAAAGAAAATGGAGGCGCCCATGTCCTGAGATTCGGAACAAGGAAAAAAAACACAATAGATAAAAATAAAGGCATATAGCAAGGGAGGGAATGTAATCATTAAGATACAAGAGGTAAGTGGAAAGGAAAAGTGAAAAAAAAATCTGACAGTGCCACTTTAATTTTACATAAGACTGAACGCTATCTGTGAACTATTAATAATATGTTCTGTGTGCATGCTGTTTGTGTTTTTTTTTATATTAGCATAACATCAAACATTCTCCATTTCATTGCAGAAGAACACAGAGGATAATTACCAACTTGCTAATGTAAGATTTTATTGCCATCTGTGTTTAACTGCTGGAAATTTATGATCTAATGACATGTATCCCGTATGTGGTCTGCAAAGATGCTTAGTACAAAGGGTGGAGAGCTAAAGACTTCACAAGTTTATTTTATAAACTGTAAATTGTAGTTATTTGAAAATTTTATTTATTTATTTATTTATTTATAAAATATTTTACCAGGAAAGATACATTGAGATTTCTCTCGTTTTCAAGTATGTCCTGGGTCCACAAATCATTGCATTGTTACATTAGGTACAACAAAATACAAAAACAATATTAATACACAATATATACAAAAATCCAAACAGGCTAGTGTTATCCACTGCTTAGTGACTAAGCCACACACTTTTCTGGAATTGGGATAACACTTTTTTTATTTTATATCCCTTATCTATGTTTTTTTTTATCATCTTTAATTAAATAAGATATATTCCATACAAACAAAGCAGGGTACAACACCTAAGAGAAAATATGGTCATAGAAATATGGTGTTATGTAGACTTGTGCATTCAGGTTTTGCAGAATCGCAATTTGGCAGAATTTTGGGTGATCAGCGATCTCTTCGAAATTCCAAACACCAAAACGGCACTTTGACGAATCACAAAACAAACGAAAAGATATCCCCTGGACTGCAAGGAAGGGGAGGCATGACTGCTGCCCTGCAGGTTCACGAGAGGATGGTTCCAAAGGGGAGGACACCAGTGAGCGTGGCAAGGATGTTGCCATGGCTCGAGGCCTACCCTAAACGCTGCGATGCCGCGGTGTTGGAGGAAGGGTTTTCAGTCGGATTCTGGATCTCCTTTGTCTTCTCGGCGGAGCCACGGTTGGCAGATAATCTTCGGTCGGTCAAGGGTAAGGAGGAAGTTTTGGGTGCCAAGTTGGGAAAAGAATTGTCATTGGGGCGCATGGCGGGGCCGTTTTCTTACCCCCCATTTCCCAACTTGCGGGTATCGCCCTTGGGGCTGGTACCTAAAAAGGAGCCTGGCTCCTTTCGGTTGATTCATCACCTGTCCTACCCGGCTGGGAGGTCAGTGAATGATGATATCGATAAGGAATTCAGCAGGGTGCGTTATGCTTCGTTTGACAGGGCCCTGTCATTGGTTAGGGAAGCGGGGTTGGGGGCACTCCTGGGTAAATCAGACATCGAATCGGCCTTATTAAGATTGATGTGGAAAAAAGCTGATTGATTGATCCCCTACAGGCACTAAATACTGATTTTATTCCCAGATCAAGTGAGAATTGACTAATACAGGGGACAAAAAGGAAAAGCAGGAAAAGCAAATCTATATTTTCCTCTTTTTTCCCTCTATACATATTTTTATTTTGCAGTACACTGATTGGCCATTTTGGTTTTCCTGAATCGGTTTTACAGATGAATCAATTCAGACAACCCATTTTGTTTGCACTGTGTATCAGGCAAAGCAATATTCCAATGTGTGTTCTGAAAGGCTTGTCAGCCGGGTATAAATCCAACCTGTTCTGTGTTAATTAAGATGGGAAAGAAATTAGTCTAAAATTACTGGAAAGGATTTATCTTTAATTAGTTTGCATAGGAGCTAACAATATATGCTTGGGGAAATTACTTTCCTCTAACAGTCAATTACAAAGGTTTAAAAGATGGAGAGAGCTAAGGACGGAATATTTTAATATACCCACCTAGACTAGGTCTAAACAACACTACTTAGTTCCTCTTCCATAATCAGAGAGGTTAAGAACTCTATATGGAGAGGTATGAAGGAAAGAAAAGCAGAAAATGCAGATTACGTAAGGGTCTAAAAGAGAGGGGTTAAGGGAATAATGATATATTTTGGAATTGAAAGCAATCTGTAACTAGGTTACCTTACAAATTCTAAGGAGAGACCAATGTATCTGCAAATGGCCTATGATGTAATTTCCTTGCCAAATGTGAACCTATTTTATTTGATTCTTAACAGAAGGGACTTTGGCAGTGTAATCAACAACTAATGCCCTAAGGTTTCTCTCACTTTTGTAAGGCAGGTAAAATGTCCTCAGATGAATCGTATTTATGGGTCAATTTCAAATTATGTAACTAAGATTGTAAGGAAACTATATTAGCCACTTTCTGTTTTTATGAGTGGAATTTAATAGAAGAGCCACGTATGAAGGCTTTATGGTAAGTCCATAAAGTCTGAATATATAGATCTGGTGTGGCATTCTAATTGACAAAACATCATGGTCTTGCTGAGTCAGATCATCTATATCAGAAAAGGGAAACAATGCTGGATTCAACTTCCATGACCAAAGACGACAGCAGGAAGGGACAATGAAAAAATACAATCAGATAGTGTTGATACCAGAATGCTAGATATGTGGAACACAGAATTAGGATACTGGGAAAAAAATATAGGAGAATAATTAGAGTTAGGTGTTGAATAAAATGTATAATTCTAATTTGGATAGGAGATGTACCCTTCATATACTGTTGAGCCCATAGATTCATATTTCAGCATTGTGCACTGTTACTGTATCATTATTGCCCAATTTTACCAATAAATTATATATTTAAACTCTTGATGTCTATTTTTCTAATAACCTGGGACATTTTGGCACTATGCAACAGTGGCTATATTAATAAAGGTACATGTAAGAATAATCATAAGGGGGAGGGGGGCTTGTTATTATGTAGTTACAAATTTATGTAGCTTTAATATTCTTTGCCCTCTTTTTCAGGTCTACCAGTTCATCGCTTTCAGTACATCACAACCAACTTGCTACTATTGGTATATCCCAAACTTTATTGTATGCCCTTGGCCTTTGATTCCAAACAAAAAGGTGAAGCTATGCACCCCTGTTTTCTCACACTATTTAGGTCCTGTCTATAGGTATTTGACCATCTTTTTATTGTATTTATAGCTTAGCTACTTTAACTTAATATGTGCAATTGACATGTCAGTACTCCACAATTTCCTGTTGAGAGAATAAGCAAATTCGAATTTTTCTTCGATGTGTCTCCATTTGTGCAAGTAGACCCAATGATTGTTTGCCCTTGTATACTGCAAACAAAATTTTAGTTTTAACAGAACAGATTCTGTTTATTTGTTGTAGACAGATGGGAAACATAAATTTCATATGCAAAGACAATTTTCATAAACTATTGTTTTAAAAAGAAACAACATATTTGCATTGCAATTACACGTTTTGCCTCTGGTCAAATCTCCAGGGTACAATTGGACATGTCACTAAATAAATAGCTGTGTGCATTTGTATGTTTTTTATGTATGTACACACTTGTACCGTACATGGGTGTCTGCCTATGTATTCTATTATCCAGTCCCTCTCCCTTGTGTTACAGCTAAGGAACATTCCATGCACTGATGCATGGAATCTGACAGAGGATCATCACACAAAAATCATTTAGATTTTTCATGATGCATATTTATTTTTTTCCAAACCATTTAAAACTGTTTATTTATTAGTGCCATGCTTTGGGAATCACTTTCCATGATCACGCGATGACACATTAAACATGGAAAGAAATATACCCTTTTATCTCTTTCTGCAGAGGATTTGATGTGCATTTTCCAAGTTTCTTTGCAGAATCGCTGCATAATAATAAGCGGTAAAATAGGGATTTTTTTTTCCGGCTGAATAATTTTTCCAAAATCTAAATTGATATATTATGTATATTTATTTATATCAATATAGCTTTTTTACTACTCCTTTTATACCTCTATTCACTTCTTACTGTCACTTCTTACTTGATCTGTAAATAGAATCAACATTTAGTGGGTGTCCCCTGTCATCAATCAGTTTTTTTTCCCATCAATCAACATGTTTTGTTTTACACCCTGGCCCTAATCCCAAAGCATTCCAACATATTCGGGCATCGCCTTGTCATTTCGTCATTTTTATGTCCACATGGTACTAAAGAGATACGGAGTTCAGCCAATCTGCACACATTCTGACAAATTTGAATTCGGACTAAACCGAATTCTCAAGTTTAATAAGAGGTTAATTTTTTTCAAAAAATAAAGCTTTTGAGGTGTGCTTATGATCTAAAGATGATCATATAAAAGTGATTTTAACTTGCAAACGAATTTTACAAATTTAGGGAGTATTTTTCCAGAAAAGGGAATACTTCTTTCGATCCACTGTTAGACTCAATAATGTTGGGTTAGGCACAGCAGATGTCTTCTTTGACCAATTGTTTGGAACTATTACCAGGTATTCTAAACTGTTGCATTCCTGTTCCATTCCTTTTCAATATTCATATCAGGACTAAAAGCCTTTGAGAAGAAGGATGAGAGCTGATAGAAATATACCGAGCATTTCCAAGTGGAGGAGAAAGTCACCACAGCAGATCCTAAAGATGTATTGCAAATGAGACATTTTCAGAAATTAGTATCTTGTTTTGCATAAAAACAAAAACAACAAAAAACTTTTATTAATTATTAATGTTCCCCATTTAATGTAGCTAGTGGTTAATCCCTTTAATCAGGAAAAGTGCAGATGATGTAATCACTTCAAATGGTCCTCTTATGTTAACCCCCATCCTTTCCAAATCCCACATACACACAGTCAACTTTAATTATTCATTGCATTAAAGACTGTCACTGTACTCGTGACTCGCAAGAGGTAACCCCACCAAAAATCATTCCAGCTATAAAACAGCAGATTATCTATACTGTACAGTTACAAACATTCTGCAATATGGGGTGGAGGAATTCAGAAGAAAATAAACCTAAACAATGGCTGAATCTTGGATACTTCGGGTCAACCACTTGTAACTTAAGGTTTTACCCAACCAATCAGAGAGATTTTGTGGTCCCCAGTGAAATAATGAATTCCACCTCCAAGCAATGGTGAAAATGCAGGAGCACCATTCAGGTTCATTGAAAGGAAAGCTAAATATATAAAATGATTTCATAATAAACCAGAACATGCATTTTTAAGTAGTGGTGCTGCTGTAAAGACCGAAAATATGCAAAATACAGATTAGGGAACAGCGCGCACACAGCAAAATACAGATTTAAAGTTTGCAACGCTCCTTAAAATCATGTGTCTCAGCAAACAAATATGAAGATTCAAATACATCATATAACCATATTGTGTTAAGCCCACCACTAAGTCACAGTACCCCATATGGGTGGGTCCTATATTAATATTAACATGAAAAATTATCATGCTAACTGCAAAACTTACTGCTTAAACTGATTCCAGAAACTCCTCAATTTATGCTTTCCAGTGGTCAGATCAGATTCGTATTGGGTTGACCACCCCACCCATCCTCTAAAGATAGAACCAAGTCAGCAAGTCTTCACACATGAGCGGAATCACTTGGCAGCTTAGTGATTCTCTTCGGGTCCAAGTTTAGAATGCGAGGGATGTTTCTTATCAGGAGGACCAAAGCCATTGACTTAATAGAGGAACACTATTCTTTCTGCTCTGATCTATTGGGTTCAGGCTCAGAGTTGGCTACTTGCCTTTTTACACTTCTCCTTTCAAACCTTTCCCATTTTACTATTTTTTTTTTTAATTCTCTTTATATAATATTAACTCCTTCGGTCTCCTATGTTACTTATTAAAACCACCCAGAATTTACTTGGCCATGTTTCTTAATACCACCAAAAGCTATTTCATATTAGTGTAAATAACACTGGGCTGATAGTTCTCTTTTACCGAATCTTTCCTTTATGCGGTAACTAGTTTCCTCTAAATAAGTTTTCAAAACGTCTTGTTGGCATTTTCACCGATATATATAAGGAAATTGGAAATTCTTGATTTTGTTCTTTGGATCGAATCTGTAGCTGTGCGAGACCTCCTGTACCTTCAATAAAGCATTGATTCAGAAAAACAATCCATGTCAGCAGACCAGAGAGTAATATTTAGCTGCAATAACTGAAAGAAATGAGCAGAAAAGTCGATGTTAAAGGTATATTAAAGATGAAATTCACATGGCAGGCTCGGTTGCTTGATGGCACTAGGTGAAAGAAGACTCAGCAGGGAGTCACACTAGTTGTGGTGAAGTCTACTTACATCTATTTTCTCTACAGAGCAACATATGAAACACTTTGGCCTATAAAGAGGTTTTGATTGTCTTTTCATAACTCTGAGCAGATAATAAAATTTTATGCAAATGCATAAATATATCCTTGTTGTGCCATTACAAATAATTGGTAATAGCCTTTATTGTAGGAAGTCTAACTTGTGGTCAAGTAGGTAAGTGTCCAGCATTGATGGTACTAGGCATATTTTCCCAAGGTTTATTTTTGGATAATGGACCTGTTCACGAAAAAACAATGAGCAATAATAGCTTTCAATGGAGAACAGATCTATGTAAAAATAACATGTTAATAAGTGTTCTCCTTTTGTGGTTAACTATAGGTCAGTTGGAGGGCCCAGAAGCTTTGTGTTACTATATTTTGTGGACAAACACTTTGGTCAGAACATTTGGACCTTTGTGAAGAAAGTTGCCACTGGTGAATAAAAATAATCACATAATTTTGAACATGAGAATAACCTCATCCCAAATGTCAGCTTTGATGGTGAGAATGTTCTGTGTTGGTTGACCACCCAGGGCTAGATGTCATTACAAGTGCATGTAGGTACTGAATTCTCTCACCCCCCCCCCAATCTCCCCCTTCTAACTGTGGGGAGATGTACCAAGTACATCTCCCCACAGCCACATTTCTTCACCCAGTCTCCACAAACCCTTCACCAACCCCAGCATTACGATCCTCTCACTACCCCTGCTCTAATTATAATTCCCTATCACCCTATCCCCAGTCCAAATCAATTACCCATAATCCAATCACAACAGTCCCAATCCCAGTAATAACATCACCCCAGCCCAGCCATATACTTTGCTTGTCACCCACCATGTAAGAAGTTGTGATCCAATGATCATTTACATAAAAGTATATATTTGCCACCAAGCTGAAGCAGCGCTAAGAGGATGAGTTGGTCACAATTTAAAAACAAACAAAAAAACAGAATTATGCCCTAAACTTCAAATGTTCGCGGAATATATCTGAACGAAGGAACTAAGCAAAAATAAAAGCTCACCTGTAATCACCACAACTTTTTTGCCTCATTTTTGCCATTCAGATTTAATTTGTGAAAATCTGGACTTTTTGGGGGGGAACCCACCAGTGTAATTGTTCCATCGCTGTTGAGAATTCTGGGCGACCATCTTCCGTCTGCCATCATGAGTAAGTCCTAGCATGGTGTAGGATGGCGTATGTATGCACACGCTTAGTGTGCGCCAGAGATGGAGTTGTGTGTCAGGCACACACATTAGCACACCAGCAAGATTTGAGGAAATGCACTAATTCAAAAGAGCAAAAACCAATTGGGCGCAACCAAACCAGGGGCTAGCACAATCCCCACATAGTATTCAATCCAGGAAAAAGAAAGGTCAAGGTACGCCAAAGCTCAGAAAGGCAAATTTATTGGAATCATGCATACAACAACGTTACGACCCTACAATAGGCCTTTGTCAAGCTAAACAAAGACCCACTGTAGGATTGAAACATTGCTGTGTACTTGGTCCCAATAAATTTGCCTTTCTGAGCTTTGGCGTACCTTGACCTTTCTTTTTCCTGGATTAGGCACGTACAGTGAGGACACTCATTTCCTTCTAATTTGTTAATCTCAGGATAATCTCAGATATCTCTGGACATAGGCAGTGCATCTAAACCTCTAACCTAGACCTAGAGGACATAGTCTTAAATTAGAGGGGCAGAGGTTTAAAAATAATATCAGGAAGTATTACTTTACTGAGAGGGTAGTGGGTGCATGGAATAGCCTTCCAGCTGAAGTGGTAGAGGTTAACACAGTAAAGGAGTTTAAGCATGCGTGGGATAGGCATAAGGCTATCCTAGCTATAAGATAAGGCCAGGGACTAATGAAAGTATTTAGAAAATTGGGCAGACTAGATGGGCTGAATGGTTCTTATCTGCCGTCACATTCCATGTTTCTATGTTTCCTGTTGAGACGTTTTGGTGTCTATCATCAGTAGGGAGCATTCAGGTTCTCCCTTCCTGTATCTTGTGTTACTGGGATGTGCGTCTCTTAGGTATTGCTTTTTTCTACATTATCTCTGTTTTATTCAGACTTGATGAGTATCATTTTTATCCTGCCTTGGTGGTGAACAGCCGCACTGTACAGGAACGTATGATGCCATTTGTGTGGTCACACACTTGGTCAAGTTTTGCAATAATGTTACTCTATACATATTAGGGCCTTGATACAGGTGATGACAAAAATTTCAAGCAGGATTTAAAAAAAAAAAATTGAAAATTCGTAAGGAATTAGTTATTTTCTAAGAACTCAGCATAATCTATTTTTTTTTTTTAAATCCTGCTTGAAATTTTTTGTGATCACCTGTATCAAGGCCCTAATATGTATATATGATAGCAATTACTGGAAATAATTGAGAAAAAGACACTGAATAATGCAGCAATGATTTAAATTATTAAGTGAGCATCTAGTAAGGTAATTGTAACTGATATTTTGTTTTGGTTTCATCACCTTTGCATTAAACCGGCTCATCCAGTGAAAATTAAGTAGAGCAGAACAAATGTGGTTTTACAAAAGGAATCACACACACGGAGCAGTCAGTGGGATACGTTCACTAAATGCTGGCAGTGAATTTGGGTTGATTTGAGCCGCACTGGATTAAACAAAATTGAATTTTAAGACGCATCTCCCAAGTATCAAACTACACCTCGTGAATGATGCTGTGTTTATTCTGCTTATGGCGTACCTATCTCCGGCAAATTTCATCTTCTTGCCAAAAGGCCAAGTTGAACACATTTGCCAGAGGTAGGTATGCCATATTTGTTCTTTCAAGGCAAAGTGAACAATTTAGTTAATTTCCAGCTATTTTGCCGTAAACATCAATATTTTCAGTTGTAGTGGTTATGGTGCCAAGAGTGCCGATCACCTCTCAGAAGGTTTTATTAGTCTCCCTAAATTTAGCCCTAATATCAGGGATTTATCTCAGGAGCCCCTGAAAGCAAGGAATTCTCATGCAATCCCAACTCCCCTATTCTTCCAAACTAAAAAAAAAAACTGCAAAAAAAAAACCTTGATTGTTAAAAATGTTGTATATAGTGTGTGTGTGTGCATGTATGTATACGTAACCACATGGCTCCCCGACACTCTGACTTGGCCCCGCCCAATTTAAGAGCAGCCCCTCCTCTTACCATCATAACTAGCTTCGCACATTTCTTTATTCCAAGTAGCCCCGCCCCCTTGTTTTTGGCGGGAAGTTTATGAGGCAGCAAAACAACACAGTGGGAAAACGGAGAGAGTTTACACCTAGAAAAATACGTCACCTCAAACTGCCACACAGTAAGGAGGGGGGGATATGAAGCTCTGTATTATCTGGGTGGGGGATATAGGGTGCTGTATTATCTGGGGTAAGAGATATAAGTTCTATATTATCTACAAATTATGAGGGATATATGGCATATATTATCTAGGGGTAAGGGGGATACTGGCTGTATTATCTAAGTGGGGATATAGAAGCTGTGTATCTGAGGTGAGGGATATAAGTGCTGTAATATTATCTGGGGGGTGTTGAAGGTATATAGAAGCTGTATTATTATCTAGGGGTGGGAGATATAGGGTGCTATTATCTAGAGGTGAGATATAGGGTGCCACTGTATTAGCTCTGGGTGGGGGATATAGGGTGCTGTATCTGGGTGGGATACTGGTGCTGCTGTGTATCACAAGTGCAGGGGGATATAGAGTAGCTGTATTATCTGGGAGGTAAGGATATAGAAGTGCTGTATATTATACAGAATTTTAAGAACATGCATAGGGTGCTGTATTATCTGGGGTGGGAGATATAGGGTGCTGTATTATCTGGGGTGGGGGATATAGGGTGCTGTATTATCTGGGGTGGGAGATATAGGGTGCTGTATTATCTGGGGTGGGGGATATAGGGTACTGTATTATCTGGGGTGAGGGATATTGGGTGCTGTATTATCTGGGGTGGGGGGATATAAGGTGCTGTATTATCTGGGGTGGGGGGATATAGGGTGCTGTATTATCTGGGGTGGGGGATATAGGGTGCTGTATTATATGGGGTGGGGATAGGGCGCTGTATTATCTATGGTGGGGGGATATAGGGTACTTGTGGCAAACCTACCGGTAACCACTTGGACATTATTTAAGTACTGTCGCTTTAAGGGTTGCCTGTATGATTTGCGTGTTATGTGTGTTCCAGCGTATAATGTAATGTGATTGTGTAACACTGTATTGCCTGCATTGGCTATCTGCAGATAGCTGATTTCCTTTCGTTTCACGAGTGGCACGTTTGCGGGCCGTTCGTGAACTGAATGAACTATCATTTAATAGCCCACACACTAAGAGACGTGTGGCGCTTGTTAACCGATTGCAACAATGTTGCAATCGGTAATTAGAGGCTCTCTAAGGTGGCCGTCGTTCGACTACCGACCCTTCGGCGGTCGGCCATCTTGGATCCTTTGTTCCCTCAGCGGTGTTTGGTCGTCGAGCGCATGGTACTAAAAACGGCTACTCGACGGCACGAACACCGCTGAGCTTCCAGGCCGTTTGGGAGTTCTGGGCCGTTCGGTATCTTGTTCCCTGGCATGCAATCGGTCTTTTGAACATAGGTTTTAATTAATGTGTTTTTCGTGCGGCGTTCGGTTGTTTTAGCTGAGATCTGAGCGGTAATCTCACGAATGATGCACTCAGACCCCAGCTATCTGCCGAACGTCCATTCGTGCAAATAGACCGTATATTCAAACAGTTATGCATTGTTATATAAATTGTCGGTTCTGCTGCACGGAGGGATAATCCACTTAACGGTACATTCCTGTGGGAGGATCACTCTCGTGCAGCAGCAGTGCCTGATGGGAGAAATGTCTGGTATGGTAAGTCCCCCATGTAGTCCCCTCTGGGAATGCCCCTGGGAGGGGACTCAGGAAACCCCTTGCATGGGGACTTGTATAAATTGTGGAGCTTGAAATAAAGACCTCAGTTGACCTCCAAGCTATGTGTCGTCTAGTTCTTGGGAGAAAGGGATTGTAACTACACTACCTGGATTTTACCTGCTTTGTGCCTGTTTGATTCTGTCTACCAGCGGAGATACCGTGGATAATACTGCTACTCCGCTACAGTACTGTATTATCTGGGGTCTGAGGATATAGGGCGCTGTATTATATGGGGTGGGGGGATATAGGGTGCTGTATTATCTGGGGTCTGAGGATATAGGGCGTCTTATTATATGGTGTGGGGGGATTGTGGATGGGGTACATATGGTGCTGTTTTATCTGGGGTGGGGTACATATGGTGCTGTATTATCTGGGGTGGGGGGATATAGGGCGCTGTATTATCTGGGGTGGGGATATAGGCGCTGTATTGATTCTGGGGGTGGGGACATGGGCTGCAATATCTGGGGTGGGGACATAGGGCTGTATTATCTGGGTGGCGTAGGGCTTCAATATCTGGGGTCTGAGGATATAGGGCGTCTTATTATATGGTGTGGGGGGATTGTGGATGGGGTACATATGGTGCTGTTTTATCTGGGGTGGGGTACATATGGTGCTGTATTATCTGGGGTGGGGGGATATAGGGCGCTGTATTATCTGGGGTGGGGGATATAGGGCGCTGTATTGTCTGGGAGGGGTACTCTTACCAGTTGATGTTGAATCACTGTTATTGTTCTCCCAAGTTGTAAGTAAAGTTTTGATGGTTTATTCCTAGCTTCTGAGTCATCCTTGTCTAAATGCTAGGATGGTATATATCACTTTATGTTGATCCTTTAGGCACTGTTTAATATCACTATGTCCAATCTCCCTATACCTCTGCCAAGGCTCAGGACTCCTGGCCTGTTCCAGCCTATGTAGTGGTCCCTGAGTTCCCAAAGGCTACTGCCCAGTAGGCATCGACCGAAATTGAATTTTTAGAGCCGATACCGATACTTTCAGGCTGGTAGCCGATAACTTGACAATATTCTGTACATTTACCGTTTTGAAAAAAAACCTGTTTCTACACAAATCTACTGTTAACTGAACATGTGTATTATTATTTATTCATGCAAATCTTTTTTTTATTAAGTGGTACATGCACAAAATATACATGTCAGTCAAATTTTTTTATGTTTTCAAAAATATTTAGTGTTCCTTTCCCTTCGTGTTCCTCTCCCCTCCCCTCCCTGTCCATTAGTGTTTCTCTCCCCTCCCTGTCTATTAGTGTGTCCCCCACATTAGTGGTCCTCTCCCCTCCCTGGTGTGCCTCATTACCTCTCCTGTAGCGTGGCCAAGCGGAGCGGAACACGATGCAGGAGCTTCAGTTTCCTGTACCCAGCCGGACTGACAGGAAGTGCTCTCTCAGTGAGCACTTCCTGCCAGTCCGGCCGGGTGTAGGAAACTGAAGCTCCTGGACCACGGTCCACTCTGCTCCACTCGAACACGCTACACGAGTAACTAGTAGGGGGAGCGCTTCCTTTCTGTCGGCACTTGATTCTTGTGCCCCCAGAACCAGTGCACCCTAATGTGGGCACGTGCTAAACTTGTAAAGAGCACATAAATAAAATGAAAAAAGTCCAAGTATAAAAGTCCAAAATCCAGCTAAACACGTTTCACTCTTGTATGAGCTTCCTCAGTGTCAAGTATAAAAGTCCAAAATCCAGCTAAACGCGTTTCACTCTTGTATGAGCTTCCTCAGTACCAATGATCTAAATCAAGTAATGGCAATCACCTTATTAACAGATAGAGGGAATAATGACAATAAAATAAAATTTAATGATGCCCTACCAATTTTCTGCAACTATAGCCATGGCAATCATAAATTTAAAATAATTATTAATAGACATTGGTCAATCTTAAAGGAGGACCCAGTCCTGTCTACCTTTTTACCAGATAAACCCAAGGTGGTTTTTAGAGGGGCACCTAATATGAAAAAGTTACTAGTAAGAAACCACATCAGAAAACAATGTAGTATAAAACCAATTGATACAAGGAAAGGCTTTTTTGGATGTGGCATGTGCCTGGAGTGCAGAAATACTGGAAGTAAAAAAAGACATATAGGGAAATTTTAAAGTAGTAAAGATAATGAAGAATTTGATCTAAAAAGTCTTATCACTTACCACTCAACTCATGTAGTCTATTTGTTGGAATGCCCATGTGGCCTCAAATATGTGGGCCGCACAAAACAGAACATATAAGGAACATTAGAAAAGGATATGAGGGACATAGTGTATCAAATCACTTTAAGATTGCACACAGTAGTAACCCCCAAGGTCTTACTTTTATGGGTATACATAACATTTTAGGAAACTGGATAGGTGGTGATTTTAATAAAATTTTAGCTCAAAACGAAATGAGGTGGATTTTTAACCTTGGGACTTTACAACCCAAAGGTTTAAATATAGATTTTGAACTCTGCCATTTTCTTTAAAATCACACCTGAACATACACCTCGTGACAATTTCTATTATATTTTAAGATTACTGTATAAATAAATAAAACTAAAAATTATTTTATTACAAATGTTTCCCCTATTTAGATATGTATTACAACATCTTATGTGTCTTGTATTTAAGGATCTTGTTCCCTTCTTATGCCCATTTCCAAAATAGAGTTTCAAATATGATCAGGAGGATTCTAACCTGACCACCTCCCCTTTATCAATATACATCCTTGTCATGATTACTTTTTCTGGAGCACTCTTTTGCTTCTATTTTTTTTCTTTCAGTAGGCCCTTGATGGTTACTTTTATTATGTTCATTTATGCATACTTTATTCCGGCGGCGGAGGGCGGTCCTGGCGAGCGGGCTAGCTCGTTACGTCATTTCCGCCAACCTCCGACTGGATGGTGAGCGTTTTGCAGGTGTATCTGTGGTATTCCCCCCCCCGTATGCACCTTAATAAGGGTTCTGTTTGAGGTAGCTTGTTTATTGGCACGGGGGGTTTTGTCTTGGCGGTGGTGGAGGGCGGAAGTGGCGGGTGGTATTTTCCATGCCGTCACTTCCGCCAACCACTGCCCTGATTGAATGCCTTTTACAATGACACCATTTAACCACCAATGTAATTTTCTTCAATTAAGTTCTTCTTTTGAGTGAAAGGAAATTTAGCCAATGGGAGCCCCTCCACCACAGGTGGTTTGACCATATGAGCAAAAATTAATAATTTCGATTTTATGATTGGACAATTATACACTAAGTGACCCTAAAGGGAGGACCCATATGAACTTTTGAATATTTATAAAGCAGAAGATTCCTGAGGCTATTGTACAGCTACTGAGGAAGCTCATACAAGTGTGAAACGCATTTAGCTGGATTTTGGACTTTTATACTTGGACTTTTTTCATTTTATTAATGTGCTCTTTACAAGTTTAGCATTGTTTTTATTTTTGTTTTTATTATAATAAATTATTTTATATTTTTACTCATATTAGTCCACAAGTCCTTTCTAGCCTCCAGGAACCTTATGTGGGGAATGCTACCCTGATTCAATTAGCATACTGCCAATCAACCTCAGAGCCGGGAATTTAGGGCTCTGTTTAAGGTGAGCACAATCTTTATCACCTGCATGATATATTTTTTCTTCATACAATACTACCCATCTGGTTTGTTTTCTTTTTGTTTGCTTTATATCCCAGGAGGATTACCATCTGAGACAAAGGGGTGTGTTGCTGCCTAAAAAGCAAAAAGGAGTTACTTACGGAGCCAATATTATATAGGCTCCAACCCATGTGAGTGGTTTAAGCCATTTTGTTACCATTACTCACTTTAATTTTTTTAAATCATCTGCACTATATTCCCTTTTTCTCTGTTTTGTTTTATATGTATATGTGGATATAAGATTGTCACTGTACTGGAGGGGTAAGTGTACCCCCTTATTATTGATATCTATTATAGCGCCCCACTTGTTGGTATATAGTCTATACCTCTCTTTTTTGAAAAGAAATATATATATATATATATATATATATTATAATATTTATATATCACTCAGTCATCTGGGGTGGCAAGACATAGCCTTACATATTACATGTGACAATATATGGTGCAATGACTTATGGGGCTGGCAGAGATTTTTTTTTTCAGAGCTGCTTTGTATCCCCAGTCCGGCCCTGGTGGTGTGTTTAATAGTGTGTTACTGTGTGGGTAGTAGTATGTGTAGTACTGTGTGCGGTTCAGTACATGTGTGTGGATAGCAGTATGTGTGTGTGTGTACCTGCCAGGCTTGATTTGAAGTGGTTATTCTGGCCTCAATCCTCTCCCCTCTCTATCCTCTATCTGCTGGAGATTGCCAAGTTAAATCTGACCATGCTGAAATTAGTCTCCTTGAGACACTGTAAGTACCCAGACTAGACTACTTCATCTCAATGAAGTGGTATCAGTGGAGTGCCCCTGCTGTTTTGCTGCCAACATGTAAAACATTGCCATTTCAGAGATACGGCAATGTTCACATAGCAGGGCTATACACCTCCTGCTGCTGTTATCCTGACAACGACTTGATTGTGTTTCTGTGTCCAGAGCCAAGTTTGACTCAATTCCTGACATTGGGCATTCCTTGCACATTGCATAAACACATTGAAGAGAAACATTGGATTTAATGCTTCTGCATGAAATGCACTGGATTAGTGCATCAAAACAATTGCTGCACATTACATACCCAATGTTTCAGTGTGAAAAGCATTTGATTGGACAAAATGGTCATCAAGCCTGATGACATCAGTGGAGGTGGACCAGGCTGCAGAGAAGAGGCTGTCTCAGCTCTGGATTACAGGTGAGTTAAGGATTAGATTGCCTGCTCATTTTTACAAAAAGTGGAGCCCTGGAATCTAAAAGGCCCTTCTAATAATGTTTTCTTTTAACACAACAATCTCAGAGTACTATGGCCTCACTTCAGGTCTAGGAAGACCTCAAAGAACTGAGCACAAGTTTATCAGTAGCTCCCAATTCCTCAAACGGATTAAAAACGATACAGTGTAAAATGCTGTGTGTTAAACAATTATGCCTTTATGTTATCTACTTAATCAGTACACTAATGGTGATATTGGAGAGAGAATATTATTAGGAAATGTGCCTGTATTTCAAAATCTAAATAAGTTTATCAAATCATAACTTAAAGGGAAGCTATAGTGCCAGAAAAACAAACCCCTTCTGTCACTTACCTTAGTCCTCGGCGCTGGCTCAGCTCCGCCCACGCTCCTCCCCCGCCGTCATCAGCCGGTGGGGGAGACCTAATGCGCATGCGCAGCAATGGCTGTGCTCACATTAGGATTTTCTCATAGGAAAGCATTATTCAATAGCGTCCAGCGTCATTTAGGCGACCAAAAGTCGCTTTCGAGCCCGGAAGTCCCTCCAGTGTCTGGTAGACAGCCACTAGAGTAGGAGTTAACCCTAGCAGGTAATTATTGCAGTTTACAAAAATAATACAATAATTACATGCTCAGGGTTAGGTTTGATGGGACGTTGCACCCAGACCACTTCAATGAGCTGAAGGGGTCTGGGTGCCTATAGTGTCCCTTTAAGCCACTAATTAGAAAGCAAAGTGTGGCTCTGGAGTGTTTGTAAAATTGACCACTGATGTTTACATCTGTAGTAACAGAGATCACAGTCAGTTGGTATTCCTACACTGACTGCTGAGGGGTCAACGTCATAGAACTGGATCAACACAACATTGTGCTACTGTGGAGCCATACCCTAGCAGAGCTGTAATTCACGCATCTCATTTATCTTTATTTTTTGTAAATACATATTATACATATTATCCATGTGAAAGTTGTAAAATATGAAAGGTAGAGATTTATCAAAGCAAATATGCGATTTTGAGTACAAGCTGTTAAATGTTCAGAGGCATTCTGTTGGTTTCCATGGCAATTGCTCCACTTTTGGCACTTTGCCCAGGAATAGCACTTGATTTTTACTTTGATAAATCCCCCCTGTACAATCTGAGCTAGCTGCGTCCCTGTGTGCTAGCTAAGTCGGTGTGTGCTAACTGTGTCACTGTATGCAGTACATGTGAATGTTGTTTGCTTATATGAGTTGAGGTCAGTATACGTAAATATTAAGTGCTGTCTGTAAAGTTGTGTGCAGTGTATGAATGTTGTGTGCAGTGAATATGAATACTGTGTGCAGTGTATGAATGATGTGTGCAGGATATATGAATGTTGTGTGGAAGATATATTAATACTGTGTGCAAGGTATATTAACACTGTGTGCAGGATATATTGATACCGTGTGCTGGGTAAATTGATACCGTGTGCAGGGTATATTGATACCGTGTGCAGTGTTTATTGATACCGTGTGCAGGGTATATTGATATCGTGTGCATTATATATTAATACCGTGTGCAGGGTATATTAATATCGTGTGCGGGGTATATTATTGATACCGTGTGCAGGATATATTAATACCGTGTGCAGGATATATTAATACCGTGTGCAGGGTATATTAATACCGTGTGCACGGTATATTGATACCGTGTGCAGGGTATATTAATAGCGTGTGCAGGGTATATTATTGATACCGTGTGCAGGATATATTAATACCGTGTGCATTATATATTAATACCGTGTGCATTATATATTAATACCGTGTGCAGAGTATATTAATACTTTGTGCAGGGTATATGAATACTGTGTGCTGGATATATTAATACTGTGTGCAGGGTATATTAATACTGTGTGCTGGGTATATTAATACTGTGTGCTGGGTATATTAATACTGTGTGCAGGGTATATTAGTACTGTGTGTTGGGTATATTAATACCATGTGCTGGGTATATTAATACCGTGTGCTGGGTATATTAATACCGTGTGCAGGGCATATTAATATCGTGTGCTGGGTATATTAATACCGCGTGCAGGGTATATTAATACCGTGTGCAGGGTAAATTAATACCGTGTGCAGGATATATTAATACCGTGTGCAGGGTATATTAATACTGTGTGCAGGGTATATTAATATTGTGTGCTGGGTATATTAATACTGTGTGCTGGGTATATTAATACGGTGTGCAGGGTATATTAATACCGTGTGCAGGATATATTAATACCGTGTGCAGGGTATATTAATACTGTGTGCTGGGTATATTAATATTGTGTGTTGGGTATATGAATACTGTGTGCTGGATATATTAATACTGTGTGTTGGGTATATGAATACTGTGTGCTGCGTATATTAATACTGTGTGCAGGTTATATGAATACGGTGTGCTGGGTATATTAATACTGTGTGCAGGGTATATGAATACTGTGTGCAGGGTATATGAATACTGTGTGCTGGGTATATTAATACTGTGTGCAGGGTATATTAATACTGTGTGCTGGATATATTAATACTGTGTGCAGGGTATATGAATACTGTGTGCAGGGTATATTAATACTGTGTGCAGGATATATTAATACTGTGTGCAGGGTATATGAAAGCACTATGCAGTGTGTGAAGACACTGCAATTTATTTATAGTCTCTGGCTGACTGTGTATTATGGGACTAGTGGTCCACCATAGCTGGAGTGCAGCAGAGCCTGCAGTGAATGTCCCAGCACAGATTGTACTGCAGAGGTTATCCATCACATGCAGGCTGCACACTGTGTGCATGGATGGACTTTATAACATAGCAGAGCAATGTGTCAGCCCTGGCAGTGCAGTGAAATGTTCTCCCACACACTGCATGCTGTAACCAAGCTATATAATACCGCTAGTGCGACGTGCAGGATATATTAATACCGTGTGCAGGATATATTAATACCGTATGCATTATATATTAATACCGTGTGCAGGGTATATTAATATTGTGTGCTGGGTATATTTATACGGTGTGCAGGGTATATTAATACTGTGTGCTGGGTATATTAATACTGTGTGCAGGGTATATTTATACGGTGTGCAGGGTATATTAATACTGTGTGCTAGGTATATTAATACTGTGTGCAGGGTATATTAATACTGTGTGCAGGGTATATTAATACTGTGTGCTGGGTATATTAATACTGTGTGCTGGGTATATTAATACTGTGTGCAGGGTATATTTATACGGTGTGCTGGGTATATTAATACTGTGTGCTGCGTATATTAATACTGTGTGCTGGGTATATTAATACTGTGTGTTGGGTATATGAATACTGTGTGCTGGATATATTAATACTGTGTGTTGGGTATATGAATACTGTGTGCTGCGTATATTAATACTGTGTGCAGGTTATATGAATACTGTGTGCTGGGTATATTAATACTGTGTGCAGGGTATATGAATACTGTGTGCAGGGTATATGAATACTGTGTGCTGGGTATATTAATACTGTGTGCAGGGTATATTAATACTGTGTGCTGGATATATTAATACTGTGTGCTGGATATATTAATACTGTGTGCAGGTTATATGAATACTGTGTGCTGGGTATATTAATACTGTGTGCAGGGTATATTAATATTGTGTGCTGGGTATATTAATACTGTGTGCAGGGTATATGAATACTGTGTGCTGGGTATATTAATACTGTGTGCAGGGTATATGAATACTGTGTGCTGGGTATATGAATACTGTGTGCAGGGTATATTAATACTGTGTGCAGGGTATATGAATATACTGTGTGCAGGATATATTAATACTGTGTGCAGGGTATATGAAAGCAATATGCAGTGTGTGAAGACACTGCAATTTATTTATAGTCTCTGGCTGACTGTGTATTATGGGACTAGTAGTCCACCATAGCTGGAGTGCAGCAGAGCCTGCAGTGAATGTCCCAGCACAGATGGTACTGCAGAGGTTATCCATCACATGCAGGCTGCACACTGTGTGCATGGATGGACTTTATAACATAGCAGAGCAATGTGTCAGCCCTGGCAGTGCAGTGAAATGTTCTCCCACACACTGCATGCTGTAACCCAGCTCTATAATACCGCTAGTGCGACGTGACAGGGAGTGACGTCATAAAAAAGGGGAGGGGTGGGGGAATCAGGGATCTTTAACTCCTCTCTCTGTCAGTGCCCATAACACAGTATCCCTGCAAGGCATGCCAGGCTGCCCCGGGAGGGTGACAGCAACCACAGCAACCTCCTCCTCCACGTGGTTCCTCGCTGGCAGCAGGACAAGGCTCTGACCCTGGGATTCCCTGCTAGTACTGGAGAACAGGTCCTGCCCCAGACTGCTGGGAGTGGAGAGAAAGACCTGCCCCAGACTGCTGGGAGTGGAGAGAAAGACCTGCCCCAGACTGCTGGGAGTGGAGAGAAAGACCTTCCCCAGACTGCTGGGAGTGGACAGCAGGAGCAGCCCCATAAGCCTGAGAGTGGACAGCAGGAGCAGCCCCACAGTGCTGAGAGTGGAGAACAGGTCCTGCCCCAGACTGCTGGGAGTGGAGAGCAGTACCTGCCCCACAGTGCTGGGAGTGGACAGTAGGAGCAGCCCCAGTCTACTGGGAGTGGAGAGGACCTTCCCCAAACTGCTGGGAGTGGAGAGAAGTACCTGCCCCACAGTGCTGGGAGTGGACATCAGGAACAGCCCCAGACTGCTGGAAATGGAGAGGACCTGAGTGGAGAGGGCCTGCCCCAGACTGCTGGAAGTGGAGAGGACCTGCCCCAGGCTGCTGGGAGTGGAGAGGACCTGCCCCAGACTGCTGGGAGTGGAGAGGACCTGCCCCAAGCTGCTGGGAGTGGAGAGGACCTGCCCCAGACTGCTGGGAGTGGAGGGACTGAGAGCATCCCATGGTGCAGGCTGTACCAGGACACACTATCAGGTCCATGCGGAATGGCTGTCTCCTTTCTGAGTCCCTGAGATGTTGGTAACCAGGAAGCCACCCCTCAGCCAGCCCAGACACAGCACTGCAGCCCCCCGGACAGTCTTCAGTAGGGGCCAGGTACCCCCTGTCGCGCTGCGAACCCCCAGGATCCCTCCCCCACACGCCCCCCGAGCTGCAGCCCTTCCTGGTCTGCTCTGAAGCCTCCCAGGTCCTTCCAGTCCTGTTGCTTCCCCTCCAGGCGCCGCCAGCCCCGGAGCACAGGGTCAGCGGGGAGGGTGATGGAGCAGCCCCCAGGAGACGTGGCCCCGGGCCCCCCAGCCTCCTCCTTCCAGGCTCGGCTCTGGAAGAACCTGCAGCTGGGGAAGTCCAAGAAGACCGGTGGTGGTGGTGGGGGGGCACCTTGCTCCTCTCCCCCACCCCCAGCTAGGAGAGGGGAGCCGGGGCAGCCAGAGCCAGCCATGGGGGAGGTCATCCCGGGCATGATCCGGTGGAGCGGGTTAAAGCGCAGGACGCAGGTCCTGGACAGGGTCTTCTCATCCTCTCAGCCCAACCTGTGCTGCTCGGCCGTGGACTCCCTGCCCTCCAGCGCCCCTTGCAGCAGCCCCAGCAGCATCGCCAGCACCCCGGAGCCCGGGTCCACCCTGCGTCGCCTGCGGGACCATCTACTGCCCCACTCCAGGGCGGCACAGGGCAGGGATGGGAGCTCACAGCAAGCTGGCACCAAGAGTCCGAGAGCTCCTGCAGTCTGTGGGCATCAGCTGACCCATCAGAAGAGCTCCTCTCTGCCGGGCACTGACTGCATAGAGCATCTCCTGCGGCCCGCCATCAGCACCAGGGACAGCAACTACACAGTAAGTCCTTTACTTTCAATGCTTTTATTATTACTGGCACTTATACTGCCATGGCTGCTGTTACTGGGATTTATACTGCCATGGCTGCTATTACTGTGATTTATACTGCCATGGCTGCTATTGCTAGGATTTATACTGCCATGGCTGCTGTTACTGGGATTTATACTGCCATGGCTGCTGTTACTGGGATTTATACTGCCATGGCTGCTATTACTGGGAGTTATACTGCCATGGCTGGTATTACTGGGATTTATACTGCCATGGCTGCTATTACTGGGATTTATACTGCCATGGCTGGTATTACTGGGATTTATACTGCCATGGCTGCTGTTACTGGGATTTATACTGCCATGGCTGGTATTACTGGGATTTATACTGCCATGGCTGGTGTTACTGGCACTTATACTGCCATGGCTGCTGTTACTGGGATTTATACTGCCACGGCTGGCATTACTGGGATTTATACTGCCATGGCTGGTATTACTGGGATTTATACTCCCATGGCTGGTATTACTGAGATTTATACTACCATGGCTGCTATGACTGGGATTTATACTGCCATGGCTGCTGTTACTGTGGTTTGTACTGCCATGGCTGCTATTACTGGGATTTGTACTGCCATGGCTGCTATTACTGGGATTTATACTGCCATGGCTGCAGGCTTTGATTGCTGGGATTTATGCTGTCTGCTATGTTCATGTTTGCTTTGACGTTGTGGCTATGCTCAGCCATCTCTGGGCTGCATTGGAAAGTTTGCATATACTTTGGTCTAGGTAGTTTAAATAGTGTGATGTGTGCATAGTGCAATGTGTGCTGCAGGTGGAATGCCCTAATAGAATCACTTCCTAAAAGTTTTTAATTAAGGACACTCGTTTTGGGTGGCATATTGTTGCAGTATTAGAATACTTGTTATAATTTTACATATGTAGAAATACAATTATCTCTCTCTATCTATCTAACCACCATTTTTGGCTGCTTTTTTTTTATTTTTTTGGTTTAGGTGTTTCCTTTAATATTTTAGAAAATTCTAAGCTGTTCTAAATCCTTGTCTATTTTGGCTAACTTTTTGCAAGTTACTACAGTTGGATGTTCAGTACACAACTCACCAAGTGAAATATAAGCACACATTATTGTATCTGCGCTCATCATTTATAAGATACTGTTATAGTATACTGTATGTCCGAGAAAAATATCACATTTATGCACATTTTGTTGCACAGATTAGTTTTTGTTCCGGCAACAAAATTTGCATTTTTATTATTTTTCTTTTCATTTATTTATAAGTTTTGGACCAAATGAGAATATATGAAAAATGACAGCAACTTATAGAACTGTGTCTAAAATGGTGCACTTGAGGGTCTTTTAATTCTCATATCAACAGTTAAGAAAAATAAATAAATAAATAGATACATTTGGAAGGGATCTATTTATTGTCACTCTATAAAAGGGGTTTCCTTTGGCACTCCAGAGGTAGTGGACTACATCTACCATAATGCTCTTGCAGCAATGATGTTGGCAAAGCATAAGGGGATTTGTAGTCCACAACATCTGGCGTGTCAAAGTTTGCCTACCCCGCTCTATAATCTTATTTTAAAGGAACTTCATTTTGGTCTCAGAGTTAGGAACTTTGAAATAGTTATACCAGGTGTGACTGTTGAATATGTCAGCACTATGTACACTTGGCCAACATGTGGACCCTTATGGAGATAACAAGTTTGCAAAGGGTGTTTTTCTCTTTATAGAAGGGGGGCATAAGGTAACAAATCTGTGTTACAATCTAACGCTTCTCATAGAGGAGCATTGGGTGCCTGATGTGAATGCCATACACACATCCAAGCTTCCCCACAGGAAAGCTTTAAAAAAGTGCTACCCTATGGGGGCTTCCATGTCACGCGACCGAGTTTTACTTCTCTCAGGGAAGACAGCCACTAGAGGTGGATTTGAGACTGCATTGCAGTTTCTAACAAAACACAAACAAAAAAACAGCAGTAGTTTACTTTGCAGTGTTAAATAGACAGAACTGCTGCACCCTGGCCATTTCATTAAGATGAAGTGGCCTGGATGACTCAAGGGGTCCTTTAAGTTTAAATAATGAGCTGCAACAGTTTAGAAATAATGAATTTAAAGATGGTTTAAAACATTGACCTCACACATTGGCCCTCCAGATGTTGGTAGCCTACAAATACCAGAATTTGTTGAATGCAATAGATAGTTGCAGTTCAGCAATATTTGGTTGGGCAGAGTTTGAGCTGCTTGCTTTAAAGGGTAAAACATGTAATCAAGGGTTTGCATGAGGTCCCTAATTGCCCACATTGAGAGTAACTCAGAGTAACTCTTGAATGTGTTAATGAGAAAGGAAGACAGACGCCACTAGTAATATAGGATGGCAGCACAAGAGGAAGTGAGAGAAGCACCCAGGATGAGTTGGAATGTTTGGTGTATACTAGGAAAGAGATATACAAGATAAATGCTTGATCAGATCTAGAAACAGATTTATAGTAAAAATGTCCCATTGGGATGGTTTGAGACCGCAAGAGCCACAGAGGCAGAGGGAGTACTGATTACTGTGTTTATGTTTGCTAGATGGTATTTGAGGTAAGAAGGCACAGAAAGAGTCAAATAGAAGCAGAATCTCTTCTAACATCACAGAAAGGGGCGCTAACAAAATGAATAACATTGTATCAATTAGCCAGTGCTGAAGGTTCATACAGTGAATTTGACGTGTAGGATAACATTATATAACACTGGAAAGAAGGTACATAAAGTAGAGATTCCTGAGAAAGGGAATGAGTTATTAAAGAAAAAAAAAAAAACACATGACTAAAGGATTTCTTGTCAATAAAAGGACAGTAGGCATTTTTGACAGGTGATGCCTATGCTGAAGAACTAATGAGGATAAAGGTATTTTGAATGTAATAGTAATATGTTTGTCGTATTGCAGAATAGTGTCTGTTGGTTTATTACAAGTTTAAATAAAATAAATCTGTTTATGACAGGTGCGAGTTCTATAAGCAGGTACAGTTGCAAGAAAAAGTATGTGAACCCTTTGGAATGATATGGATTTCTGCACAAATTGGTCATAAAATGTGATCTGATCATCATCTAAGTCACAACAATAGACAATCACAGTCTGCTTAAACTAATAACACACAAGAATGAAATGTTGCCATGTTTTTATTGAACACACCATGTAAACATTCACAGTGCAGGTGGAAAAGTATGTGAACCCCTAGACTAATGACATCTCCAAGAGCTAATTGGAGTGAGATGTCAGCCAACTGGAGTCCAATCAATGAGATGAGATTGGAGGTGTTGGTTACAGCTGCCCTAAAAAAAAATACACACCAGTTCTGGGTTTGCTTTTCACAAGAAGCATTGCATGATGTGAATGATGCCTCGCACAAAAGAGCTCTCAGAAGACCTACGATTAAGAATTTTTGACTTGCATAAAGCTGGAAAGGGTTATAAAAGCTGTTCATCAGTCCACGGTAAGACAAATTGTCTATAAATGGAGAAAGTTCAGCACTGCTGCTACTCTCCCTAGGAGTGGCCCTCCTGTAAAGATGACTGCAAGAGCACAGCACAGACTGCTCAATGAGGTGAAGAAGAATCCTAGAGTGTCAGCTAAAGACTTACAAAAGTTACTGGCAAATGCTAACATCCCTGTTAGCGAATCTACAATACGTAAAACACTAAACAAGAATGGATTTCATGGGAGGATACCACAGAGGAAGCCACTGCTGTCCAAACAAAAGATTGCTGCACGTTTACAGTTTGCACAAGAGCACCTGGATGTTCCACAGCAGTACTGGCAAAATATTCTGTGGACAGATGAAACCAAAGTTGAGTTGTTTGGAAGAAACACACAACACTATGTGTGGCGAGAAAAAGGCACAGCACACCAACATCAAAACCTCATCCCAACTGTGAAGTATGGTGGTGGGGGCATCATGGTTTGGGGCTGCTTTGCTGCGTCAGGGCCTGGGCGGATTGCTATCATTGAAGGAAAAATGAATTCCCAAGTTTATCAAGACATTTTGCAGGAGAACTTAAGGCCACCTGTCTACCAGCTGAAGCTCAACAGAAGATGGGTGTTGCAACGGGACAATGAACCCAAAGCATAGAAGTAAATCAACAACAGAATGACTTAAACAGAAGAAAATACGCCTTCTGAAGTGGCCCAGTCAGAGTCCTGACCTCAACCCGATTGAGATGCTGTGGCATGACCTCAAGAAAGCGATTCACACCAGACATCCCAAGAATATTGCTGAACTGAAACAGTTCTGTAAGAGGAATGGTCAAGAATTACTCCTGACCGTTGTGCACGTCTGATCTGCAACTACAGGAAACATTTGGTTGAAGTTATTGCTGCCAAAGGAGGTTCAACCAGTTATTAAATCCAAGGGTTCACATACTTTTTCCACCTGCACCGTGAATGTTTACATGGTGTGTTCAATAAAAACATGGCAACATTTAATTCTTTGTGTGTTATTAGTTTAAGCAGACTGTGATTGTCTATTGTTGTGACTTAGATGATGATCAGATCACATTTTATGACCAATTTGTACAGAAATCCATATCATTCCAAAGGGTTCACATACTTTTTCTTGCAACTGTAGAGGCCTTACCACAAATGGATGGTTTGGTGGGAGAATAGGGGTGTGGTATAGACTTCAACTCTTCTTACTGTCCCTTATCCCGTCATGTTTTGTCTTTTCCGAAGTATTGTTTATTTTCATTGAGCTGTGTATTTGACATACCTTCATACTGTATGACACATGTGGATATTAGGTATTTTATCTTTATTTACATTAATTATTTAATATATGCATAGTTTTTGTTTTATTTATTTTTCTTCTGCATGTTTAATGAACATGTTAAATAAAGGAGAATTAAGAAATTCCTCATTCTAAATGTTAAATAAAGTTGACTAATTGATTAAAAGGAAGGCACTCTAGATATTTGGAATACACACATAGATAATATAATTTGCTGATTGGGTACATCGATTGTTAGAACAGTACATAATGGAAGTCCGCAGGGGTTGAAAGGTAAGATGCAAGGTAATCTTTGGCTTACTTAAAACCATCAAGCAGACACGCAATCAGATGTCAAGATTGAAAACCGTTCTGAAAAAGAGCTTGAGACAGACTAGGTGAAATGTGCAGGTGTATAGAGGACAAAGGAGGGAGGAACAAAAACTAATAGTAGGAGATTCATAGTCCAGAAAAACTAAATGTAATTTGTATTCCTGGAATCAGAGAATTGGAGAACTACAGCTGCTGAAGTGTTAAACAGTGCTAAAGAGAGTTATAATGTTAGAATAACATTCATTATAATATAATAGTTTACGTATGATAATTATTTAATTGCTTCTTACATCTATTAGTTCTGCTTTATTTTGCCTTCCATGTTGTAGATACCATAGTTTCTTCATTACTGCTGCCATGTTGGTCTTATTTAATACCATCAGTAGGAAGACAAAATGCTGACACTGCTTATACAAAGAAACACACTAGACACACTGTAGGAATGTAGCTAAAAGGACCGCTAATAGGCACCCAGACCACTTCAGCTTAATGAAGTGGTCTGGGTGCCAGGTCCACCTAGGATTAACCCTTTCTGCTGTAAACAAGGCAATTTCAGAGAAACTGCTATGTTTACTTTGGGTTAATCCAGCCTCTAATGGCTGTCTCATTGACAGCCGCTAGAGGCGCTTCCGCGCTTCTCACTGTGATTTCCTATGGACTGGCTGAATGCGCGCGCACGTTGGTGTAGAGTACCAACTCTTTTACTCTACACCAGCGTGTTTAAGAAGATGGCTAATTTTATCTTAATTCCATTAGTTTTCCTGGCAAAAGTTGCGAGTCAGTTCCTGTAACAAACTGAATGAAAAGGTTTCTCCAACACTTTTCCACTGATGATAGAATACTACCCTGTTGCCATTATTCTATCAGTCTATCAGGTGTTCTGTTTAACCTCTTCAAATAATAAACATTGATGTTTATGCAAATACAAGAATAGGTATGCTATATAATGTTATTGTTTTAGTTAAATAAAACAATTTTAGTAGTTCTCCAAATATGACTGATTAACCTATTAAACCAAGAGCAGTTCTGATATAGCCATTGTATTAATCTAAATATGAAATTGTGATCTGGTAGCAAATATGAAATATTATAACTACCAGCAAGAATGAGTCTTTACATTTAAAAATCTTGATTTAAATTGAGTCCTACTGAATAGTAATTTAAATCTTGGTTTAAATCGGAATTTAAATCAAATTCACCCTTTCGTAATGGTTGGAGTAACCCTTAAACACAGGAGTGGTAAGCCACCACATACAAGATAAAATTTTCCTGTGCTTAATTTAATTGTATCTATTCTCAAACCGTTTTCCCTCAGGCTAACTTCATATACTCACTTGACATGTATGTGTCAAAATTGTATTCAATGATTTGGAATTTAATTATTCTTGCACAGTGAAAAGAAGCGTGTGGAGTAGTGTATCTTCTGAACTTTCATCAATTATGCTATTACAGATTGTCATAAGCTTGACTATTTGACTATGATTGCAGGAGAAAATTAGTTTATTTTAAGTAGACCTATTCTTAAATTTATCAGTTTAGATTATTAAATGAATATATGGGACACTTCTATGGATTTACCATCCATAATTTGAATTCATTAAAAGTATATTGCATAGAATGTACACATTAAAATGTCATCATCTCTGATCTGGTATCTCTCAATAAAGAGAATTTGGATAATTAAAGAGTTAGCATAGACACCGAGACCATTTAATCGCATGCACACTAACCACCTTGTGCTTTTCTATTGTGAAGCATTGTATTGGTTGAGATCATCATGTTGATGATCTTAGCTGAGGACACGGGACCAACTGCGGAGTCCAGTGCTTCAGGGGAGACAGTACAAAGTACTTTGTTTCCCACATGCAGCAGTGGCGGATCCATTAAAAGTTCACCAGTAAACTTGAGCGTTAGGAATACACATTTGTACACCCAACACATAGTGTTCCTTTAACAGGGCAGTCATATGTTCCATGCTGATATTCTCAAAATGGAAACTCGTTGACCTGGAGAATGTTTCTTAAATTTCTGAATTGACCTGGAGAATGTTTCTTTAATTTAGGCGCTGAAAATGTTAAATTCTATACAGTTCACAGTGTAACCTCCCCACCCTCAGAGGATCTTGCTATAAGCACATCAACTTTTTTATGTCCCCATATGACTTTCCTTCGCTTCTCTTTTGTCTGTTTTCAGTCCCAGTCTTCCACCTGTCCCTCTCCTTATATTCTGTGTTTACCCTCCACTTTAGCCAATCCTCCATTCCCGTTTCTCTATCTTCCACTCCTTTCTGTCAATCTTCCTCTCTTTTACTGTCTCTCTTTCTCTTATCTCTGTCTTGTGGTGGCATTAATGTCTGCTTATGGATACTTGTCTAAAATATCACAGATATTTTCACACTTTGTAACAGAGTAAGCAGGATTGTAAGTCTAAAATACTTTGAAATGCTATAATTTTAATAGCCCATCGCATAGATTGTATGTTGAGATTTGACAAGTAAGGTCACTAAATGGCACATAGTCGTGTTCTTACAAATAGACTAGAATTTTTCAGGACAAAATAGGACTATCGTGCACAACATAAGAGTTTCTTTTTGATCTTCTAATAATTTAATCTACGTATTGTGCCAGCCAAATGTCTTACAATTTTATAAATAAGCAGATATTCGAATAGTTCATTTTTCTGGCCACGTAGCTTGCCACATGTGAGGTCTGTTATCTCTATGTTCCTGTTGTAGTATCCTATCCAATCTGTCCCGAGCTCAGAGCTTCCCAGAAGCTGTATATCCCTGCTGTCTATGGGTAACATAATAGCTTTATAACAAAATATATTTCTCATGTAGAATAGCTGTCATTTCTATTGGAATCTTTTTGATTACTCATCACTACTTTGAAACCGGAAAACTCAGGTTAGAATTCTGGTCAGATCATCTTACCATTAAGTGTCCCTTTGAACGACACCGAAATATATATATATATCGGCCTACCTCAAATCACCATAGATTGTAAGCTAATTTGAGCAGGTCCCTCTACACCTTTCTATAAATGTAAAGCACCACTCAATATGTTGGCAATATATAAGTGCTAGTAATAATAATAATAATTCATTACGTATCCACAAATATTAAATGATACTAAAAGGACAACGGGCACCAGAATCTGTAACACTGGTTCGGATGCAGAAATCTCTGATTTTCTAAACTCATCTGAACCAATCTACAGCATCGGAATCACAAATTATCACGGGCAAATAGTTAAAAATCCTCTGCAAAATGAGGGTTAATCTTGTGGCGATTGTTCAATGCATGCTAACCAGCCTCCACATTAAAATAGTAAATAAAAAACAATTTGTAAACAAAAATCATAGAGATGTAAATAAGTATTGTTACAATTGAATTATTTTACCTCCATATGCCCCCATCTACAATCTGACTGGTGGGGGAATGTGTACTAAACATTTAAACTAGCGACTGAGCAACCATTGCTGCCCAGTTGCTAGAAAAGGCCCCACCCCCCCATTATAATGTCACCACTCTGTGCAAGGGTTGAGGAGCCTATTGGTCAGATTCTACCTCAGTCTAACCAAAGGTGTATGAATATGGCAGAGGGATCTATTGTTCTGTGAAAGTAGGGGGCTATATTTTTAGGTATTTTTAAATTTTCTTAATTTTCTTAAAAATATCTTTTCAATACATGCTGCAAGGATTCTTATAAAAAGGAAATTCTGGTGATAGTTGTCCTTCAGTGTTAAGTGCCATCATCTTGCTGCAGAACATACAGGTGCTACTTGAAAAATTAGAATATCATGCAAAAGTTCATTTATTTCAGTAATGTAACGTAAAAGGGGAAACTAATATATGAGATAGACGCATTACATGCAAAGCAAGATAGTTCAAGCCGTGATTTGTCATAAGTGCGATGATTATGGTTTACAGCTCATGAAAACCCCAAATCCACAATCTCAGTAAATCAGAATATTACATGCAACCAATAAAACAAGGAGTGTTCATAGAACAATATCAGACCTCTTAAAAGTATAAGCATGCATATGGACTCAGTACTTTGTTTGGGCCCCTTTTGCAGCAATTACTGCCACAATGCAGCGTGGCATGGAAGCTATCAGCCTGTGGCACTGCTGAGGTGTTATGGAAGACCAGGATGCTTCAATAGCGGCCTTCAGCTCTTCTGCATTGTTCGGTCTCATGTCTCTCATCTTTCTCTTGGCAATGCCCCATAGATTCTCTATGGGGTTCAGGTCAGGCGAGTTTGCTGGCCAATCAAGCACAGTAATCCCACGGTCATTGAACCAGGCTTTGGTGCTTTTGGCAGTGTGGGCAGGTGCCAAGTCCTGCTGGAAAATGAAGTCAGCATCCCCATAAAGCTCGTCTGCGGAAGGAAGCATGAAGTGCTCCAAAATCTCCTGGTAGACGGCTGTGTTGACCCTGGACTTAATGAAGCACAGTGGACCAACACCAGCAGATTACATGGCTCCCCAAATCAACACATACTGTTGAAACTTCACACTGTACTTCAAGCTTCTTGCAGTGTTTGCCTCTCCATTCTTCCTCCAGACTCTGGGTCCTTGGTTTCCAAATGAGATGCAAAAGTTGCTCTCATCAGAAAAGAGAACTTTGGACCACTGAGCAACAGACAGGTCTGTTTTTCTTTAGTCCAGGTAAGACACTTTTGACGTTGTTTTTTTGTTGTTCAGGAGCGGCTTGACAAGAGGAATACGACATCTGAAGCCCATGTCCAGGATCCGTCTGCGTGTGGTAGCTCTTGATGCACTGACTCCAGCCTCAGTCCACTCCTTGTGAAAGTCCCCAACACTTTTGAATGGCCCTTTTCTGACAATCCTCTCCAGGCTGCGGTCATCCGTGCTGCTTGTGCACCTTTTTTTTTCCACACTTTTCCCTTCCACATAACTTTCTATTAATGTGCTTTGATACAGCACTTTGGGAACATCCAACTTCCTTCGCAATTACCTTTTGTGTCAGTGATGGTTTTCTGCACAACTGTCAGGTCAGCAGTCTTCCCCATGATTGTGATTCCTACTGAACCATATTGAGAGACCATTTAAAGGCTCAGAAACCCTTTGCAGGTGTTATGGCTTACTTGGCTGATTAGAGTGGGACACTGTGAGCCTAGAATATTGCACCTTTTCACAATATTCTAATTTACTGAGATTATGGATTTGGGGTTTTCATGAGCTGTAAGCCATAATCATCGCACTTACGACAAATCACGGCTTGAACTATCTTGCTTTGTATATAATGCATCTATCTCATATATTAGTTTCCCCTTTTATGTTGCATTACTGAAATATATGAACTTTTGCATGATATTCTAATTTTTCGAGTATCACCTGTATATCATCACATTCTATTCTATTTAAGCACAGCATCTATTTGATATATATTACATAAGATCCAGTGCACTCACTCATCCACAAAATGGCAGCTCACAGATTTTATTAGTTTTTTTAGTTGTTTTAAAAACACATAATCTAGGCAAAAATAATGGGGGTTTAGTTACAGTATATTTACATAGCTGAAAAGAGACTTGCGTTCCTCACATATGTTTTTGCTGTTGATCCAAAAGAAGGCAAAAAACCTAGTCTGAAGCGCTTCCAATTTTGCCACAAACTAGGAATAAATTCCTTCTTGACCCCAAAATAACAGTCACATGTCTCCTTCGATCAAGCAGCTATTACCCCACTAATTAGAAATGAAATCCCTGTATGTTATGTTTTTGCAAGTATTTATCCAATTGCAGTTTAAACATCTGTAATGACTCTGACAAAACCACCTCTTCAGGCAGAGAATTCCATATCCTTATTGTTCTTACTGTAAAAAAAACCTTTTCTTTGCCTTAGATGAAATCTAATTTCTTCCAGCCTAAATGTGTGACCTCGTGTCCTATGTATAGCCCTGTTTATGAATAGATTTCCAAATAAAGGTTTGTACTGGCCTCAATATATTTGTATAGTGTTATCATATCCCCTCTCAGGCGCTGTTTTTTCAAACTAAACAGATTTAATTTTTTTAACCTTTCTTCATAACTAAAATGATCCATTCCTTTTATCAATTTTGTTGCTCGTCTCTGGACTTTTTATAGTGCCATGATATCTTTCTTTAGAACAGGCGCCCAAAATGCACAGCATATTCAAGGTGTGGTCTTACCAGCAATTTATAAAGAGGCAAAATTATATTTTCATCCCGAGAATTTATGGCCCTATTTATACATGACAAAACCTTACTGGCCTTAGCAACTGCAGATTGACATTGCATATTGCTGCCTAATTTGTTTTCTATAACAATTCCCAAATCCTTCTTGTGTGTGGTTATCCCTAGTTCACTACCATTTAGGGTGTAAATTGCTTGTGCATTCTTAACCCCGAAGTGCATAACTTTGCATTTCTCTACGTTAAATTTAATTTGCCATTTTAGTGCCCAGTCCCCCAATCTATCCAAATCCCTCTGCAGCAAAGCAATATCCTGCTCACGTTTTATTATTTTACGAAGTTTTGTGTCATCTGCAAAAACTGATACATGGCTTTCAATGCCTATTTTAAGATCATTTATAAATATGTTAAATAGAAGTGGTCCCAAAACAGAACCCTGAGGGACACCACTTACCACTTTTGTCCAGCCTGAAAATTTACCATCAATGACAACTCGTTGTACTCTATCCTTAAGCCAATGTTCTACCCAAGAACAAGAATATTCATCTAGACCAATTTCTTTTAGTTTGAAGGCTAACCTATTGTGAGGAAACGTATCAAATGCCTTGGCAAAATTCAAGTAGATCACATCCACTGCAACACCCTGATCTATACTTCTACTTACTTCTTCGTAGAATGCAATTAGGTTAGTTTACATGACCTATGTTTCATGAAACCATGCTGATTATTGCTAATAACAAAGTTCTTCCCAATGAATTCCTGAATATAATCCCTTCAAATATTTTCCCAGTTACAGAAGGTAAGCTCACAGGTCTATAATTTCCAGGCAAGGATTTTGAACCATTTTTAAATATAGGGACAACATCTGCCTTCCTCCAATCCTCCCGTACAATACCTGAAACAAAAGAATCTTGAAAAATTAAATACAGGGTTCACTTATTTCCCCAGTTAGCTCCTTATATGCTGATACATTGCATAAGCCTGCCACAACATTAATGTTCCCCATTCTTGGCAGGTCCTACTCTAATAGCCTAATGTCTGTTCTTATGAGATTAAGCTACTTACTTGGGATAAAAATTCCATCTGGGGCTCTATGTAGTACAAGGCTAAATAGGTTTCCGGTTGCCTCATTCCAGGACCCTATAACGTATTGAGTGCTTCCACACTCCCGCACACTCTCATATTTTTCCATCTATCGCAAATGTAGAATATATTTTTTCTTTTTGTCTTTAGTGGGAAGAGCTACTGTGAAGTTCCCCACTGTGTTACATTTTAACATAAGATGACCAAAGCTTTATCCTAGAACTGTCCAACTCAATGTTTTTATAACCCAGTCAACGTACAAGAAGCTAACCCCTCCCTTGCCTCAGTGCCCTGTTGTGGTCTTTGGTTTACCATTGAGTGTTGCACTTGTTATTTGGATTTCCTGGTTACTGATATTTGGCTTTGTCTCTCGTTATTCCGTCTCTCTATTTCCCTTTACCTCCACTAGTGTTTTGTCTATCCCTTTTTGCATAACCCGACCATTCTAAGGATCGGTATTACAATTCTCTCTACTCTGTCCTGTCTGCGTGTTAGGGTTCCCTAGTGAACGTTACAGTATCAATGACATAGACTTGTCACTGTCTCAACGCAACTACGCCAAAGTGAGAAGGGAAATGTATTGTGCCCCTACTGAGTGAACATCAACATGGGTGAGGTGAAAATAGATAAGGAAAGAAAATAATAAATGAGTGAATTATGAGGAAAAGTCAGAGGTTGGTCGTATCAATAGGGAACAGGAGAATAAACAAAAAAGGGAAGATATGGAGGGAAAGATGTGACCATATATATTGACTGCCTGTTCTTTAAAGGGACCCTATAGTCACCAGAACAACTACAGCTTAATGTAGTTGTTCTGGTGAGTATAATAGCTCCCTTCAAGCATTTTCATGTAAACACTGCCTTTTCAGAGAAATACAGAGAAAAGACAGTGTTTATATTGCCCCCAGGGACACCTCCAAGTGGCTACTCCTTAGATGACCACTGGATGGGCTTCATGGCTCAGGGCTGCACAGTAAGCAGCCCTGCCATTCAGGGTCCTCATGCTCTGCATGGAGACGCTGAATTGTCCTCATAGAGATGCATTGATTCAATGAGGAGGTCCTGATTGGCCAAAATGGCATTTGGCCAGGCCCCCATGCCGATTTTAGCCAATCCAATGCTTTTCCTATGATGGGAAAGCATTGGATTGGCTAAAAATCAGCCATTTTGATGTCACAAAGGGGGTGGAGTAAGCACCGGTCAACCTTCGCAGCGCTGGAAAGTGAGTTTTAAACTTTTATAGTGGGCAAAGGGGGGGCAAGCACTTATCAAGCATAAATAAAGAATAAATACATTATGCATGTATATATAATATACACTCATAGTGATGATTGAAATGCTCAACATGCCTACTAATTACTTTATTGCCATAATGTATAATTCATACATCTCTCCTATCCTATGTATTGCACTTATGCTATTTCATGTGTCTACTTTAACTGAGACAATAAAACGTAATGTCTGTGATTGAGAAGGTAGACCACATCGCTAATGTCTTGCAGTGTAGTGTCCGACATTTGCTTGTTACCGCTGGCTGCACGGCTGTGTACGTTGGTGTAGTTTATTTGTGCTACAACATGCTGTTTTTTTGGCTTTTTTAAAGGATGCCTATTGCATTGAACAATGTAAGATTTAGTAAATTTTAAAACATTTTACTCTAGATAAAAAGTTTATGGAAGGCACCCTATATCCAAATTATTTAGGGTTTTACACTAGATAAATGTATTTTATAGTTAAATGGCACTAAGTATCCCTATGGCACTTATATGTAGTTGATGTCAATACAAGTGTCATTAGGTCTGAGTACTACTGCGGTACAACACTTATCCTCTTCATATCTGAGCCTTTTCGCAAATGCTGTCTTTTCATGGAAAAAGCCTTTTTGGAATTTGGCTATTTTTTGTTCCACCATAATTTAACATGTTCCCTTTAATCGTACACGTACATAATTTTTTTCAAAGTACAGATAGGGCTTTCTTCTGATACCTCCATATATATGCTTAACAAAATAATACTGATGAATAAAATACTAAAATATTTCAAAAAATATATGTTTTGCTCATAATTACATTTACACAACTAACACAGCAAAATAATAACATAGATTTACTTATAGGACAAATATGGCAAGCACTGACACTTTAACTTAACCAGCAGTTGCAGAATCCAAAATCATTAAATGCAAGTCTATGTTTGTAGAAAATAAACCCACCAGGTTATATAACTATTAGCATTTTTACCATTCTAATGTAACCATTACATTATCAATACATCCAAAACTGCTGGGTATAATTAAAGGAACACTATAGTATTAGGAATGCAAAACTATGGGGTTTTTCGAGACGTTGGACATTGCTGTTGAGTGTCGTTTTACGTAGTTTAATTGCAGGAAATGCTTCTAGTTGCTGTCTGTCCCATTGTGAAATATTCCAGCTGTAAACATTGTGGCAACTGAGGATCCGTCATTCAGTCATGCCATATAATAGTGTAAAGTGCTGGTGCGCAAAAGATATTTATAAAACCTTAAGTGTTAATTGATATCTTAAAGTGCTTACATAAGTGGAGTGGGTGTTATCCCATAGGACAACCACCTATACCAATCACACACATGCATATACTTATACTCTGTACAATATGCACTGGGCAATATGCACTGTAGGTATCTGTAAAAAGGAGATAAAAAACGAGAAGCACTCCTAGTGCAATAAAGTCATTTAAAATGCATTAACAGCTAAAACCCCCTAGTAGGATAAAACCCACAAATTAGGAGTGGTGTAAGCCCCACTCAAAGCTATGGCGCTCAGGGAGAATCAGTCCCTAAAGTACGTGGGATCCAATATATGCTCTGTTGACCCGGGTAACATGTAAAAAAAATACTTTATTGTAGAATTAAAAAAGCTAAACAGCAAAAAATAAATGTCCACCATCTGCTCACCAACCCATGGGGAGTAAAGTGCAATATAGTAGTAATCGCAGTCTTCCTCCCTCTGGTGGATACAGCTTGCACACCGGCAAGGATTGTTAGTGTGTCGGAGAGGTCCTCGAGGCTGTTATTGGAAATCCACAGCAGTGAGACTGACCAGTAACAGAATGTAATAACATGTAGAGAGATTAGTGCGTTTATAACTTGTAATGGAGATCCCATGGCTGCCCAGCAATGTATTGTGAACCTCCATATTGCTACTTCAGAAATTACAACATTGCCATGATCACCACGATTGCTGTGATATTAAACACAGTTTAAACCCACTCCAAATGTGGCTGGCCTCCACATTTTAATCCAATAGTTGGAAACCAACAGGATAATAATCATTGATAATGGAAGTCAAGAGAAACCACTTGCAGAGGAATACACTAGAAGATTAACAGAAACAAATGTAAAATTACTCCGTAAAGTAAAACAACATGGACTGTGGGGCATAGATCAATGCTTTTAGTCATGTACTCCGGAAATCCCTCAATCTCCTTTATTCACAGGCCAGGTTATCACATTAATGGTGCTAACAGTTAGTTAATGGTGTTTTCTTTAATAAATAAATAATTGGTTTTAGTTCCTTCCTTAACGGGCACTGACATATGAAGCATTCTCCAAATGCATCACTGTAATTTAGACACACATCACTAGTGTACGCATTACTGAGCTTACACACACAATGCTACAGGATAGACTTTGCTAAGAAAATGTTTATGGTACTTAAAACAGAAAAATAAATATAAATGCTAAGATAAATATAGGATTATTATTTTATGAAGTTTGAGGCATCTTAATCAATGCACATTGTATAACTGCTCCAGTTAAAATGCTGGTTGCAAAGTTTACAGTTTTAGAAATAAGAGAGTATATACAAAATCTGTTATTTTGTGTGATAGATAACTTACTCAAAAATGTGTGTTATAATATATACTAATATAAACACAAATATGGATCAACCTGAGACAAATCAAGAATATGATGACAATAAGTCAGTGTTCAATATAGTTCACAGCATACAGTACAGACCAATTTATAAATGCAAGCCTCGCACTGGGCAGACTGATGTACACTGCTCAAAAAAATAAAGGGAACACAAAAATAACACATCCTAGATCTGAATGAATTAAATATTCTTCTGAAATACTTTGTTCTTTACATAGTTGAATGTGCTGACAACAAAATCACACAAAAATAAAAAATGGAAATCAAATTGTTCAACCCATGGAGGTCTGGATTTGGAGTCACACTCAAAATTAAAGTGGAAAAACACACTACAGGCTGATCCAACTTTGATGTAATGTCCTTAAAACAAGTCAAAATGAGGCTCAGTAGTGTGTGTGGCCTCCACGTGCCTGTATGACCTCCCTACAACGCCTGTGCAGGCTCCTGATGAGGTGGCGGATGGTCTCCTGAGGGATCTCCTCCCAGACCTGGACTAAAGCATCTGCCAACTCCTGGACAGTCTGTGGTGCAATGTGACGTTGGTGGATGGAGCGAGACATGATGTCCCAGATATGCTCAATTGGATTCAGGTCTGGGGAATGGGCGGGCCAGTCCATAGCATCAATGCCTTCGTCTTGCAGGAACTGCTGACACATTCCAGCCACATGAGGTCTAGCATTGTCTTGCATTAGGAAGAACCCAGGGCCAACCACACCAGCATATGGTCTCACAAGGGGTATTAGGATCTCATCTCGGTACCTAATGGTAGTCAGGCTACCTCTGGCAAGCACATGGAGGGCCCCCCAAAGAAATGCCACCCCACACCATTACTGACCCACTGCCAAACCGGTCATGCTGGAGGATGTTGCAGGCAGCAGAACATTCTCCACGGCGTCTCCAGACTCTGTCACGTCTGTCACATGTGCTCAGTGTGAACCTGCTTTCATCTGTGAAGAGCACAGGGCACCAGTGGCGAATTTGCCAATCTTGGTGTTTTCTGACAAATGCCAAACGTCCTGCACGGTGTTGGGCTGTAAGCCCTCATACCACCCTCATGGAGTCTGTTTCTGACTGTTTGAGCAGACACATGCACATGTGTGGCCTGCTGTAGATCATTTTGCAGGGCTCTGACAGTGCTCCTCCTGTTCCTCCTTGCACAAAGGCAGAGGTAGCGGTCCTGCTGCTGGGTTGTTGCCCTCCTATGGCCTCCTCCACGTCTCCTGATGTACTGGCCTGTCTCCTGGTAGCGCCTCGATACTCTGGACACTACACTGACAGACACAGCAAACCTTCTTGCCACAGCTCGCATTGATGTGCCATCCTGGATGAGCTGCACTACCTGAGCCAATATGTGTATTATTACATATTCATACATGCATACATCATTTTTTATCAGTTCTCTATCGCATTACAAGATAAATGGTTTTTACATTAAAACAACTGTATTAACGCATCTGCCATATTAGAAACAGATGAAAATCTGATACATTAGAAAATCTTATCGGTCACATCCAGGTCCAAACTGGGACAAAAACTCAAAAACTCAGCCCAAGCATTTAAAGGCAGATCAGCACATTATGGGAGGGGGTGGCGCAGAGCTAGAGATGGGGCATATTGTATCATCCCAATGACATTCACACTTTCCAGGCATGTCAGTTTGATACCCCTTCAGGGTAGCTCATTCACAGGGCTCTGCTGAAGAGCTCTGGAAAAGCAGAAATGCCAAGTGAGTGTAGTGACAGACTCGTTCTGTGTTAAGGTAAATATCAGTGGAAAAAAGAGAGATGGTTGGGAGAGGGTGTTGTCTGTATGTATAGGGAGGTTGTCTGGCATATTGTTTGTGTTAGAGGTATGGGCATGCTGCTGGAGGCAGCAAGGAGGAGAGCCCTATGGTAGGTTAGTTAGAAAAATAACTATTTAACATTTACACACTGCAACTGCATGTTCCCTCTACTGTAAGGCTTCCCTGCTGAGACCTATTGCTATCATGCTGATCCCAAATCTGGCCAGTTAGCCAATCAATGAGAACGCTCTCAAGAGCCAAGTCTCAAGATAAGTTTGACTTGGCTGTCAGAGTTCTTTGATTGGTTGGCTTACTGGCCAATCATTCTGAGCGCGCTTACAAATATCACATAGCTGACTTAGAATGGGAAAGCCTTTAAAAGGGCTTTCCCTACTGTGAGAGCTCAGTCCTCAGTGGGCCCTAGTAAAGTGAAATTGGGTTAATTTTATTGCTTCATGTTTTTCTTTTTTTTCATTGTATGTTGCTTTGGGGACGCTTAGTCACCAGGGGAGAGAAGCAGGGGACATGCCACTGTTTTGGGGAGGAGGACAATGGTACGTCCACCCCCCATTGTTTACTTATTTAGATCCCCATCCAGCATCCATTGGTTGGGATTGGGGGTACACTAAACTCCTCACCCAGAATATTATTAATATTATGTCAGATGCATTCACCTAATTTACCAAATTAAATGGTGACAAAGGAAATATGTAAGCTATTTTTAGTTCCTAACATAGGGGCTCTGAATCCACTAGAACTAATAAAACATTTTATGGTTACATTCCCTTTTATAACATATCGATATTTAGTAGTTTTTTTCTATAGAAGTACCTAAAATATATATTCTCACCTTACCTTTACACTGACTGTTAGGTTAACTGACTATTAGGTTACTAACAACATGACTTTTGATAATTGTGGATTCATCTCAGTAACCCTGAAATATCAGATGTCTTGGATAACCATAAAGCTCCAACATTAACTAATTAGGACACACTATATTCAATTGTGAAGTAGATTCTTACTCTTTCACTTACCATTATCTGGACTACCTAACCTCTGTTCCATTGGTCCTTTGTATTTTTATGTAATAAAGACTAAGAAAACTGCTAACATTTTAAATCTATTTACTTTTCTTCTGCCTCTTCTGAAATGGTTACTTATTATCCATACTGTCTCTTTTAAAACAGCAACAGTATATGAAAAGCTATTATATGAGCCCAGGAAAGGAGGTGACTCTGGCAGTCACTTCTAAAAAAAAAAATAAAGTAAAAAAAAATAATCTATTCTAAAAATCTTGCAAAATTTCAAATTGAGTGCAATTTATCTTTGAAACACGAAAAAGCGAAACGCATTTGGTTGCTATTGACAACAGGGACAGTGCTGTTACCGGACATTTGCAGAAAAATCATTGTATACAAACTTTATTGTTGAAATATGCTTACAAGAGCTAATTTTGAGTCCCACTTATCTCTGCATAAGTGGTATATTTAAAATCCTTTCCTGTACTGACAGGTGTGATAAACATTAATTTGTTTTGTTATGATTCAACAGAAAAGAGAATGTTGGTTTACGCTGCTATTCACAATTGCTTATCTCAATAGAATATGAAATTACTCACTGATATTTAATGTATGGCTGCATCAAACATTCCTTACGCTCTCTGCGACTGGTGGGAAAGGCTGACTCATAGACACACTGACCAGCTTTTGGCTCAGTACTGAGGGCTCTATCTCCTGTCTTATTGCTAAGGGTTGGCAACATCTAGAAAGGGAATCTCAGATCTAGGACAGGATTCAAGTCTTTATGATAAATCTTAACTCACCAAAATGTGATAAAAATCTCCTCACTACCACAAACACTTTTTATGAGTAACTAAAGGGACCATTGACAAATTAATTTTTAATTTTTTTTTTTTTTTTTTTAATATACATTTTTATTGAGATTTTTTTCCCCCCAATTTGGTTGGTATAACATGACAATAGCAATCAATATTACAAACATAAAAGAAAACTTAAAGTATAACAAAAAAGTTCAAAAGTACAGTCAGTAAATGATACATAACATCAAACGTAATATAGGTTTCACAGGTGTTTCACGTCATGTAAGCACTGCATGTGTGATTCAGGAAGACTGTGTCATGTAGAGAGAAGATATGTAGGCATCAACGGGATGTAAGGAGTGACAAGTGAAAAAGGCTAAGTAAGAAAGAACAGAAGTGGGGGACATGAAATGAAAGGGAGGAAGAACAATGAAGGGTTGGTCCCCGGGAGCCCTAATGAGTCCTAACTCTGGTACAAGGTATTTTCTTGAATTTGGATAGAGTGTCAGTGAGTTTATGGATCATCTCTTCATACTGTTGTCTGTTTCAGGGAGGTCATACTGAGTGAATAAGTGCTTGCAGGTTTGTTTTCCAATGCCCAGTAATGTTGGTTCTCGCGGCTGTGAGAATATGTAATCTTCTTAGTTGCGAGGGGAACATTTTGAGAAGAAATTGTTCAGGTTGTAGTGGTATTACAGAACTTAGTGGTGTTGTAAATCACAGATTATAGGGTTAAATATGTGCGAGTCTTGTGGGAACTATATGCCACCTCATTATCATTTGTCGATTGGATTCCCAACGTGTTATTCATTTTGAGGTTAGATGTTGCATAAGGTTTTCCTCATCTCGATTCTCATTGATAGAATGCCTTGATATTTTATAGATTTTTATGAAGAGTTTTTTTGTTTCTTCATTCACATTCGAGACAGGTCGTTGACACATTTCCATTTCTGCGGCAGACCTCCACTTCACTCCGATGGCAGAGAGGAGTGGGTGGAAGCTGCAGCTTCGCTCTCTGTGCTGCATTCACCGCTGAAATTGTGAAGTCCATGGACCTGAAATATGATGACATCTGTGGTCTCGGGTGTGTTCACCTTTACTTTCTTTGGTTTTCTGGGGATGCAGCAGCACCCGTCTCAGGCAGGATCCCCTATTTTTCTTTTTTCCCCCCTCCTCTTCTTTGTCGCCTTCATCTGACTCACTCAGGATTTCGATTTTGTTCTCATCAGATATTTCCTTCTCGCTCTGAGCTGGTCTTTCCTGGGTGTCAGGTACCACATCCTCTGCAACTACTTCACAGTTCTCCTCAGATTCGCTTGACTTTTCCAGTAAAGGTCCATCCTGAGCCTGCTACCCACAAAAAGAAAAGAAAAAAATCAGAATATATTCATTAACGGAGCCCATTGTGCATTTCTATTCATTATCATTGGGTGTGTAATATAGATTTTGTGTGTGTGTGTGTGTGTGTGTATGTATATATGTGTTTGTGTAAATATATATATACATTTCTCTGTAAGGAGAGGAATAAAATAGAAGGTGAATATACACAGAAAACTGTAAGTCAACACAATGTGCTATGTGACATGGGGTTAATGCTACGGTTCTAAGGATAAATTACTTAGTCTTTCAGAATGCTCTTACACCCATAAAGCTGGCAATGCATCACGGAAGATGTAGTGCAGAACATCTGGACTGCCAAAGGTTGCCTTCCCCTGGTGTATAGTGTATCACAGTGACACACATGGGAAGGTGATAAATCATCACACACAGTAATACAATTCTCAAAGCAGAATAAGCAATTTATCCCTACAACCATGACATTAAATATTATTAATATACTATAGTATTAAGATCTTTCTTTCTGTATTAGAGAGAGAATTGCCATCTTTCTTTCCCTGGTATGAGAAAGTTCAGGGATTTTTCCTCAGTAAAGTTTCTACCTCTAGTCAATATCTAATGACCCCAAAATCTTAAGGACTAATCTGCCACATTGCGTACATGCTTACCTGGTCTTGGATCTCGATCTGTGGCAGTGGGGAACTGTCACACATTCCCAGGGGCTCAGCCTCAGTTTGGCTAGTTATTTTCTTTGATAAGCCCACTTGGTTTGCAAGTACGAGAGCATCTACATGCTACAAGTCAAAAGGAAAACAAAATCAGAATGTATTAATTAATGAATCCCTTGGACATTGTCATGTTTCAACTTTCATAGTAATGATGTGTGACACTGTGTATTTTATTTATACATAGATTTAAAAAATAAAAATAGCACAAATTAATGCGACTGAGCCCTGGAGTTCCTCCGATCAACAAAAAGAAAATGCAAAAAAAAAAAAAAGCAACACACAAATACACACTTATATTAATTGCACACAAACACACCTTGCTTTTCTAGAAACACATTGACATTCTTTTCAGAAATACTCTACATTGACATTTATAAGCAGTTCACATTGATTCACCCCTGAATTCACAGCACACCGATTACAAACAGAACCCATTCATAAAATGTACATTTTGCACTCAGTTTTATGAATAGGGGCCTCTTGATTGAATGCAGAATTGGTTGAAGGCACTGGGCAGAGCAGACAGGGTTAAACCCTTCATAGATGGTTTAACCCTTTAAGGTAGGAAGGCACATAGGACTTCCTGGCACCATAACAACTTCAATTGATGAAGTTGTTATGGTGACCAGAGTATCCCTTTAACGTTAGATACAATCAGCGAACTACACACACAGTCAGACTCATCCCATCATCCCACTCAGATGTATTGCTGAGAGGGGGTCTGAGATTCTTTGATTCTTACACCAGATCTCAGCAGTTCCCAGGTACACCCTTGGGAGCACTTACAAGTTTCAGAAGTCGTTTGTTATAATTCTTTTCTTTCTTTCCTTTCTTCCCAGAATCTTCTTCTATTAGCTGTTCCTCCTTGTTCTCTTCATTCTGCGACTCTGTCTCCATTTCTGGAGACTCGGGACACACCTCCTGTATCATAGTATAACGAGACAAAATAAATGCCGGAATTTGCTGCTCTGTGTTAACACATTAAATTGCCATTTTTTCATAAATACTAAGTTTGTTCAGTAAAATAGAATATCATACCTTTATCAGTTTTGTGTCTGTGTTTATGTTATAATTACACTTTTGAAATGTGATCCCCATCCCACAAGCTGGAGAAAACATTACATCCTCAGCTGCACATTACTGGACACCCCTAACAGTTCCTACTGGTTTTTAGGGGATCATAAGGGGGACTGTCACTATACTCACCTGTTCTTTGCTGATCTTCATGGCCTGGACAGTGAGATTAAATGATATAAAAAGGAAGAATGTCACAGGAAAAAGTAAATGATAAACATTTTGAAGAAATAAAAGAGTAAACAGTTATGGAAGAATGGGAACAAATGAGGAAGAATACTCAAATGAATCGTTGAATAAAACTTTCCTTCTCAGAACCGAAGACATAATTTTAGCTGCTGTTTAAAGTTACAAATACTCTTGCAATATTCTTCATGGGAACATTCCAAGCACCTTAACCAATCAGTGCTGTGCAGTGATTATCGTGCTAGGATTACCCTGACACCCCACAATGTAAGTAATCAAATCTTTTTTAGGACAGTTTGACTTCTTACCTGGGTTCCCCCAGGTGCTGCTGTTTGCCTCCACTACACCCTTCACAGAGCAGGAAGCTCTCTCTCTCTCTCTCTGAGCTAAACTTTCACCTCTCATGGCTGCAGAGAGGAGGTGGTGAGCGGTGTGACTACTTATAATGCTGAGAGCCATAGCAGTATGCCTGAAGTCTTCCTTTAAACTATGAACCATAACGAAAGGCGGCAAAAAAGCTAGAGTACTGGAGGTTACTCATACAATTTATAGCGTTCTACATATTCTTGTAGATAAATATAGCTCCCTATATTAGTTATGAATACGATTGATCCTCCTACTACCACATTGATACTAACTTCCCCACCAACCTTCCCAGTGCACAAGGAAAATCACATACTATGAACTCCGCGTGAAGTGCTGGAGATGAACCATGGTGATGAAGGGATGGCTGAGAAGGTCTATGGGAGTTATCCTCTTGTGGGGATCCATAGTGAGCATTTCCTTCATTAGATCAAGAAACTGCCATATGTCTGTCATCTCCACCAGCGTGTCACTGCTCTCCAACTTTGATGGTAAAATTATCTGAAGAGAAAGAAACAGTGTTTGAGACAATGTTTTATTTTGGTGAGGTTAGTATTCATTAAAAAGCGATACGTTTCTTTCAGTGTCATAGGGCCAACATTAAGGGTAAAGGCAGTAACTACAGTAAGTGATCTGACTGCTTCTCTGTACTCCCTACCAACCTCCCAACTTCTGTAGTGTTTGGTAGGCTCAGGGGTAAAAAGCTACAATGTCACCTACAACGCTGGTAAAGGTTCTAGACAGATCATCAGATTCTTGTAACAAGATAGGTCTCTGAAGATAAGACAGGGGTGCAAAAATCAAGTAAGGGATTCCTCTTTTATATTTTCATTATATATATATATATATATATATATATATATGTGATACATTTAAAAAAAATACATATTAAAAAAGTGAAAATGTAACACCCATACATTATGACCTAACTGAAGTGCATACGAGCATAGACAAAAAATTTTTTAAGATTGCTTATCTAGAGGTGTAAAATGTTTTAGGTTTTCCCGTACAAACAATGCGCATACAAGCTAAGCACGAAGAGATTGTTCCACCACCTCCTCTGTGCTTGACCAACCAATTTTTTAAGTAAGATTTCTTCTTCTAAACCACAGAGAATGGCACATGGGTGAGAGGAAGATGCCATGTGATTTTGGATTAATGTGAGTGACCCAGGAATACAGTACCTTCCTCATATCATCAAGCGAACTGAAGACATATTTCCGTCTTTCAATTGGTCTAATACCATATTCGTAGTGTATTTTACTCTAAAGAAGAGGATAAACAAGATTGTCCATTAGGTTCTGGAATGAGACCATCATTCAGTGTAGCATTCTACAGTGTCTCAATAAGTTTCCTGCTAATGTTAGAACGAAACCAATAAACACGTCTTAACATAACCTGACCCAGCAGCTTTCCCTGAGTCTAAACAGTTTAGTTTTTTTATTTACCATGTGGTTGTGAAAGTTTATTTATAAAATGGCTGCAAAGCTGACAGAGAAAAGGGGGGCTAGTTAAAACTCTTTATGGAGGAACTATTATTTCAATTTTATCACATCAGAACTTCTGAATGTAAGTGTGTAAAACTTAATCTGGCTTAATAAAATATATTAAATACAAATCCTGAAATGTTGCTTTAACCAGTTCATGGCAGATCATTTACTGGGACTATCATGATACCATAGGATTTGCTTAACCCCATGTCCTGAAGGTTTTACATGTCATTTATTTTTTATAAATATGGTTATGATTAATATATAAGGTCGCACCTTCAAACTCCATAATAAATCCTCACAATCGCCTTCGATTCTAAAGTAAAGCTCGGTCTTTATTCCCCTATCAAGCATGTTATCAGGAGGCAAACCCTGGGTCTCTGTGATGTAGCGGATCTGCAGGGAGGAAGCAAGAGGTCACAACGTTTAATACCAGTACCGTCAGCTTCTATTAAAACTGTAAATGTACCCGTAATTACCCATAGCCCATAATCTCCAGCTTTGAATCTGTCTGATTTACTGCATTTCCACAACTGTTTAAGAACTAACATTTCCTGCGGTTATACTTGAGAAATTAAGTAAATGAATGTAAACTAGCATTATGAAATTGATATATAAATTACTAAACTTTACAAACAGTGATACTAAGTATCTAAAAACAGAGTAAACAAATATGATTTTATCAAAACTAAAACAAAGATAATAAGTGGAGCTCTACAATACCTGGGATACTTGAATATATGGCAGGTATATTCAATGATATGCCTTTACAATGTGTATGTTATATATAATTTACAGATTATTGTAAAAGCATATCATTGAATACATCTGCCATATATTCAAGTATCCCAGGTATTATAGAGCTCCACTTATTATCTTTGTTTTAGACTATTGGTGTTTGTGAAGGTTAAGGGGATCCTCCACATAAGTGTTGAACTTAATTTGTATTGTTTGAGTGTACACCCCTTGTTTGTTAAATATGATTTTATCCACATTCAAATGCTGCACACATTTTTATTAAAAGGCTTTGACTTCTTTTTGCTACATGGATATTCTTTATTCATTTTGCTTAAAGGACCACTATAAGCACCCAGACCACTTCAGCTCTATGTTTGCACTAGGGTTAATCCAGCCTCTAGTGGCTGTCTCACTGACAGCCGCTAGAGACACCTCCACACTTCTCACTGTGAAAATCACAGTGAGAAGACGCTGGACGTCCATAGGAAAGCATTTAAGAAATGGAGTGTTTCCTATGGACTGTTTGAATGCGTGTGTAACTCTTGCCACGCATGCGCATTCGGCACTGATGTTGGCAGAGGGAGGAGAGGTGACCAGCATCGAGGGAGCCCAGCGCTGGAGAAAGGTAAGTGTTAAACCCCTTCAGCGCAGTGGGAGTGGGACCCTTAAGGTTGGGGGCAACCTAAATACCCTATAGTGCCATGAAAAATAGGTTTGTTTTCCTGGCACTATAGTGGTCCTTTAAAAACTAGTTAAAATACAAACATTACCAAATGTAAAAGTTGGAGTACAATTACTTCTTATAATGTTTCGATTTAATTAATACATTAATTATACAGCTGTATGCGTCTATAGAAAGTTACCTAAACTACCAAATAAAGGCTGATTTGTGTATGCTAACATGGATGCTTTAAAATGTTCTAATTCATACTACCACTCAGTAGAATTAATCCCTTAAGGCGTTTAGGACATGTCCTTTAAAGATGGCATCGAACGTCCCTGGCGTCCTTAGTAATTACTGGGTCCCTGCCGTCGGTCACGATTCTGGGCACTGCGTGACATCCCAGTCACTTTCACTGACGATATCATGGTTGTGATTTTTTTTCTGTTTTTAAAACACTAATATTTGTGCTCAGCAAAGTCTCCCAAGTATAACAGTACCCCTTATGTACAGGTTTTATAGTGTTTTTACGAAAGTTACAGGGTCAAAAAAATAAATAAAATATAAACGCCAATGTTGGCCAGTGTTCGTGACAAATTGACCACTAAAAAAGACTGGACATACCCCATTTGCAATACCTTGGCTTGTCTACTTTTGCAAATGGTATACCACCTTGAGAGTAATTCTGATTCTTGGGCTACTATACGGTCTGAAGGCAATTTAATCAGTAACTTTCAAATTATATAAACTGAAAAATGGAGCATGTGCTATATGTAACCCTGTAACTTCTAGAACACCATAAAACCTGTACATGGGGGTTACTGTTATACTTGAGACAAAGCTGAATACAAATATGTGTATTTTATTGCAGAAAAAGTTATTTAACAGTATTATAACATCCACAGTTAAAATGCCATGCAGAACTAAAAAAAAAAAGGAAATTTTTTAAATTTCTCATACTTTAAAAAAAAAAATTACATTTTTTTTGTCATGCTCAGTGGTGACAAAGATAAGACCGTATACATGTCAAAATGTACAGTGATGTAAACATATCAGTACATAATCAGTGTATACATTGTTCAGCACATTTTTATGTATAGATAACACAAATAGCCATGGTAAACATAATCTATCAAGTGCTGCCGGAACCTGTAGCTTGTACATTAGGAATGAAGAGTTTTGGTAATAGTAGTTAGCTTTGGAACAGTTTTACTGAAACTACTACCCCTGGAGAGTGTAATGTGTGCTAGTATATGGCCTAGAGTGGAAGAACAGGCTGTGTGCCCCTCTACTTGGCAAGAGGATCATAACCATAGGACATATACAATAGGTTTAGGGGCTATCACCCACTTTCCTGTAACTATGAGAGTAACTTCCAATAGAGTGGGTGAGAGTGGGGGGGGGTAAGGGGAGACCCATTAGCCAGCGGGTGTTGTGTGGAGGAGTGTATTTCCTGTCTTGGCATATGGAACAACATTAATAAACTTGCAAACATGCATTAGAAAAAAAAACCATAAGAACAATAGAAATGATTGCAGATGCAGGATCGGTGCTCAAGAGATCGCCATCGGTGCAGAGGTACTCCGTTGGGCGGATGGCACAAAAGGGCGAGCCCCAGCGGGATCCCAGGTGGTGGGTTGAGGCCGATGCGTTGGGGACTGTGAGACCACTGTAGTAGGGGACAACTTCAGCTGCTGCAGTATACAAGTTATCTCTGAGGTGTCCATGATTTTGCAGGGTATCAAGAGACACCGTGGGGCCCCTCACTTGTAGGGCACGTTGTTTTTCGTAAGTTCCATGGTTAGTGGTCTCAATGATCGACGCCAGGTCAGAATCTCTCTAGAGAGGTCCGGATAGAATGAAAGCTTGTGGTCTTCGAAGTTGTAGGGTGTTTTGCTGCGAAATGCATTCATGAAAGTTTGTTTATCAGGCCCATTTTGAAAGCAAATGATCACAACTCTGTGCTCTCCCCTGGTGCCTGTTGGAGGTGCTGGTAGCTGGAAACAGCCATCTACAGCCATAAGTTTTGCTTGTTTAGCAGAGAATAATTGGGATTTTGGCTGTTGCGATATTGTCGGGTAAACCCTGCATCTTTATATCCTTCCACCTCTGGCGATCTTCCGCTGCTGCCATGCAGGTCTGGATCTGTGCCTGGTCGCGTTTCAGCTCACTTAGCTCTTGTTCTAAGTTGGCAATGCAAGCCTCATGGGCTGCAGTGGCGACTTCAGAGTCGTGTAGACGCCCCGATACCCATCTTATTTCCTCCTTGAATAGGGTAATGTCAGCAGCTATGTTACGTTGGAGGTCATCTAACAGGGTTTTCAGGGTACGCTCTGTCACAGGTTGGCCCTCTGCGTGGGCTCTGGGTCTCTCAGTGCTCCTCCTCCCAACTGGTAGTTCCAGCTCTCCCTCATCAGCTAGGGATTCTTCGCTAGTTGAGCGGAATGGCCTGTCCGAGATGGGCGCCATGATAGGTTTCAGGGCAGACTGCGGCCTCCATAGGAGATCGCCGATATCGGCGGTAGCTGGGGGTCTATTTGCCTTATACTTTTTATTTTTACGCCCCATCAGTGGAGGAAGAGGGTCAGCTCACCAGGTGAGTAGAAATGTGGCTGTAGTACGCCTTAATACCGATTGTTTCTCCGGCTGGCACGGAGCTGTTGTAAGACACGTCTGGACAGTGTGGCCGCTGGCTCTGCCCCAATTTCTCATACTTTTTAAGATTTTATTCATATTAAATTATGTTTCATATATGAATATTTGATGTGAAATGAGAGCCCTGTTTCTCCTAAATAAAATGATATAAAATAAGTGTAAGTGCACTTCAAATGAAAGAGGTAAATTAGGGTTTTGTTTTGATTTTGTTTTGATCAGAACATGTACAATTGCCTCCATCCTTAAGGGGTTATGCAAGGATTTTTGGGTACCCAGGCAAAGATGAGTTTTGAACCCCCCCCCCAAAAAGCATCTTTACCTGTGTGCCTCTTAACCCCCCTTTGTATGTCTTACTTCCCCTGCCCCTTTGTGTGTCTCATTCTCTCCCAGCCCCTTTGTGTCTTTTACTCTTTCCAGCTCCTTTGTGTGTTTTTCTTTCACCCCGAGCCCGTCTATCTTCCCCCAGCCCCTCTGTGTCTCTTTTTCCTCTTCTCCAGCTCCTCTGTGTCTCTTTCATCCCCAGCCCCTTTGTAATTCCATCCCCATGCCCTTCTGTGTGTTGCTTTCATCCCCAGCCCCTCTGTTCATCTTTCTTACCCCCAGGCCCATCTGTGTGTTTTTCTCCCCACTCAGTCACCCCCGTGTGACACTCTCCCCTCCATGTCCCTTAGTGTTCCTCTCCACTCCTCTCCATGTCCCGTAGTGGTCCTCTCCCCTTCCTGTCCCTTAGTGTTCCTCTCCCCTCCCCTTTTTGTCCCTTAATGGTCCTCTCCCCTACCCTTCATGTCCCTTAGTGTTCCTCTCCCCTCCATGTCCCTTAGTGTTCCTCTCCCCTCCCCTGTCCATTAGTGTTCCTCTCCCCCCTTACCTGTCTTAGTGCCCCACCTCTCCTAGTGTTCTTCTTCCCTCCCCTTAGTGTCAGTTTTCCCTCCCTCCCCTGCCCCTTAGTGTTCTCTACCTTACCTGTCTCTTAGTGCCCCCGATCCCTCTTAATGTTCCTACCACCCCTCTTTGTGTTCATCTCCCCTCCCTTCCCTCTCTTTTAGTAATCCCCCCCCAGTGTTCATTTTCCCTTCCCTTTACCTTAGTGCCCCCCTTAATGTTCCTCTCTCCCCACCATTGTGTTCCTCCCCCCTCCCTCTTAACTTTGCATTTGGACTCCAGCCTGTATAAGCAAATAAAACAGCTATGCGATACCTTTCTATGTGAATCTCTTCTGGATTCCTGACTGAGACCTTAATGTATCGTTAGACATAGATATCTATTAGATTTGAACTGACCTGATCATACTCAGATGCTCCAGGATACAATGGGTATCCTGTGAATAGCTCCGCCGTGATGCACCCCAAAGACCACATGTCGATAGCCTCCCAGAATGGTAATGCCAATATTATTTCTGGGGACCTGAATTTTATAAAAAGGAGAGAAATCAGAAGGTTAGCTAAATAATTGACAGTTTAGAGGTGTATTATTCAACTGAAATATAGGCTTAAATCACTTAAATCAGATATAGATCACTAAAATTGTTACTATTTCTATTAATTTAATCTTGACTCTCCTCCATCTGGCTGCCGGAAAGATATCAGTGGAAGTGTTTTACCACCACTCTTAAAAGACTCAACACAAGTACATATCAGCTAACAGAACGCCCAGCAAAACCCACCTCCCATTTCCCCTAGCTAATGAGAGACCATGGACAGTCTGCAGCCATTTCCAAGTACTTTAATGGTTATCAGTTTTTTATAAAATGAGAATAATAGAGTAAAACCGCCTAAATGCTGCTTTGGAATGTACTTGATATTCCATCATATTCCACAGATTTCCACAGCTTCTTGAAGCCCATTACGTCACTCTGTGCACATATGAGAATCCCATAAGTTTATATTTTGTAATCTTTTGTACAAAGAATATACCAGTGACATGTTTTCTGACAGCTTGATATGCAAAGCTTTGAAGAAGAAGAAAGGGGGAATATTTATCCCACTACCCTTCTCACTACGAGAGCTTTGTAACAAGCAGCCACGTCACTTGGGCACATTTTGATCAATCCATGTCCATTTTAAGAGCCCTGTGTGCATGTGTGCATGTGTAGAGATGCACTCCACCAGAAACCATATATATCACAGATATCTCCTAATATTTCATAAAGAAAGGTTAACAAAACGGTTAACCAAACCTAGTCAACATTAGTCTTTATACTCATTTCATAAATGTAAAGGATATAAATGTACTTTATTTGAAATGTGAATTATAACTAATAAATGTCCCTTACCTATAGTATCTTGTTTGTACATAGCTTGCAACTTGAACCTTGGATACATGGATTGCACACCCAAAGTCTATGACCTTGACCTTGAATGGGTGCTTGGAAGTGTCCACTAACATGATGTTATCTGGCATAAAGTCTGTGTGGATTATTTGCAGACTCTTCAACTTTGCCAGTGCACTGCCCACCTGCTGGTATGTTTTTCACCGCAAGAGGTCTAAAGTTGCGTTTCTTGATAAAGTCATATAGACTAATATCCAACTTTTCAAACACAATGCAGATGTCATTGTTGTGCTGGAAATAGTCATAGTGTTTGACGATGTTGAATTCGTCTGGGTTTTCCTTGCTCAGCTGAGACAGGATTTCCACCTCAGCTTCAGCATCTTTAACAACACATGGTTGATCCTTCAGGATTTTGATCGCCACTTTCTCGTTGGTTCCTTTTAGAACACCCTTTACAACATTACCAAAGGTGCCACTGCCCAACAATTCCTGTACTATGTAAACGTTAGTCTTAGACCACAGGATGTTAGGTTGCTCCAATTTACTGACAGTAAAAAAAAAAAAGGAAATAGGTTCATTTTAACACAATGCTTAATTTCAATCACAATATGAAACCATCTAAATCAGGATTATTTGACTATTTAATGAGAAGGTTGATAATACAATAACATGTACTTAGGGCATAGTGTCTACATTTGTACATCTGATATTATATTTAACTTCAATTAACCTGCAGTCCCTTAAGGTGTCTGTAGGAATATTCCCTGATAATTACATTTTATAGCGGACCTTTTACCTTCTTACCTTTTAGCATCATTGAACACGTTTATCAAAATTTCCATTTGTTTTAGAAACATATGGGATAAAAGACAGAGACTATTTCCCCTCAGCTGTGTTGAAATTAGGAGCCTAAATAATGAACTTCAATCCATTACTAGCTTTACCACACAACTTCCACCAATCTGTTATAAATGATTGGAGAGGAGTTTTTCAGTTAATGAAATTAGTTTTAACATAATAAACAAAGGTATAATAGTGCCCCACAATGTGGACATTGAAAAGAACCTTATAAATGATCACCCAGTCATTTATAGAACTGGAGGCATGCATGCGCAGTCATTTCTATGTTTCTTTAAATTAATTGTGTCTAGATAAAAGGGAATTTTAGTTTTAACAATATCATTAAATTAATAATATAAAATAAAATGTGTTTATATAAACCTACAGCAAATCAAATTGTTGCTCCTCAGGTTCACATAATTTAGAGTTTTCCTCCATTTCATATGTTGCCTTTCCTTCAAATTGATCAAATCTGGTTATCACTGGAATAACATTTATTTTAATCGATATTCCAACTACTGTGATGAGCCAGTAGTACCTTGATACTGTCATATTTTATATAATAAAGTGCCCAGAGATACATATTTGTACGTACACTGAAACATTATTTGCAGCATCTCTGTATTGGACTGCAGTAATAACACGTTATTTAAAAAAGTATATAATAGCAAATATAGAGAAAAACAAGAAAAACAAAAATAGCAAATAACTTTGAAATCAAACCTATATTCTGATTGGCTGCTGTTATAAAAGTGAAAATTACAGCAAGAATTTAAATTGTGGTCAGTGAGCAAAATATATAAAATCATATTAAACTATGGATTGTCTGTATGTATCCTGTCTTTATAAAACGCACACTGTCTGTAGCAATACCGTTATAAACAGGCATGCTTCTAACTTACATACATGTATTTAATGTGTAAAATTAAAGAGTGTCCTCCAAACTGGAACGTAATCATTACTGCTGTTATGCTATGTCTCTTCCGCAGTGCAATGCACAGCTCCATCTATTCTATAAAAAAAAATGGTTAAAGAAGAATGGTCCATTAGTCTGCAGGTTGGCCAATAATTAATTAATCTTGGACATAGGATAGCATTTAGGGAAAAGCCTGATTCAAATAATTCCTAAAGTTTAGGATTCAACAGGAATAATTTTAGGAGCCATGCCTACCCTGGCTCCTGCACTCTGTCTCAGCATCAGACACAGTCTCTAATTTTTGCTGAGGAGCCAAATCCAATCTAGTTTTAAATGGCTGATGGACGGCATTTTTTCATACATACCTAATCATGTTTATAAAGGTAAAGAACCTTTTACTGCAAAATTGCCTAAATCCGCTAACTTGACACCCTAACAAAAAAAACATTTTCTTAACATACACCACTATTTTTTTAATTCATCCTGACCACCTATAGATCGGGATCCACAGGCATCCAGTCCACTCATATCTGCTTTACTCGTTCACACACCTGCTGACAGTTCACCATATTCAATACCTCCCAAGTGTCCCTATTTAGGAGGGGAAGTACCTTTTTCAGGGCCAGAAATAATAAAATGAAATTACAAAAGACAAAGGGCACACTTATAAAGATATATTGAATTAGAAAAGTTTATTAACATTTTTGAATTTACATAGGGCATACTGATGCAGACTGTCACCCTGCATGAATAATGTCAATACATCACTGAAAGAAAATGGATTACTTTAATAAATTGTTAGTATTTTACCAATTAATTCTATTTAACCAAATCTTGCCATACAAATACAAAATATAATATATCATAGTTAAAGTGGCAACTCACAGATATCAATCAACAAGCACAAAAGGAAATAAAAACGGTTGTAAAAGGCCATTTCAAACGGACAAAGAGGGACACAATTAATTTTAGGGGTGTGAGTGGGGTTATGGCCAGGGACGGGGCTGTTCTGAGAAATTGTAGGCACTTACTAATAAGTAAACAAATTATTTTATACAACTTAAATGTAATTTAGAACAAGAAAAATTTATCTTATTTACACAGACTGATTTCTAAACACTTTTGTTGGAGTATAAAGACATATGTATTGGGCGTATTATACGGAGCTCCTAGAAAAGAGGGGCATGTGGCCAGAAAAGAGTGTTAGAGGGATTTGGACCCAAAATAGGGACTGTCCCTACTGAATAGGGTCACTTGGGAGGTATGCAACACCACCAGTAAAGATTGAAGCAGTTGGGAAATATTTGAGCTGGATGTGCTGGGGGAGATACCAATGCAATAAACATTTATTAGTCATTTCGTTATGAGATATGTATTTAGATAATTTAGATTGGTTTGTAAGGGTGCTATGACATGCAAATTCCCCATTTGGTTTGTAGCTGATAAAAATTAGCAAAAACCTCACACTGAAACACATCCATGAGGATGTATATCCATTCCATAATGACACATAGAGGAAGGAAACGGCTATTTATTATGCTTTAAGTGGAGCCACCTGATGAAGCCGGCACCAAAGGTACACCAGAGGGATGCCGAGAGTGACTAACTATCCAAGCATTAATTATCCATAATCTTCAATTCTTACTCTTAGTTCTAACCTAGTGTCTATACACATCAAACAAGCTTTTCTCCATTTGTGTCATCTTTGCCAAACAACTGTGAGCATTACACTTATCCCCAAATTGTGGTCTCCCCTAATCCTCTCACCACAACTGAGTTTGGTGGGTGTTTGGGTAGCAGGCTGTGGAAATCCACACTCCTTCTAAGGTAGTCACTCGGACTATCACATTAAACATGGGGCAGTAGAGTTCAGTTCTCCCACTAATGGTTCTGTAATGCTTCCCTGCATGATCCGACAGTGGGTCAGAAGCTACTCGTGTGCATCTGTTTGTAGTGTGTCGTTCTGATGTCAGAACAGTGCAACTCTTAGCGCTTATTCGGTTGGCGTGAACGAACACAGGAAAGTCCCGAGTTCGGCATTCAGATGAATTTGTGTTTTTAGGCGTTCCAAAATTGTGCCAACCAACAGTGTAAGTGCTCTGGTTATCTAAAATCAGAGCCTGATGGAGCAAATTGCCCTGTTGTGGTTCTCGTTTACCCAAGAGTGCGTTTATATATTATTGGATTCTTTGTAAATGACCTTGGCTTGTTTAGCAGTTTCCCTGCTCTCTGTGTTCCTGACCTTTTGGCTTGTTTATCGATTGTCCTGTTTTCTCTTACTCTTGACTTCGGCTTTCTCTCTGACTTTTCTATACGTTAAATCCGGCCATTCGAAGGCCCAGTAATACATGGTATACCTCTCTTGGTGGATTTGTGTCTGTGAGTTTTGGGTTCCCTTAGATAACAGTGACAGGTTCTAACTTTCTTTAGTAAACTATGTGTGTGGTTATCAGTATATTGAACAGGCCTTCTATTTTACCCCCCTTTTACCATCACTAACCTGCTAAGACAATGTACAATTTGAAAGTCTGAAACTGTTTTTGAGTGAAGTTTTTGAGATGTCAGGTTTCATGAACGTGCACCAGGACCGATTGTTTGTTTGACAGCCAGGGGGTGTAATAAGGTCAATTCATAAAAGTACCAATTTCTATTGAAATCGCTGCTTTTTATAAATAAAAAAAAACTTTAAAAAAAAAGAGGATGCACTCTTCACCCATAAAACACTTCAGCAAGCTAAAGTGCTTTAGGTGTTTGGAGTGTTCTCTAGTCCCGATAGCCCAGTATGGAATGTCTTTTATACAGGCCTGCTAAATTTAAAGGCACTTTGCGTTCTTTGATGATTGGTTTGTTATGATGGAATGTTTCCATTATTCCTGGACTGATTGATAGCTGGAAGTATGCATCTTAGATAAATCATTAAAGTGTCAATTTCTCTAGCTATTTGCACTTTCATAAAATAAGCCAATGCAGAAGTGCTTTAGGAGTTTTGATTTGTTCCTTCATGAGGTCAGCCCCACCAATCACTTTCGGGATCTGATGGAACATTGACTGAAACTCCTATCGCCCAGCATCAGTGCCAGCCTTCTAATGGTCTTGTGTCTGAATGGAAGCAAATGTCTAGAGCTAGCTTCCAACAGTGGAGAGATTTCCCAGAAGGACAGAGGCTGTTATTATCAGCTAAGTGGGATTTACTCCATATAAATGACTGTGATTTCAGAATGAGATGTCCAATGAGAAAATTTACATATGCTATGTATCGTATCAGAGAGATAGATGGATAGATAGACAGACAGACGGATAGATAGATAGATAGCTATAGGCACATACATATTATTTCTGTCATTTTAGCTCCAAACGACAAGCCATTGTTAAAAAAAAAAAGAAAACACAATTTGTTGTGACTAGTCTTAGAAATAGTGTTTATTGTGTTGTCTGTACATCTGTAACATGTCACGATGTCTAAACCTTAAATCCCATTATTTGAAATGGATCTTTGATCCTTTCATCTCATCTGTCCCCTCTGCACATGTCCTGTCAGAGTTATTTAATCTTCTGTAACCATGAGTTTAAATCCTCCATTCTTTAATTTGACTAAAACCAGCTGGCTAGCTATTTCATTTCAACGCTCATCTCTGATTGCTTTCAAAACCTTTTATATATTATTTATTATTATTATTATGATATTTATAGAGCGCCGTCAAATTCCGCAGCGCTTTACAATGGGTGGACGAACAGACATGTAGTTGTAACCAGACAAGTTGGACACACAGGAACAGAGGGGTTGAGGGCCCTGCTCAATGAGCTTACATGCTAGAGGGAGTGGGGTAATATGACACAAAAAGGTAAGGATAGTATTAGACTAGTGACAGTTGCAGAAGAGGAATCAGTCAGGAGCTATTAACAGTTTAATTGATACGCTTTTATGAAGAAGTGGGTTTTTAATGATTTTTTGAAGGAGTGGAGACTGGGTGAGCATCTAACGGAGGAGAATATATGTTTGTTTTGTTTAATTTTAATCATTGCTGTCTATATGGGACCTATGTTTCATAGTCACAGCCTTTAAATGTGTCATTAACCATTTCACTTCAGTAATTGGTGGGATAACAATTCAATATTTCATTGATTTCTGTAAGAAATTGGGTTTATTACTAAACACTGAATTACATCCTCTGTTTCTGACATTTAGAATAAGTAAATATATATGTGTATATATAGTTAATACAATGTTAAACAAAAATCTGCACAACAGTCAAGCCATAAGACTTGCTTTTCCCACAGAAATCACAAATTTGCAATGATGTTACTACCGCAAAGGATTCTGGGTGGGCATGTGCAAATCAGTATATTAAAGAATGTTTAAAATGGAATGAGGCAGAAATGTGATTCTTTGTTAATTTGCATATACCCACCCAGAATCCTTTGTGGTATTGCGGTAGTAACATCACTGCAAATTTGTGATTTCTGTGGGAAAAGCAAGTCTTATGGCTTGACTGGTGTGCAGATTTTTGTTTAACCTTTTATTAACTATCCATAGACTTCAGGTGGAAGGGGTTTTCAATCACAATTCTTTTCCCCACCATAGCCTTTTTGGTTTATATATCATACAAAATCCAGCGCACTTGCTCATTCACTAAACAGAGATTTCAAGTTTCACAGAATGTAATAGTTCTATACAAAAACACATCCCCTAGGCAAAAAATTATGAGGGTTTAGTTACATTATATGATCATATATTGCATAAGCCTGCCACAACATATGTTTGTATGTTGTATAAATTGGCCATAGCAGCCCCCTATAATGTATGCATGTTCAGGTGAGTGCAGCCCTCTTGGTTTTATATACATATATATATATATTCATATCCTGTTCAAAGTTCGAGATACAAACTGCAATGTCGAGTGCTATTAACTTTATTCTATTATTACATTGGAATCAAGGAATCAAATTATACAAAGTCGGTGAGGTAGCTCAGTTGGTAAATTCCCTAAAAAAAGGTTCAAATCCCGGCAGGGTCAACTCAGCCATTCATCCTTCCGAGGTCAATAAAATGAGTACCATCAATTGGGTAATAGTAACATCTATTACTATTCAGCTGCCGATTTGGTTAATTCCAAGAGTGTGTGCTGAAAAGTGCTTTGAGTCCCACTGGGAGAAAGTCATGCTCTGGTCCCAATGTAAGTAGGGAGGTTGGGGTTGCATTAGGGTGACTTGGGTTTATGGCTACTTTAATTATTTTTCTCATTCAATTCCAGTTTTAAGTAATTGGTTTTGCAAACATTATACAGAGATTCAGACAATTTTAGCACCTTGCCGAACAGGAATGCAAATACATCAGAAAGAACTAAATCTGTATTTTGTGAATCAGGTTTTGCTGAATCCGTTTCATATAGCAAACTTTCAGTTAAAAGAGCCCAATTTTGACAACCGAACACCACGTGGTACTTCAATAGATCTCAAAATAGCACTAAAAATTACTACTAAAGAGGAAATGTAAAAAACAAAGAGAACAAATCCCCTCTATTATTTCATGATTTAACATGCATTAAATGGAAAAGGCGAAGTTACCAGTAGTCAACTGTGTACTTGCGAGGTTAACAGGATGGAAATGGATTTGGCTGCAACCAGTGAACAGCTCAGAAGCTATATTTTGAGTGGAAAAAAAAAATCAATGAAGATTGTTACTTCCAGTATCCAATCAGCAGGCTGCAATGAGAATATAAAAACTTGGAACCAAAATCCTGCTGTGTGCTTTCTTAACACTTCATCCTAAAACCTGACGTATTTAGCCTTGAGCAGACCTGGAGCATTCTAACCAATTACGCCAACTTCCAACACTTACTGTAGTGCATACCATAAATATAACCTGATTAACAACAATAAGTAGTCTGTCAATAGAATTAATACAGGTTTAGTTTAAATCATTGGTAGTTCCTCAGACCCTAGAGTATAACTAAAGCTTTCAGTTTTGCCTTAATTCTTTTTGTCAAAGATTTTGAAATAGGCACTTCCGGGCACGTATTTTGTTATGGTATCACATTTACAAAGAAAGGTCTCTATATTCCGCAGACTTATTACGGTTACCGTTCACTTTACTTCCAAAGACAGAATTGAATAAAAAATGCATCTTTTTATTGTGTCTTAGAAATGCCTGTCGAACATTTCTAAATATGTAGCAAAGTATTTGTAGTGTGTTCAGAGGTCCTTTTTTAATCTGAACCAATAGGTTCTAAAAAACCTGGGACTTCATCCCACATAAAAATAATATAATTCCTCCCTCAAGCCTGCATCCAGGACCAATCCCAAAATGCCATCATTTAAAACCAGAAGTCCTATATTTGTCACTCCCAGTCATGTCACTGTAGTCACCTATTTCCCTCATGTGTCTCTCTTCCCAATCTCAAACATTACTTTTGTCTCTCTCTCCCCACCTCCTATAAAACCCATTCTGCCTCTTTCTCCAGTTACCCAAACCTCCTTTTATGCTTCTCCCTATCTCCCCCTGAGCCATACTTCTCTTTACTCTAGTCGTATAGCAAAAAAGGTGCTGAAGCTGTGCTATGCTGTATTGATTCCCTGTCACCTAGTAAAATGATGAAAGCACCATCTGGGATGAGGAGCCACATACCCATGGTTTTAGCCCGTGAATTATCCAACAATACCTATGAGATTCTGTACCAAACATTTCTTCATGAGTTACTTTTATTAATGAGACATACATCAATTTGTATTGAGCTTTAGCTTTGACATATGTTTCACTCTGCAAGTTGAAAAACGAAGGTTGATAGATTTACCCGTGCGAAGTTCAAATATCTTTTCACCTTGCAACATCCTGACCACAGGAGAAGAAAATATGTCTGATCAGTGTGATCATGCAGAGCAGGCTCCTATGTCAGGCTTCTCTAATTGCTACACAATGATGCCCAGTTTCTGTCATTAGTTGACTGGTTGAAAATTGAGAAGGGCGTGTAAAATGCAGTGGTGGTGGTGGTGAGGCTGAAGAAACTCCTCTAGCGGAGAGAGTGCCCAACAATGCAATATGACCAAGTTTATAGTAAGTCTGTAAACATTTGTAACATACTTTTTAAAGTTTTTATTACTTTATTTTGGTTAGTATGTTTGTTTAAAAGTGCTTGCTTGCTGGTTTAAAAAAATAATTGTCAAGTGATACATGTCCCTTTAAATATTCTTCTCAGTTCGCTTAAAGGGACACTATAGGCACCAAGATCACTTCATCTCATTAAAGTGATGTGGGTGGAACTCCCCCTTCTTTTTAACCCTGTAATTTAAAACATTGCAGGGTTAAGTCAACCTCTAGTGAATGTCTTCCAGACAACCACTATGGGAAATCATTGATTTAATGCTTTTCTATGGGAAGCTCTATATGGTTCGCTGCACATGTACATTAGGTTACCCGATTAGCGTGACGTCACGGGGGGAGGAGACTGAGCTAATGCCAAGGGACCCCGGTGCTAGAAAGAGGTAAGTGACAAAATTATTTTAAACCCCTTATTCACTGGGTGGTGGGAGGGGGAGGACACATGGACATAAAGTAGCAGGGACAAGGAAACTATAGCACTAGGAATACAGTTTTGCATTTCTAATGCTATAGTGTTCCTTTAAGTGTATGCTATAGTGTTCCTCTAAGAGTATGCTATAGTGTTCCTTTAAGAGTATGTTATAGTGTTACTCTAAGCAGGGATGTATTTACCACAAGGCAAACAAGGCATTTGCCTAGGGCGGCATTTTCAGGGAGGGGCGCCAAGAAACGCCATAACAAGCTCCCAGACAAATGCCTTGCTTGCCTCATGTTCTGGGGCTGTCCATCTTACTGTGAGTGAGTGAGTGAGTGAGTGTAGCTGTCAGTGTGTGTCTGTGAGTGAGTGAAAGTGTTTCTTTCAGTGAGAATGGGTGTGCTTGTGAGTGTGCGTCAGTGTGTGTATGTCATTTTATGTGTATCTGAGAGTGTGTGCCTGTCAATGTGTGTCTGTCAGTGAAAGTGTGTGTTGGTTAAACAGTGTGTGCCAATGACTGTGTTTCTGTCAGTGAGTGTATATCAGTGCATGTATCAATGAGGGCATGTGTCTGTCAGTCAAAAAAGCGGCCTTGACATGAATTGGGAGTGCAAATTTAGATTTTGGGGGTGTCCGAATTTAGTCGAGCCTAGGGCAGCACAAATCCAAAATACACCACTGACTCTAAGCGTATGCTATACTGTTCCTCTAAGAGTATGCTATAGTGTTCCTCTAAGAGTATGGTATAGTGTTCCTTTAAGAGTATGGTATAGTGTTCCTCTAAGAGTATGCTATAGTGTTCCTCTAAGGGTATGGTATAGTGTTCCTTTAAGAGTATGCTATAGTGTTCCTCTAAGAGTATGGTATAGTGTTCCTCTAAGAGTATGGTATAGTGTTCCTTTAAGAGTATGGTATAGTGTTCCTCTAAGAGTATGCTATAGTGTTCCTCTAAGGGTATGGTATAGTGTTCCTTTAAGAGTATGGTATAGTGTTCCTTTAAGAGTATGGTATAGTGTTCCTCTAAGAGTATGCTATAGTGTTCCTCTAAGAGTATGGTATAGTGTTCCTTTAAGAGTATGGTATAGTGTTCCTCTAAGAGTATGCTATACTGTTCCTCTAAGAGTATGCTATAGTGTTCCTCTAAGAGTATGGTATAGTGTTCCTCTAAGAGTATGGTATAGTGTTCCTCTAAGAGTGTGCTATAGTGTTCCTCTAAGGGTATGGTATAGTGTTCCTTTAAGAGTATGCTATAGTGTTCCTCTAAGAGTATGGTATAGTGTTCCTCTAAGAGTATGGTATAGTGTTCCTCTAAGGGTATGGTATAGTGTTCCTTTAAGAGTATGGTATAGTGTTCCTTTAAGAGTATGGTATAGTGTTCCTCTAAGAGTATGGTATAGTGTTCCTTTAAGAGTATGGTATAGTGTTCCTTTAAGAGTATGGTATAGTGTTCCTTTAAGAGTATGGTATAGTGTTCCTCTAAGAGTATGCTATAGTGTTCCTCTAAGAGTATGGTATAGTGTTCCTTTAAGAGTATGGTATAGTGTTCCTCTAAGAGTATGGTATAGTGTTCCATTAAGAGTATGGTATAGTGTTCCTCTAAGAGTATGGTATAGTGTTCCTTTAAGAGTATGGTATAGTGTTCCTCTAAGAGTATGCTATAGTGTTCCTCTAAGGGTATGGTATAGTGTTCCTTTAAGAGTATGTTATAGTGTTCCTCTAAGAGTATGGTATAGTGTTCCTTTAAGAGTATGTTATAGTGTTCATCTAAGAGTATGTTATAGTGTTCCTTTAAGAATATGTTATTGTGTTCCTTTAAGAGTATGCTATAGTGTTCCTCTAAGAGTAGGGTATAGTGTTCCTTTAATTGGATTCTATAGTGTTCCTCTAAGAGTATGTTATAATGTTCCTTTAAGAGTATGCTATAGTGTTCCTTTAAGCGTATGCTATAGTGTTCCTCTAACAGTATGTAATAGTGTTCTTTTCAGAGTATGTTATAGTGTTCCTTTAAGAGTATGCTATCGTGTTCCTCTAAGAGTATGTTATAGTCTTCCTTTAAGGGTGTGCTATAGTGTTCCTTTAAGAGTATGGTATAGTGTTCCTCTAAGATTGTTATAGTGTTCCTTTAAGAGTATGCTATAGTGTTCCTCTAAGTGTATGCTCTAGTGTTCCTCTAAGAGTATGTTATAGTGTTCCTTTAAGAGTATGTTAAATTGTTCCTTTTAGAGTATGGTATAGTATTCCTTAAGAGTATGGTATAGTGTTCCTTTCAGAGTATGTTAAATTGTTCCTTTAAGAGTATGGTATAGTGTTCCTTTCAGAGTATGGTATAGTGTTCCTCTAAGAGTATGCTATAGTGTTCCTTTAAGAGTATGCTATAGTGTTCCTCTAAGAATATTTTATTGTGTTCCTTTAAGAGTATGCTATAGTGTTCCTCTAAGAGTAGGGTATAGTGTTCCTTTAATTGGATTCTATAGTGTTCCTCTAAGAGTATGTTATAATGTTCCTTTAAGAGTATGCTATAGTGTTCCTTTAAGTGTATGCTATAGTGTTCCTCTAAGAGTATGTAATAGTGTTCTTTTCAGAGTATGTTATAGTGTTCCTTTAAGAGTATGCTATAGTGTTCCTTTAAGAGTTTGCTATCATGTTCCTCTAAAAGTATGTTATAGTCTTCCTTTAAGGGTGTGCTATAGTGTTCCTTTAAGAGTATGGTATAGTGTTCCTCTAAGATTATGTTATAGTGTTCCTTTAAGAGTATGCTATAGTGTTACTCTAAGTGTATGCTCTAGTGTTACTCTAAGAGTATGTTATAGTGTTCCTTTAAGAGTATGGTATGGTGTTCCTTTAAGAGTATGGTATAGTGTTCCTCTAAGAGTATGCTATAGTGTTACTCTAAGAGTATGGTATAGTGTTCCTTTAAGAGTATGCTATAGTGCTCCTCTAACAGTATGCTATAGTGTTACTCTAAGAGTATGGTATAGTCATGTTCCTTTAAGAGTAAGTTATAGTGTTCCTTAAGAGTATGTTAGATTGTTCCTCCAAGAGTACGGTATAGTGTTCCTTTAAGAGTGGCATACATTTTTTATCATGCTGTGACAGCTCATGCAATCAGGAGTCTATTTAATGTATTTATTTGGAGGGTTATTTTACAATCTGAAGAGGAAATAAACTAAAATCAGCTTATTTCCCCTTGACTGTTGATAAGTTCTAGTAGATATCCCTCTGTATATAGAAAATCAATACTATTTATAACCCAGATGGCACTTAAATGTTTTCCTTTATTGACATTAGCTTATTCCAGTCATGTGCATTTCATGGTCCGTGATTAGGCTCTGGTTTATAAGCTGTATTTTCTTATCTCACAAATCCAATCGCCTGTTCAAAATGCTGCTTTAATTTTGAACATTGTGTGCATTAACTCAAAACAGCAATTAGTGAGTACTGACATATAAATATCAAATTCTACGTCAAACTTACGGAATCGGAAAACAATTCTGGTTTGATTATTGTGGGCAGGGCTGCAATTCCCTGTTCATTGTTCCACATATTCCTGGTGTTGTGCACATTCTGGTTACTCACAAGGAATCCATTATCAGATCTCTCAGGAAGGAACATGCACAGCATGCGAAGAAGGTTATTTATTATTATTATTAACATTTATATAGCGCCAACATATTCCAAAGCACTTTATAATTATAGAAAAGGAATATATGACATAACGGAATATTAACAGAGAAACAGAGACAATAGGTGAAGAACACTCTGCTCAAACAAGCTTACACTGTATGAGGATTCAACCTGACAGCCGTATATATTTTTAGATGTCTTGCCCACTATCCCAGGGGTAGGCAACCTTCGGCACTCCAGATGTTGTGGACTACATCTCAAATAATGCTTTGCAAGCATTATGGCTGTAAGAGTGTTCTGAGAGGCATAGTCTACTACAGCAGTCACTACTGGTTTAAATGGCTGCTGCTAACTTTGTTTCCATATCAGACAATCTTATCATTTGTAACTCATTTATTTCTCCCTGACGTGATGTTTAACGCTTCCCATAGTTACTGACACATTTCCATGCTACACGTTACATTTTAATGGTTTCTGAAACCTCACCAAACCATTAAATTATAATTCTAGCAAACTGAAGATTGAGTAGCATAGGTAATTAAAGCATATATTATTTAAAATATATATATATATATAATTCTATAATAATAAATAAATGTAATACACTACCAATTATCACTCAGAACCGCCCCATTCAAATTCTGGAGAATGCGTGTCTGATGCCTGCTGATCACATGACACATGGCCTATTATATGTGTTATAAATAAATAATTATCTTTCATCCCTGAAAGTGTGTCATTGACAAACCTGTGGCTTGGCTCAGTGCTAACAAATTATACCAGCTGTCTACACTGAGAGCAGAATATAATCAAATTCATACACTAAATGTTATAAATCACTACTCATTTTTAGCTTATCTTTGCTATGTGATTTTAAAAGACTTGCATTAATGTCCTTTCAATTTTGATGGAGATAAAATAGGGTTTATTACGAAAGGCCTTTGTACAGCAGAGGCCATTAAACCTCTCTCCTGTGGACACAATCTAATTTGATTTGAGAACAAAGTAGAAGTTCTATACGAAAAGTAAATTAAGTAAAATAGAGTATCAACGTGAAAAGAAAAATATATTTTGCAGTACAGAATAGGCAGCTGAGCAGAACAGAACATTTATTTGAATTAAACAAAGTACTCTGATGGCCAACCTTTGGGGCTGTAGTTGTTTTGCCCTTCTACCATTCCCATGATGCTGTAGCAATCGTCATTTGATATATTTCCCATCATGCTGTAGCTGTTGTGATTTGATACATTTCCCATGATACTGTAGCTGGCATGATTTGATAGTTTCCGTGATACTGTAGCTGGCGTGATTTGATACAGTTTCCATGATACTGTAGCTGTTGTGATTTGATACATTTCCCATGATGCTGTAGCCGTCGTGATTTGATACATTTCACATGATGCTGTAGCCGTCGTGATTTGATACATTTCCCATGATACTGTAGCTGGCGTGATTTGATACAGTTTCCATCATACTGTAGCTGGCTGTAACGAGAATATACCCCAACACGCAGGATTCAGCTAAACAGAAGACAACACAGAGGAGAGATACGTCTACCGGACCTTAGAATGGCCGGACTCGACGTATATGAGAGGAGGCAGAGTCAGGAACGATCCGAAGTCAAGGGCACAGAGAGACAGCGTAAACTAGGACTAGCCGGGGTCTGGTACACAGTAAACAGCAAGCCGACAACCAGAACAGATAAGGATAAAGAGAAAACGTAGTCAGAAACAAAGCCAAAGTCAATACGAAGAAAACACAACTGAACACAACAAGCGCTAAAGGGAACTGAAACAGAAACCACGATAGGGCAGGGAGTAAAGGGAGAGGTAAGTTTAAATAGCTTCTAAACTAATGTGATTGGCTCCTGTCATATCCACACCCCCAAAAGGTAAGTGTATGGGGAGTGTGGCATGACAGGGGCCAATGGGAGCCTTTTAACAATTTAGGCTCCCGCTGTCTCTTTAAGAGCGCGCCCGCGACTCGCGGCGCGCTCTTAGATTCAGGCAGGACACATGACCGCTTCTCGCGGTCACTGCCCGCCTTCCTATTAAAGCCATCGGTTGAGCCTCGAAGAGAGGACCGCGGCCGGCCCCTTGATAAGGTAAGTAATGCTACACTGGCGTGATTTGATACAGTTCCCATGTTGTGAATTGATACAGTTTCCATGATGCTGTAGCCGTCGTGATTTGGTACATTTCCCATGATACTGTAGCTGTCATGATTTGATACATTTCCCATGATACCGTAGCTGTCATGATTTGATACATTTTCCATGATGCTGTAGCTGTCGTGATTTGATACATTTCCCATTATACTGTAGCTGTTGTGATTTGATACAGTTCCCATGATACTGTAGCCGTCGTGATTTGATACAGTTCCCATGATACTGTAGCTGTTGTGATTTGATACAATTTCAATGATGCTGTAGCCGTCGTGATTTGATTTATTTCTCATGATGCTCTAGCTGTAGTGATCTGATACAGTTTCAGTGATGCTGTAGCTTTTGTGATTTGATACATTTCCCATGATACTCTAGCTGTCATGAATTGATACAGTTCCCATGATACTGTAGCGGTCATGAATTGATACAGTTCCCATGATACTCTAGCTGTCATGAGTTGATACAGTTCCCGTGATGCTGTAACCGTCATGTATTGATACATTTCCCATGATGCTCTAGCTGTCATGAATTGATACATTTGCCATAATTCTGGCATGCACAGTTTTTACAGGTTGAACCTCCCTCTCCTCCTGTGCATCTTACCTAGGTCAGCACTGTGGTTTTGGATTGGAGGGTTGGAGTGTCTCCGGTATCTAGTGGTGGGGAAGCAGGGAGCTGTGTATCAGCTGGTACAGACTGCTTTCTGTTGCCCACTCATGTAGTGGGTGCTGGTATATTACTATTACTGCTTGAATTGGTGAAATGTTTACTTTGGGAACCATGATGTATTCAGCAGAGAGATGCCCACTCTAAATAATAAAAATAAAATCTTACAGGTGCTTTGCTGTCCTTCTCTCCTACAACCCACGGACCAGGCTTAGACAGCCTGGCAGACAGTACCGTCAAGATACACATTGTTCTCCAGTAGTTTTTAGCTCCACATTGGAAAGCATAGATTTAGAGTGCCCCAAGAAGGCCATATTAAGAGCCCATTGGGCCTGGTACTGACAATTATGATGGGCCTAATTTTAGAATCGCATCCACAGAAAACACTAAAACTGTCATACCTCCCAATCGTCATGTATCTGGTGGAGTTGGTGCTGGAGGGAAACTTACAGGATACAGCTTTAAGAAAACACATATTTCAAGTAAATCCATACCACTTAACAGCAGTGTCCGGTGAAGCAGAATTTCGGTAGGCGGAGTAAAAGGGTAATCCACTGACGCAAATCATGTAACCAGAACCGCCCAAAGGGGCAGACATGCCCCCAAAAATCTGCCCAAGAAATTAGAAGGTCATCCTAGTGTAAATGCATGTCAGACTGCCTGTCAATCATGCAGGTTGGCCAACTAAGGGCATACTAGGCAGACAGCACCCTGAACTTGGCATAAATGCATCTAATGATGCGCTCACTCCACGCTTTCTAAGGACTGTCCCCTAGCACTCACTTGTCCACTCCTCTCCTTACCTTCTTATTAGCAGGCAGAAGCTGCCTGCTAATAAGTCTGGGACAGAGAAAAGGTGAGTGAGTGTAGAAAAAAAGAGGACATACCACAGTGTTAGAGAGACTGAAGCAGCAAGAGCATTTGTACTTTTAAAACCTCCAACCCCCGGCCACCCTTGCCCCATTAATTATAGTAAAATCTTACTTTTACTACAGGGAGTGCAGAATTATTAGGCAAGTTGTATTTTTGAGGATTAATTTTATTATTGAACAACAACCATGTTCTCAATGAACCCAAAAAACTAATTAATATCAAGGCTGAATATTTTTGGAAGTAGTTTTTAGTTTGTTTTTAGTTTTAGCTATGTTAGGGGGATATCTGTGTGTGCAGGTGACTATTACTGTGCATAATTATTAGGCAACTTAACAAAAAACAAATATATACCCATTTCAATTATTTATTATTACCAGTGAAACCAATATAACATCTCAACATTCACAAATATACATTTCTGACATTCAAAACAAAAACAAATCAGTGACCAATATAGCCACCTTTCTTTGCAAGGACACTCAAAAGCCTGCCATCCATGGATTCTATCAGTGTTTTGATCTGTTCACCATCAACATTGCGTGCAGCAGCAACCACAGCCTCCCAGACACTGTTCAGAGATGTGTACTGTTTTCCCTCCTTCTAAATCTCACATTTGATGATGGACCACAGGTTCTCAATGGGGTTCAGATCAGGTGAACAAGGAGGCCATGTCATTAGATTTCTTTTATACCCTTTCTTGCCAGCCACGCTGTGGAGTACTTGGACGCGTGTGATGGAGCATTGTCCTGCATGACAATCATGTTTTTCTTGAAGGATGCAGACTTCTTCCTGTACCACTGCTTGAAGAAGGTGTCTTCCAGGAACTGACAGTAGGACTGGGAGTTGAGCTTGACTCCATCCTCAACCCGAAAAGGCCCTACAAGCTCATCTTTGATGATACCAGCCCAAACCAGTACTCCACCTCCACCTTGCTGGCGTCTGAGTCGGACTGGAGCTCTCTGCCCTTTACCAATCCAGCCACGGGCCTATCCATCTGGCCCATCAAGACTCACTCTCATTTCATCAGTCCATAAACCCTTAGAAAAATCAGTCTTGAGATATTTCTTGGCCCAGTCTTGACGTTTCAGCTTGTGTGTCTTGTTCAGTGGTGGTCGTCTTTCAGCCTTTCTTACCTTGGCCATGTCTCTGAGTATTGCACACCTTGTGCTTTTGGGCACTCCAGTGATGTTGCAGTTCTGAAATATGGCCAAACTGGTGGCAAGTGGCATCGTGGCAGCTGCACGCTTGACTTTTCTCAGTTCATGGCAGTTATTTTGCGCCTTGGTTTTTCCACACGCTTCTTGCGACCCTGTTGACTATTTTGAATGAAACGCTTGATTGTTCGATGATCACGCTTCAGAAGCTTTGCAATTTTAAGAGTGCTGCATCCCTCTGCAAGATATCTCACTATTTTGACTTTTCTGAGCCTGTCAAGTCCTTCTTTTGACCCATTTTGCCAAAGGAAAGGAAGTTGCCTAATAATTATGCATACCTGATATAGGGTG
>OW240916.1:306743849-306779057 GCA_933207985.1 Pelobates cultripes | reverse complement strand
TGAAATGCTCAACATGCCTACTAATTACTTTATTGCCATAATGTATAATTCATACATCTCTCCTATCCTATGTATTGCACTTATGCTATTTCATGTGTCTACTTTAACTGAGACAATAAAACGTAATGTCTGTGATTGAGAAGGTAGACCACATCGCTAATGTCTTGCAGTGTAGTGTCCGACATTTGCTTGTTACCGCTGGCTGCACGGCTGTGTACGTTGGTGTAGTTTATTTGTGCTACAACATGCTGTTTTTTTGGCTTTTTTAAAGGATGCCTATTGCATTGAACAATGTAAGATTTAGTAAATTTTAAAACATTTTACTCTAGATAAAAAGTTTATGGAAGGCACCCTATATCCAAATTATTTAGGGTTTTACACTAGATAAATGTATTTTATAGTTAAATGGCACTAAGTATCCCTATGGCACTTATATGTAGTTGATGTCAATACAAGTGTCATTAGGTCTGAGTACTACTGCGGTACAACACTTATCCTCTTCATATCTGAGCCTTTTCGCAAATGCTGTCTTTTCATGGAAAAAGCCTTTTTGGAATTTGGCTATTTTTTGTTCCACCATAATTTAACATGTTCCCTTTAATCGTACACGTACATAATTTTTTTCAAAGTACAGATAGGGCTTTCTTCTGATACCTCCATATATATGCTTAACAAAATAATACTGATGAATAAAATACTAAAATATTTCAAAAAATATATGTTTTGCTCATAATTACATTTACACAACTAACACAGCAAAATAATAACATAGATTTACTTATAGGACAAATATGGCAAGCACTGACACTTTAACTTAACCAGCAGTTGCAGAATCCAAAATCATTAAATGCAAGTCTATGTTTGTAGAAAATAAACCCACCAGGTTATATAACTATTAGCATTTTTACCATTCTAATGTAACCATTACATTATCAATACATCCAAAACTGCTGGGTATAATTAAAGGAACACTATAGTATTAGGAATGCAAAACTATGGGGTTTTTCGAGACGTTGGACATTGCTGTTGAGTGTCGTTTTACGTAGTTTAATTGCAGGAAATGCTTCTAGTTGCTGTCTGTCCCATTGTGAAATATTCCAGCTGTAAACATTGTGGCAACTGAGGATCCGTCATTCAGTCATGCCATATAATAGTGTAAAGTGCTGGTGCGCAAAAGATATTTATAAAACCTTAAGTGTTAATTGATATCTTAAAGTGCTTACATAAGTGGAGTGGGTGTTATCCCATAGGACAACCACCTATACCAATCACACACATGCATATACTTATACTCTGTACAATATGCACTGGGCAATATGCACTGTAGGTATCTGTAAAAAGGAGATAAAAAAACGAGAAGCACTCCTAGTGCAATAAAGTCATTTAAAATGCATTAACAGCTAAAACCCCCTAGTAGGATAAAACCCACAAATTAGGAGTGGTGTAAGCCCCACTCAAAGCTATGGCGCTCAGGGAGAATCAGTCCCTAAAGTACGTGGGATCCAATATATGCTCTGTTGACCCGGGTAACATGTAAAAAAAATACTTTATTGTAGAATTAAAAAAGCTAAACAGCAAAAAATAAATGTCCACCATCTGCTCACCAACCCATGGGGAGTAAAGTGCAATATAGTAGTAATCGCAGTCTTCCTCCCTCTGGTGGATACAGCTTGCACACCGGCAAGGATTGTTAGTGTGTCGGAGAGGTCCTCGAGGCTGTTTTTGGAAATCCACAGCAGTGAGACTGACCAGTAACAGAATGTAATAACATGTAGAGAGATTAGTGCGTTTATAACTTGTAATGGAGATCCCATGGCTGCCCAGCAATGTATTGTGAACCTCCATATTGCTACTTCAGAAATTACAACATTGCCATGATCACCACGATTGCTGTGATATTAAACACAGTTTAAACCCACTCCAAATGTGGCTGGCCTCCACATTTTAATCCAATAGTTGGAAACCAACAGGATAATAATCATTGATAATGGAAGTCAAGAGAAACCACTTGCAGAGGAATACACTAGAAGATTAACAGAAACAAATGTAAAATTACTCCGTAAAGTAAAACAACATGGACTGTGGGGCATAGATCAATGCTTTTAGTCATGTACTCCGGAAATCCCTCAATCTCCTTTATTCACAGGCCAGGTTATCACATTAATGGTGCTAACAGTTAGTTAATGGTGTTTTCTTTAATAAATAAATAATTGGTTTTAGTTCCTTCCTTAACGGGCACTGACATATGAAGCATTCTCCAAATGCATCACTGTAATTTAGACACACATCACTAGTGTACGCATTACTGAGCTTACACACACAATGCTACAGGATAGACTTTGCTAAGAAAATGTTTATGGTACTTAAAACAGAAAAATAAATATAAATGCTAAGATAAATATAGGATTATTATTTTATGAAGTTTGAGGCATCTTAATCAATGCACATTGTATAACTGCTCCAGTTAAAATGCTGGTTGCAAAGTTTACAGTTTTAGAAATAAGAGAGTATATACAAAATCTGTTATTTTGTGTGATAGATAACTTACTCAAAAATGTGTGTTATAATATATACTAATATAAACACAAATATGGATCAACCTGAGACAAATCAAGAATATGATGACAATAAGTCAGTGTTCAATATAGTTCACAGCATACAGTACAGACCAATTTATAAATGCAAGCCTCGCACTGGGCAGACTGATGTACACTGCTCAAAAAAATAAAGGGAACACAAAAATAACACATCCTAGATCTGAATGAATTAAATATTCTTCTGAAATACTTTGTTCTTTACATAGTTGAATGTGCTGACAACAAAATCACACAAAAATAAAAAATGGAAATCAAATTGTTCAACCCATGGAGGTCTGGATTTGGAGTCACACTCAAAATTAAAGTGGAAAAACACACTACAGGCTGATCCAACTTTGATGTAATGTCCTTAAAACAAGTCAAAATGAGGCTCAGTAGTGTGTGTGGCCTCCACGTGCCTGTATGACCTCCCTACAACGCCTGTGCAGGCTCCTAATGAGGTGGCGGATGGTCTCCTGAGGGATCTCCTCCCAGACCTGGACTAAAGCATCTGCCAACTCCTGGACAGTCTGTGGTGCAATGTGACGTTGGTGGATGGAGCGAGACATGATGTCCCAGATATGCTCAATTGGATTCAGGTCTGGGGAATGGGCGGGCCAGTCCATAGCATCAATGCCTTCGTCTTGCAGGAACTGCTGACACATTCCAGCCACATGAGGTCTAGCATTGTCTTGCATTAGGAAGAACCCAGGGCCAACCACACCAGCATATGGTCTCACAAGGGGTATTAGGATCTCATCTCGGTACCTAATGGTAGTCAGGCTACCTCTGGCAAGCACATGGAGGGCCCCCCAAAGAAATGCCACCCCACACCATTACTGACCCACTGCCAAACCGGTCATGCTGGAGGATGTTGCAGGCAGCAGAACATTCTCCACGGCGTCTCCAGACTCTGTCACGTCTGTCACATGTGCTCAGTGTGAACCTGCTTTCATCTGTGAAGAGCACAGGGCACCAGTGGCGAATTTGCCAATCTTGGTGTTTTCTGACAAATGCCAAACGTCCTGCACGGTGTTGGGCTGTAAGCCCTCATACCACCCTCATGGAGTCTGTTTCTGACTGTTTGAGCAGACACATGCACATGTGTGGCCTGCTGTAGATCATTTTGCAGGGCTCTGACAGTGCTCCTCCTGTTCCTCCTTGCACAAAGGCAGAGGTAGCGGTCCTGCTGCTGGGTTGTTGCCCTCCTATGGCCTCCTCCACGTCTCCTGATGTACTGGCCTGTCTCCTGGTAGCGCCTCGATACTCTGGACACTACACTGACAGACACAGCAAACCTTCTTGCCACAGCTCGCATTGATGTGCCATCCTGGATGAGCTGCACTACCTGAGCCAATATGTGTATTATTACATATTCATACATGCATACATCATTTTTTATCAGTTCTCTATCGCATTACAAGATAAATGGTTTTTACATTAAAACAACTGTATTAACGCATCTGCCATATTAGAAACAGATGAAAATCTGATACATTAGAAAATCTTATCGGTCACATCCAGGTCCAAACTGGGACAAAAACTCAAAAACTCAGCCCAAGCATTTAAAGGCAGATCAGCACATTATGGGAGGGGGTGGCGCAGAGCTAGAGATGGGGCATATTGTATCATCCCAATGACATTCACACTTTCCAGGCATGTCAGTTTGATACCCCTTCAGGGTAGCTCATTCACAGGGCTCTGCTGAAGAGCTCTGGAAAAGCAGAAATGCCAAGTGAGTGTAGTGACAGACTCGTTCTGTGTTAAGGTAAATATCAGTGGAAAAAAGAGAGATGGTTGGGAGAGGGTGTTGTCTGTATGTATAGGGAGGTTGTCTGGCATATTGTTTGTGTTAGAGGTATGGGCATGCTGCTGGAGGCAGCAAGGAGGAGAGCCCTATGGTAGGTTAGTTAGAAAAATAACTATTTAACATTTACACACTGCAACTGCATGTTCCCTCTACTGTAAGGCTTCCCTGCTGAGACCTATTGCTATCATGCTGATCCCAAATCTGGCCAGTTAGCCAATCAATGAGAACGCTCTCAAGAGCCAAGTCTCAAGATAAGTTTGACTTGGCTGTCAGAGTTCTTTGATTGGTTGGCTTACTGGCCAATCATTCTGAGCGCGCTTACAAATATCACATAGCTGACTTAGAATGGGAAAGCCTTTAAAAGGGCTTTCCCTACTGTGAGAGCTCAGTCCTCAGTGGGCCCTAGTAAAGTGAAATTGGGTTAATTTTATTGCTTCATGTTTTTCTTTTTTTTCATTGTATGTTGCTTTGGGGACGCTTAGTCACCAGGGGAGAGAAGCAGGGGACATGCCACTGTTTTGGGGAGGAGGACAATGGTATGTCCACCCCCCATTGTTCACTTATTTAGATCCCCATCCAGCATCCATTGGTTGGGATTGGGGGTACACTAAACTCCTCACCCAGAATATTATTAATATTATGTCAGATGCATTCACCTAATTTACCAAATTAAATGGTGACAAAGGAAATATGTAAGCTATTTTTAGTTCCTAACATAGGGGCTCTGAATCCACTAGAACTAATAAAGCATTTTATGGTTACATTCCCTTTTATAACATATCGATATTTAGTAGTTTTTTTCTATAGAAGTACCTAAAATATATATTCTCACCTTACCTTTACACTGACTGTTAGGTTAACTGACTATTAGGTTACTAACAACATGACTTGTGATAATTGTGGATTCATCTCAGTAACCCTGAAATATCAGATGTCTTGGATAACCATAAAGCTCCAACATTAACTAATTAGGACACACTATATTCAATTGTGAAGTAGATTCTTACTCTTTCACTTACCATTATCTGGACTACCTAACCTCCGTTCCATTGGCCCTTTGTATTTTTATGTAATAAAGACTAAGAAAACTGCTAACATTTTAAATCTATTTACTTTTCTTCTGCCTCTTCTGAAATGGTTACTTATTATCCATACTGTCTCTTTTAAAACAGCAACAGTATATGAAAAGCTATTATATGAGCCCAGGAAAGGAGGTGACTCTGGCAGTCACTTCTAAAAAAAAAAATAAAGTAAAAAAAAATAATCTATTCTAAAAATCTTGCAAAATTTCAAATTGAGTGCAATTTATCTTTGAAACACGAAAAAGCGAAACGCATTTGGTTGCTATTGACAACAGGGACAGTGCTGTTACCGGACATTTGCAGAAAAATCATTGTATACAAACTTTATTGTTGAAATATGCTTACAAGAGCTAATTTTGAGTCCCACTTATCTCTGCATAAGTGGTATATTTAAAATCCTTTCCTGTACTGACAGGTGTGATAAACATTAATTTGTTTTGTTATGATTCAACAGAAAAGAGAATGTTGGTTTACGCTGCTATTCACAATTGCTTATCTCAATAGAATATGAAATTACTCACTGATATTTAATGTATGGCTGCATCAAACATTCCTTACGCTCTCTGCGACTGGTGGGAAAGGCTGACTCATAGACACACTGACCAGCTTTTGGCTCAGTACTGAGGGCTCTATCTCCTGTCTTATTGCTAAGGGTTGGCAACATCTAGAAAGGGAATCTCAGATCTAGGACAGGATTCAAGTCTTTATGATAAATCTTAACTCACCAAAATGTGATAAAAATCTCCTCACTACCACAAACACTTTTTATGAGTAACTAAAGGGACCATTGACAAATTAATTTTTAATTTTTTTTTTTTTTTTTTTAATATACATTTTTATTGAGATTTTTTTCCCCCCAATTTGGTTGGTATAACATGACAATAGCAATCAATATTACAAACATAAAAGAAAACTTAAAGTATAACAAAAAAGTTCAAAAGTACAGTCAGTAAATGATACATAACATCAAACGTAATATAGGTTTCACAGGTGTTTCACGTCATGTAAGCACTGCATGTGTGATTCAGGAAGACTGTGTCATGTAGAGAGAAGATATGTAGGCATCAACGGGATGTAAGGAGTGACAAGTGAAAAAGGCTAAGTAAGAAAGAACAGAAGTGGGGGACATGAAATGAAAGGGAGGAAGAACAATGAAGGGTTGGTCCCCGGGAGCCCTAATGAGTCCTAACTCTGGTACAAGGTATTTTCTTGAATTTGGATAGAGTGTCAGTGAGTTTATGGATCATCTCTTCATACTGTTGTCTGTTTCAGGGAGGTCATACTGAGTGAATAAGTGCTTGCAGGTTTGTTTTCCAATGCCCAGTAATGTTGGTTCTCGCGGCTGTGAGAATATGTAATCTTCTTAGTTGCGAGGGGAACATTTTGAGAAGAAATTGTTCAGGTTGTAGTGGTATTACAGAACTTAGTGGTGTTGTAAATAACAGATTATAGGGTTAAATATGTGCGAGTCTTGTGGGAACTATATGCCACCTCATTATCATTTGTCGATTGGATTCCCAACGTGTTATTCATTTTGAGGTTAGATGTTGCATAAGGTTTTCCTCATCTCGATTCTCATTGATAGAATGCCTTGATATTTTATAGATTTTTATGAAGAGTTTTTTTGTTTCTTCATTCACATTCGAGACAGGTCGTTGACACATTTCCATTTCTGCGGCAGACCTCCACTTCACTCCGATGGCAGAGAGGAGTGGGTGGAAGCTGCAGCTTCGCTCTCTGTGCTGCATTCACCGCTGAAATTGTGAAGTCCATGGACCTGAAATATGATGACATCTGTGGTCTCGGGTGTGTTCACCTTTACTTTCTTTGGTTTTCTGGGGATGCAGCAGCACCCGTCTCAGGCAGGATCCCCTATTTTTCTTTTTTCCCCCCTCCTCTTCTTTGTCGCCTTCATCTGACTCACTCAGGATTTCGATTTTGTTTTATTTCCTTCTTGCTCTGAGCTGGTCTTTCCTGGGTGTCAGGTACCACATCCTCTGCAACTACTTCACAGTTCTCCTCAGATTCGCTTGACTTTTCCAGTAAAGGTCCATCCTGAGCCTGCTACCCACAAAAAGAAAAGAAAAAAATCAGAATATATTCATTAACGGAGCCCATTGTGCATTTCTATTCATTATCATTGGGTGTGTAATATAGATTTTGTGTGTGTGTGTGTGTGTGTGTATGTATATATGCGTTTGTGTAAATATATATATACATTTCTCTGTAAGGAGAGGAATAAAATAGAAGGTGAATATACACAGAAAACTGTAAGTCAACACAATGTGCTATGTGACATGGGGTTAATGCTACGGTTCTAAGGATAAATTACTTAGTCTTTCAGAATGCTTTTACACCCATAAAGCTGGCAATGCATCACGGAAGATGTAGTGCAGAACATCTGGACTGCCAAAGGTTGCCTTCCCCTGGTGTATAGTGTATCACAGTGACACACATGGGAAGGTGATAAATCATCACACACAGTAATACAATTCTCAAAGCAGAATAAGCAATTTATCCCTACAACCATGACATTAAATATTATTAAGATACTATAGTATTAAGATCTTTCTTTCTGTATTAGAGAGAGAATTGCCATCTTTCTTTCCCTGGTATTTATTTATTTATTTATTTATTTATTTATAAAATATTTTACCAGGAAAGATACATTGAGATTTCTCTCGTTTTCAAGTATGTCCTGGGTCCACAAATCATTGCATTGTTACATTAGGTACAACAAAATACAAAAACAATATTAATACACAATATATACAAAATTTAACATAGAACAGGCAGGAAATATATAATCAACCATGACACGTGCATTCTGTTTTGAGGTATGTAGAGAGGGATCTCTTAAATGACTTTAGGCTTAGGGAAGATTTTAAATTGTGCGGGAGGTCGTTCCACAATTGCGGCGCTCTGTAGGAGAAGGAGGATCGGGCCGCTTTCTTTTTGTATTGAGGTAGACTAAGTAAAGTGCTTGTACTGGATCGGAGGTTATAGAAAGTGGGAACAGCTGGGGAAAGCATTTTGTTCAGGTAGGGTGTGAGTTTCCCAGAAAAGCTCTTAAAAACAAGGCTGGAAAGATGAAGGGTGCGTCTGGATTCCAGCGACAGCCAGTTTAGTTCCTTTAGCATGTCACAATGATGGGTCCTGTAATTACATTGTAGCACAAATCTGCAGAACGAGTTATACAATGTGTTGAGTTTATTAATGTGGGATTGCGATGCAGACGCATATACTACATCCCCATAATCAATGATTGGCATCAGCATTTGCTGTACAATCTTTTCCTTTACTGTAGGGCTTAGGCAGGCTTTGTTTCTGTACAGGGCACCTAATTTTGGATAAAGTTTAGATGCAAGCTTTTCTATGTGCAGGCTAAAAGATAGATTGGGGTCTAATATCATACCCAAGTATTTGAAAGAGTGGACCGCGGTCAGTGTGCCATTTGAATTTGTTTTGATGGATAGGTGGGGATTGTGTAATTTGTGTAATTTAGGTACCGTTCCAAAGATCATTGTGACAGTTTTGTCAGTGTTCAGGAAGAGTTTGTTTTTTGCGATCCACTTTTCTACCTCTGTAAACTGGTCTTGGAGCAAAGCCTCAAGTTGAGGTAGATTGGATTTGCTCGCATAGATTACCGTGTCATCTGCGTACATGTGTACATTTGAGGATTGGCAGACATTAGGCAGATCATTTATAAATAATGTAAATAGTAGGGGGCCGAGAATGGAACCCTGGGGAACACCACACGTGACTGGGAGAGGGAGGGAGTCACTGTCAGAAATGGACACATATTGTGAGCGATCCGATACATACGATCGAAACCAGTTTAAAGAATGATCACCAATACCTGAGTTTTCGAGTTTGTGCAGTAGGATGTCGTGGTCTACTGTGTCAAAGGCCTTAGCAAAATCAAGGAAAATAGCTCCAGTTAGGGCTCCTTGTTCCATGCCAGTTTGGATGTCATTGCAAACTTTTAGGAGGGCAGTTGTAGTGGAGTGATTCTGGCGAAAGCCCGATTGATCAGGGGTCAGATAGTTTAATTGTTGGTAGTGAGAAAGTTCAGGGATTTTTCCTCAGTAAAGTTTCTACCTCTAGTCAATATCTAATGACCCCAAAATCTTAAGGACTAATCTGCCACATTGCGTACATGCTTACCTGGTCTTGGATCTCGATCTGTGGCAGTGGGGAACTGTCACACATTCCCAGGGGCTCAGCCTCAGTTTGGCTAGTTATTTTCTTTGATAAGCCCACTTGGTTTGCAAGTACGAGAGCATCTACATGCTACAAGTCAAAAGGAAAACAAAATCAGAATGTATTAATTAATGAATCCCTTGGACATTGTCATGTTTCAACTTTCATAGTAATGATGTGTGACACTGTGTATTTTATTTATACATAGATTTAAAAAATAAAAATAGCACAAATTAATGCGACTGAGCCCTGGAGTTCCTCCGATCAACAAAAAGAAAATGCAAAAAAAAAAAAAAGCAACACACAAATACACACTTATATTAATTGCACACAAACACACCTTGCTTTTCTAGAAACACATTGACATTCTTTTCAGAAATACTCTACATTGACATTTATAAGCAGTTCACACTGATTCACCCCTGAATTCACAGCACACCGATTACAAACAGAACCCATTCATAAAATGTACATTTTGCACTCAGTTTTATGAATAGGGGCCTCCTGATTGAATGCAGAATTGGTTGAAGGCACTGGGCAGAGCAGACAGGGTTAAACCCTTCATAGATGGTTTAACCCTTTAAGGTAGGAAGGCACATAGGACTTCCTGGTACCATAACAACTTCAATTGATGAAGTTGTTATGGTGGCCAGAGTATCCCTTTAACGTTAGATACAATCAGCGAACTACACACACAGTCAGACTCATCCCATCATCCCACTCAGATGTATTGCTGAGAGGGGGTCTGAGATTCTTTGATTCTTACACCAGATCTCAGCAGTTCCCAGGTACACCCTTGGGAGCACTTACAAGTTTCAGAAGTCGTTTGTTATAATTCTTTTCTTTCTTTCCTTTCTTCCCAGAATCTTCTTCTATTAGCTGTTCCTCCTTGTTCTCTTCATTCTGCGACTCTGTCTCCATTTCTGGAGACTCGGGACACACCTCCTGTATCATAGTATAATGAGACAAAATAAATGCCGGAATTTGCTGCTCTGTGTTAACACATTAAATTGCCATTTTTTCATAAATACTAAGTTTGTTCAGTAAAATAGAATATCATACCTTTATCAGTTTTGTGTCTGTGTTTATGTTATAATTACACTTTTGAAATGTGATCCCCATCCCACAAGCTGGAGAAAACATTACATCCTCAGCTGCACATTACTGGACACCCCTAACAGTTCCTACTGGTTTTTAGGGGATCATAAGGGGGACTGTCACTATACTCACCTGTTCTTTGCTGATCTTCATGGCCTGGAAGCAAGGATTTACACTGGGAAAAGAGAGAAAGACAGTGAGATTAAATGATATAAAAAGGAAGAATGTCACAGGAAAAAGTAAATGATAAACATTTTGAAGAAATAAAAGAGTAAACAGTTATGGAAGAATGGGAACAAATGAGGAAGAATACTCAAATGAATCGTTGAATAAAACTTTCCTTCTCAGACCCGAAGACATAATTTTAGCTGCTGTTTAAAGTTACAAATACTCTTGCAATATTCTTCACGGGAACATTCCAAGCACCTTAACCAATCAGTGTTGTGCAGTGATTATCGTGCTAGGATTACCCTGACACCCCACAATGTAAGTAATCAAATCTTTTTTAGGACAGTTTGACTTCTTACCTGGGTTCCCCCAGGTGCTGCTGTTTGCCTCCACTACACCCTTCACAGAGCAGGAAGCTCTCTCTCTCTCTCTCTCTCTCTGAGCTAAACCTTTACCTCTCATGGCTGCAGAGAGGAGGTGGTGAGCGGTGTGACTACTTATAATGCTGAGAGCCATAGCAGTATGCCTGAAGTCTTCCTTTAAACTATGAACCATCACGAAAGGCGGCAAAAAAGCTAGAGTACTGGAGGTTACTCATACAATTTATAGCGTTCTACATATTCTTGTAGATAAATATAGCTCCCTATATTAGTTATGAATACGATTGATCCTCCTACTACCACATTGATACTTACTTCCCCACCAACCTTCCCAGTGCACAAGGAAAATCACATACTATGAACTCCGCGTGAAGTGCTGGAGATGAACCATGGTGATGAAGGGATGGCTGAGAAGGTCTATGGGAGTTATCCTCTTGTGGGGATCCATAGTGAGCATTTCCTTCATTAGATCAAGAAACTGCCATATGTCTGTCATCTCCACCAGCGTGTCACTGCTCTCCAACTTTGATGGTAAAATTATCTGAAGAGAAAGAAACAGTGTATGAGACAATGTTTTATTTTGGTGAGGTTAGTATTCATTAAAAAGCGATACGTTTCTTTCAGTGTCATAGGGCCAACATTAAGGGTAAAGGCAGTAACTACAGTTACTGCTTCTCTGTACTCCCTACCAACCTCCCAACTTCTGTAGTGTTTGGTAGGCTCAGGGGTAAAAAGCTACAATGTCACCTACAACGCTGGTAAAGGTTCTAGACAGATCATCAGATACTTGTAACAAGATAGGTCTCTGAAGATAAGACAGGGGTGCAAAAATCAAGTAAGGGATTCCTCTTTTATATTTTCATTATATATATATATATATATATATATATATGTGATACATTTCAAAAAAATACATATTAAAAAAGTGAAAATGTAACACCCATACATTATGACCTAACTGAAGTGCATACGAGCATAGACAAAATTTTTTTTAAGATTGCTTATCTAGAGGTGTAAAATGTTTTAAGTTTTCCCGTACAAACAATGCGCATACAAGCTAAGCACGAAGAGATTGTTCCACCACCTCCTCTGTGCTTGACCAACCAATTTTTTAAGTAAGATTTCTTCTTCTAAACCACAGAGAATGGCACATGGGTGAGAGGAAGATGCCATGTGATTTTGGATTAATGTGAGTGACCCAGGAATACAGTACCTTCCTCATATCATCAAGCGAACTGAAGACATATTTCCATCTTTCCATTGGTCTAATACCAGTGTCATATTCGTAGTGTATTTTACTCTAAAGAAGAGGATAAACAAGATTGTCCATTAGGTTCTGGAATGAGACCATCATTCAGTGTAGCATTCTACAGTGTCTCAATAAGTTTCCTGCTAATGTTAGAACGAAACCAATAAACACGTCTTAACATAACCTGACCCAGCAGCTTTCCCTGAGTCTAAACAGTTTAGTTTTTTTATTTACCATGTGGTTGTGAAAGTTTATTTATAAAATGGCTGCAAAGCTGACAGAGAAAAGGGGGGCTAGTTAAAACTCTTTATGGAGGAACTATTATTTCAATTTTATCACATCAGAACTTCTGAATGTAAGTGTGTAAAACTTAATCTGGCTTAATAAAATATATTAAATACAAATCCTGAAATGTTGCTTTAACCAGTTCATGGCAGATCATTTACTGGGACTATCGTGATATCATAGGATTTGCTTAGCCCCATTTCCTGAAGGTTTTACATGTCATTTATTTTTTATAAATATGGTTCTGATTAATATAGAAGGTCGCACCTTCAAACTCCATAATAAATCCTCACAATCGCCTTCGATTCTAAAGTAAAACTCGGTCTTTATTCCCCTATCAAGCATGTTATCAGGAGGCAAACCCTGGGTCTCTGTGATGTAGCGGATCTGCAGGGAGGAAGCAAGAGGTCACAACGTTTAATACCAGTACCGTCAGCTTCTATTAAAACTGTAAATGTACCCGTAATTACCCATAGCCCATAATCTCCAGCTTTGAATCTGTCTGATTTACTGCATTTCCACAACTGTTTAAGAACTAACATTTCCTGTGGTTATACTTGAGAAATTAAGTAAATGAATGTAAACTAGCATTATGAAATTGATATATAAATTACTAAACTTTACAAACAGTGATAGTAAGTATCTAAAAACAGAGTAAACAAATATGATTTTATCAAAACTAAAACAAAGATAATAAGTGGAGCTCTATAATACCTGGGATACTTGAATATATGGCAGATGTATTCAATGATATGCCTTTACAATGTGTATGTTATATATCATTTACAGATTATTGTAAAGGCATATCATTGAATACATCTGCCATATATTCAAGTATCCCAGGTATTATAGAGCTCCACTTATTATCTTTGTTTTAGACTATTGGTGTTTGTGAAGGTTAAGGGGATCCTCCACATAAGTGTTGAGCTTAATTTGTATTGTTTGAGTGTACACCCCTTGTTTGTTAAATATGATTTTATCCACATTCAAATGCTGCACACATTTTTATTAAAAGGCTTTGACTTCTTTTTGCTACATGGATATTCTTTATTCATTTTGCTTAAAGGACCACTATAGGCACCCAGACCACTTCAGCTCTATGTTTGCACTAGGGTTAATCCAGCCTCTAGTGGCTGTCTCACTGACAGCCGCTAGAGACACCTCCACAGTTCTCACTGTGAAAATCACAGTGAGAAGACGCTGGACGTCCATAGGAAAGCATTTAAGAAATGGAGTGTTTCCTATGGACTGTTTGAATGCGTGTGTAACTCTTGCCGCGCATGCGCATTCGGCACTGATGTTGGCAGAGGGAGGAGAGGTGACCAGCATCGAGGGAGCCCAGCGCTGGAGAAAGGTAAGTGTTAAACCCCTTCAGCGCAGTGGGAGTGGGACCCTTAAGGTTGGGGGCAACCTAAATACCCTATAGTGCCATGAAAAATAGGTTTGTTTTCCTGGCACTATAGTGGTCCTTTAAAAACTAGTTAAAATACAAACATTACCAAATGTAAAAGTTGGAGTACAATTACTTCTTATAATGTTTCGATTTAATTAATACATTAATTATACAGCTGTATGCGTCTATAGAAAGTTACCTAAACTACCAAATAAAGGCTGATTTGTGTATGCTAACATGGATGCTTTAAAATGTTCTAATTCATACTACCACTCAGTAGAATTAATCCCTTAAGGCGTTTAGGACATGTCCTTTAAAGATGGCATCGAACGTCCCTGGCGTCCTTAGTAATTACTGGGTCCCTGCCGTCGGTCACGATTCTGGGCACTGCGTGACATCCCAGTCACTTTCGCTGACGATATCATGGTTGTGATTTTTTTTCTGTTTTTAAAACACTAATATTTGTGCTCAGCAAAGTCTCCCAAGTATAACAGTACCCCTTATGTACAGGTTTTATAGTGTTTTTACGAAAGTTACAGGGTCAAAAAAATAAATAAAATATAAACGCCAATGTTGGCCAGTGTTCGTGACAAATTGACCACTAAAAAAAGACTGGACATACCCCATTTGCAATACCTTGGCTTGTCTACTTTTGCAAATGGTATACCACCATGAGAGTAATTCTGATTCTTGGGCTACTATACGGTCTGAAGGCAATTTAATCAGTAACTTTCAAATTCTATAAACTGAAAAATGGAGCATGTGCTATATGTAACCCTGTAACTTCTAGAACACCATAAAACCTGTACATGGGGGTTACTGTTATACTTGAGACAAAGCTGAATACAAATATGTGTATTTTATTTCAGAAAAAGTTATTTAACAGTATTATAACATCCACAGTTAAAATGCCATGCAGAACTAAAAAAAAAAAAAAGAAATTTTTTAAATTTCTCATACTTTAAAAAAAAAAATTAAATTTCTTTTGTCATGCTCAGTGGTGACAAAGATAAGACCGTATACATGTCAAAATGTACAGTGATGTAAACATATCAGTACATAATCAGTGTATACATTGTTCAGCACATTTTTATGTATAGATAACACAAATAGCCATGGTAAACATAATCTATCAAGTGCTGCCGGAACCTGTAGCTTGTACATTAGGAATGAAGAGTTTTGGTAATAGTAGTTAGCTTTGGAACAGTTTTACTGAAACTACTACCCCTGGAGAGTGTAAAGTGTGCTAGTATTTGGCCTAGAGTGGAAGAACAGGCTGTGTCCCCCTCTACTTGGCAAGAGGATCATAACCATAGGACATATACAATAGGTTTAGGGGCTATCACCCACTTTCCTGTAACTATGAGAGTAACTTCCAATAGAGTGGGTGAGAGTGGGGGGGAGTAAGGGGAGACCCTTAGCCAGCGGGTGTTGTGTGGAGGAGTGTATTTCCTGTCTTGGCATATGGAACAACATTAATAAACTTGCAAACATGCATTAGAAAAAAAAACCATAAGAACAATAGAAATGATTGCAAATGCAGGATTGGTGCTCAAGAGATCGCCATCGGTGCAGAGGTACTCCGTTGGGCGGATGGCACAAAAGGGCGAGCCCCAGCGGGATCCCAGGTGGTGGGTTGAGGCCGATGCGTTGGGGACTGTGAGACCACTGTAGTAGGGGACAACTTCAGCTGCTGCAGTATACAAGTTATCTCTGAGGTGTCCATGATTTTGCAGGGTATCAAGAGACACCGTGGGGCCCCTCACTTGTAGGGCACGTTGTTTTTCGTAAGTTCCATGGTTAGTGGTCTCAATGATCGACGCCAGGTCATAATCTCTCTAGAGACGTCCGGATAGAATGAAAGCTTGTGGTCTTCAAAGTTGTAGGGTGTTTTGCTGCGAAATGCATTCATGAAAGTTTGTTTATCAGGCCCATTTTGAAAGCAAATGATCACAACTCTGTGCTCTCCCCTGGTGCCTGTTGGAGGTGCTGGTAGCTGGAAACAGCCATCTACAGCCATAAGTTTTGCTTGTTTAGCAGAGAATAATTGGGATTTTGGCTGTTGCGATATTGTCGGGTAAACCCTGCATCTTTATATCCTTCCACCTCTGGCGATCTTCCGCTGCTGCCATGCAGGTCTGGATCTGTGCCTGGTCGCGTTTCAGCTCACTTAGCTCTTGTTCTAAGTTGGCAATGCAAGCCTCATGGGCTGCAGTGGCGACTTCAGAGTCGTGTAGACGCCCCGATACCCATCTTATTTCCTCCTTGAATAGGGTAATGTCAGCAGCTATGTTACGTTGGAGGTCATCTAACAGGATTTTCAGGGTACGCTCTGTCACAGGTTGGCCCTCTGCGTGGGCTCTGGGTCTCTCAGTGCTCCTCCTCCCAACTGGTAGTTCCAGCTCTCCCTCATCAGCTAGGGATTCTTCGCTAGTTGAGCGGGATGGCCTGTCCGAGATGGGCGCCATGATAGGCTTCAGGGCAGACTGCGGCCTCCATAGGAGATCGCCGATATCGGCGATAGCTGGGGGTCTATTTGCCTTATACTTTTTATTTTTACGCCCCATCAGTGGAGGAAGAGGGTCAGCTCACCAGGTGAGTAGAAATGTGGCTGTAGTATGCCTTAATACCGATTGTTTCTCCGGCTGGCACGGAGCTGTTGTAAGACACGTCTGGACAGTGTGGCCGCTGGCTCTGCCCCAATTTCTCATACTTTTTAAGATTTTATTCATATTAAATTATGTTTCATATATGAATATTTGATGTGAAATGAGAGCCCTGTTTCTCCTAAATAAAATGATATAAAATAAGTGTAAGTGCACTTCAAATGAAAGAGGTAAATTAGGGTTTTGTTTTGATTTTGTTTTGATCAGAACATGTACAATTGCCTCCATCCTTAAGGGGTTATGCAAGGATTTTTGGGTACCCAGGCAAAGATGAGTTTTGAACCCCCCCCCCAAAAAGCATCTTTACCTGTGTGCCTCTTAACCCCCCTTTGTATGTCTTACTTCCCCTGCCCCTTTGTGTGTCTCATTCTCTCCCAGCCCCTTTGTGTCTTTTACTCTTTCCAGCTCCTTTGTGTGTTTTTCTTTCACCCCGAGCCCGTCTATCTTCCCCCAGCCCCTCTGTGTCTCTTTTTCCTCTTCTCCAGCTCCTCTGTGTCTCTTTCATCCCCAGCCCCTTTGTAATTCCATCCCCATGCCCTTCTGTGTGTTGCTTTCATCCCCAGCCCCTCTGTTCATCTTTCTTACCCCCAGGCCCATCTGTGTGTTTTTCTCCCCACTCAGTCACCCCCGTGTGACACTCTCCCCTCCATGTCCCTTAGTGTTCCTCTCCACTCCTCTCCATGTCCCGTAGTGGTCCTCTCCCCTTCCTGTCCCTTAGTGTTCCTCTCCCCTCCCCTTTTTGTCCCTTAATGGTCCTCTCCCCTACCCTTCATGTCCCTTAGTGTTCCTCTCCCCTCCATGTCCCTTAGTGTTCCTCTCCCCTCCCCTGTCCATTAGTGTTCCTCTCCCCCCTTACCTGTCTTAGTGCCCCACCTCTCCTAGTGTTCTTCTTCCCTCCCCTTAGTGTCAGTTTTCCCTCCCTCCCCTGCCCCTTAGTGTTCTCTACCTTACCTGTCTCTTAGTGCCCCCGATCCCTCTTAATGTTCCTACCACCCCTCTTTGTGTTCATCTCCCCTCCCTTCCCTCTTTTTAGTAATCCCCCACCCCAGTGTTCATTTTCCCTTCCCTTTACCTTAGTGCCCCCCTTAATGTTCCTCTCTCCCCACCATTGTGTTCCTCCCCCCTCCCTCTTAACTTTGCATTTGAACTCCAGCCTGTATAAGCAAATAAAACAGCTATGCGATACCTTTCTATGTGAATCTCTTCTGGATTCCTGACTGAGACCTTAATGTATCGTTAGACATAGATATCTATTAGATTTGAACTGACCTGATCATACTCAGATGCTCCAGGATACAATGGGTATCCTGTGAATAGCTCTGCCGTGATGCACCCCAAAGACCACATGTCGATAGCCTCCCAGAATGGTAATGCCAATATTATTTCTGGGGACCTGAATTTTATAAAAAGGAGAGAAATCAGAAGGTTAGCTAAATAATTGACAGTTTAGAGGTGTATTATTCAACTGAAATATAGGCTTAAATCACTTAAATTAGATATAGATCACTAAAATTGTTACTATTTCTATTAATTTAATCTTGACTCTCCTCCATCTGGCTGCCGGAAAGATATCAGTGGAAGTGTTTTACCACCACTCTTAAAAGACTCAACACAAGTACATATCAGCTAACAGAGCGGCCAGCAAAACCCACCTCCCATTTCCCCTAGCTAATGAGAGACCATGGACAGTCTGCAGCCATTTCCAAGTACTTTAATGGTTATCAGTTTTTTATAAAATGAGAATAATAGAGTAAAACCGCCTAAATGCTGCTTTGAAATGTACTTGATATTCCATCATATTCCACAGATTTCCACAGCTTCTTGAAGCCCATTACGTCACTCTGTGCACATATGAGAATCCCATAAGTTTATATTTTGTAATCTTTTGTACAAAGAATATACCAGTGACATGTTTTCTGACAGCTTGATATGCAAAGCTTTGAAGAAAAAGAAAGGGGGAATATTTATCCCACTACCCTTCTCACTACGAGAGCTTTGTAACAAGCAGCCACGTCACTTGGGCACATTTTGATCAATCCATGTCCATTTTAAGAGCCCTGTGTGCATATGTAGAGATGCACTCCACCAGAAACCATATATATCACAGATATCTCCTAATATTTCATAAAGAAAGGTTAACAAAACGATTAACCAAACCTAGTTAACATTAGTCTTTATACTCATTTCATAAATGTGAAGGATATAAATGTACTTTATTTGAAATGTGAATTATAACTAATAAATGTCCCTTACCTATAGTATCTTGTTTGTACATAGCTTGCAACTTGAACCTTGGATACATGGATTGCACACCCAAAGTCTATGACCTTGACCTTGAATGGGTGCTTGGAAGTGTCCACTAACATGATGTTATCTGGCTTAAAGTCTGTGTGGATTATTTGCAGACTCTTCAACTTTGCCAGTGCACTGCCCACCTGCTGGTATTTTTTTCACCGCAAGAGGTCTAAAGTTGCGTTTCTTGATAAAGTCATATAGACTAATATCCAACTTTTCAAACACAATGCAGATGTCATTGTTGTGCTGGAAATAGTCATAGTGTTTGACGATGTTGAATTCGTCTGGGTTTTCCTTGCTCAGCTGAGACAGGATTTCCACCTCAGCTTCAGCATCTTTAACAACACATGGTTGATCCTTCAGGATTTTGATCGCCACTTTCTCGTTGGTTCCTTTTAGAACACCCTTTACAACATTACCAAAGGTGCCACTGCCCAACAATTCCTGTACTATGTAAACGTTAGTCTTAGACCACAGGATGTTAGGTTGCTCCAATTTACTGACAGTAAAAAAAAAAAGGAAATAGGTTCATTTTAACACAATGCTTAATTTCAATCACAATATGAAACCATCTAAATCAGGATTATTTGACTATTTAATGAGAAGGTTGATAATACAATAACATGTACTTAGGGCATAGTGTCTACATTTGTACATCTGATATTATATTTAATTTCAATTAACCTGCAGTCCCTTAAGGTGTCTGTAGGAATATTCCCTGATAATTACATTTTATAGCGGACCTTTTACCTTCTTACCTTTTAGCATCATTGAACACGTTTATCAAAATTTCCATTTGTTTTAGAAACATATGGGATAAAAGACAGAGACTATTTCCCCTCAGCTGTGTTGAAATTAGGAGCCCAAATAATGAACTTCAATCCATTACTAGCTTTACCACACAACTTACACCAATCTGTTATAAATGATTGGAGAGGAGTTTTTCAGTTAATGAAATTAGTTTTAACATAATAAACAAAGGTCTAATAGTGCCCCACAATGTGGACATTGAAAAGAACCTTATAAATGATCACCCAGTAATTTATAGAACTAGAGGCATGCATGCGCAGTCATTTCTATGTTTCTTTAAATTAATTGTGTCTAGATAAAAGGGAGTTTTAGTTTTAACAATATCATTAAATTAATAATATAAAATAAAATGTGTTTATATAAACCTACAGCAAATCAAATTGTTGCTCCTCAGGTTCACATAATTTAGAGTTTTCCTCCATTTCATATGTTGCCTTTCCTTCAAATTGATCAAATCTGGTTATCACTGGAATAATATTTAATCGCTGACTATTCAGAACTGGATATACCAGATAATGAACCCAGATACATCATATTTTGTATCATAATCACACTTTGTATCAGTTTGTTTGGTATTATAACACATCGTATAGGTATTGAATCATTTCATGCTCCTTCTTATATCGTTGGAAAAAGTCATGTCTTTTGGAATAAATGGGCAATTACTATTTTAATCGATATTCCAACTGTAAATTCCCTCACCCCCCCAAACCCTGTTATTACACAGTGGGGATGGCTCCGAAAACTATTCCTACGGAATTCTACACTTTGTAAAGTATTTTAATCATTTTCCTCAGATAGGCAAACATTCTAGGCTTTACAGACTATACCTTGTACACAGTTTGTTTTAAAACATTGGATAATTGTTAAACTAATTTTTATCTGCATTGAATACTTTTTATTATTGATTGTAAAAATAATTTCAATTAGTGAGATTAGCATTAACATAATTATTATAGCTCTGGTGGTATCCAGTAACGTTGAGGTTATAATGTCCACGTTTACAAGTTAAATATTGAACATTGAAATGATAAACCATATTACAAAATATCACCTATAAATCCTAACCTGTTAAATTATATTGATATATAGCTGGACTGCCATAGAAGTAGTTGCCTAGGGATTTACCTTCTAACTAAATGATTACATTAGTAATATATAAAACAAACTATTTTAAATAAACCTACGGCAAGTCATCCTCGTGCTCTGCAGCTTCATATATTTTTAGGTTTTTCTCCATTTTATAAAGTAAGTAACTGGAGTAACTGTTAATCGCTGTCTACTCGACTCTGGACTAACAGATAATGAGCCCCAGATACATCATCATTTTACATCATATCTCCACTTGGCCTGATTGTTACGTCAGCTGTGAGAGTACAATGTTCATGCATGGTGACTGAAAGCATCCAATGGTTGTGATGAGCCAGTAGTACCTTGATACTGTCATATTTTATATAATAAAGTGCCCAGAGATACATATTTGTACGTACACTGAAACATTATTTGCAGCATCTCTGTATTGGACTGCAGTAATAACACGTTATTTAAAAAAGTATATAATAGCAAATATAGAGAAAAACAAGAAAAACAAAAATAGCAAATAACTTTGAAATCAAACCTATATTCTGATTGGCTGCTGTTATAAAAGTGAAAATTACAGCAAGAATTTAAATTGTGGTCAGTGAGCAAAATATATAAAATCATATTAAACTATGGATTGTCTGTATGTATCCTGTCTTTATAAAACGCACACTGTCTGTAGCAATACCGTTATAAACAGGCATGCTTCTAACTTACATACATGTATTTAATGTGTAAAATTAAAGAGTGTCCTCCAAACTGGAACGTAATCATTACTGCTGTTATGCTATGTCTCTTCCGCAGTGCAATGCACAGCTCCATCTATTCTATAAAAAAAAATGGTTAAAGAAGAATGGTCCATTAGTCTGCAGGTTGGCCAATAATTAATGAATCTTGGACATAGGATAGCATTTAGGGAAAAGCCTGATTCAAATAATTCCTAAAGTTTAGGATTCAACAGGAATAATTTTAGGAGCCATGCCTACCCTGGCTCCTGCACTCTGTCTCAGCATCAGCATCAGACACAGCCAAATCCAATCTAGTTTTAAATGGCTGATGGACGGCATTTTTTCATACATACCTAATCATGTTTATAAAGGTAAAGAACCTTTTACTGCAAAATTGCCTAAATCCGCTAACTTGACACCCTAACAAAAAAAACATTTTCTTAACATACACCACTATTTTTTTAATTCATCCTGACCACCTATAGATCGGGATCCACAGGCATCCAGTCCACTCATATCTACTTTACTCGTTCACACACCTGCTGACAGTTCACCATATTCAATACCTCCCAAGTGTCCCTATTTAGGAGGGGCAGTACCTTTTTCAGGGCCAGAAATAATAAAATGAAATTACAAAAGACAAAGGGCACACTTATAAAGATATATTGAATTAGAAAAGTTTATTAACATTTTTGAATTTACATAGGGCATACTGATGCAGACTGTCACCCTGCATGAATAATGTCAATACATCACTGAAAGAAAATGGATTACTTTAATAAATTGTTAGTATTTTACCAATTAATTCTATTTAACCAAATCTTGCCATACAAATACAAAATATAATATATCATAGTTAAAGTGGCAACTCACAGATATCAATCAACAAGCACAAAAGGAAATAAAAACGGTTGTAAAAGGCCATTTCAAACGGACAAAGAGGGACACATTAATTTTAGGGGTGTGAGTGGGGTTATGGCCAGGGACGGGGCTGTTCTGAGAAATTGTAGGCACTTACTAATAAGTAAACAAATTATTTTATACAACTTAAATGTAATTTAGAACAAGAAAAATGTATCTTATTTACACAGACTGATTTCTAAACACTTTTGTTGGAGTATAAAGACATACGTATTGGGCGTATTATACGGAGCTCCTAGAAAAGAGGGGCATGTGGTCAGAAAAGAGGGTTAGAGGGATTTGGACCCAAAATAGGGACTGTCCCTACTGAATAGGGTCACTTGGGAAGTATGCAACACCACCAGTAAAGATTGAAGCAGTTGGGAAATATTTGAGCTGGATGTGCTGGGGGAGATGCCAATGGAATAAACATTTATTAGTCATTTCGTTATGAGATATGTATTTAGATAGGTTTGTAAGGGTGCTATGACAGGCAAATTCCCCATTTGGTTTGTAGCTGATAAAAATTTGCAAAAACCTCACACTGAAACACATCCATGAGGATGTATATCCATTCCATAATGACACATAGAGGAAGGAAACGGCTATTTATTATGCTTTAAGTGGAGCCACCAAAGGTACACCAGAGGGATGCCGAGAGTGACTAACTATCCAAGCATTAATTATCCGTAATCTTCAATTCCTGCTCTTAGTTCTAACCTAGTGTCTATACACATCAAACAAGCTTTTCTCCATTTGTGTCATCTTTGCCAAACAACTGCGAGCATTACACTTATCCCCAAATTGTGGTCTCCCCTAATCCTCTCACCACAACTGAGTTTGGGGGGTGTAGGGTAGCAGGCTGTGGAAATCCACACTCCTTCTAAGGTAGTCACTCGGACTATCACATTAAACATGGGGCAGTAGAGTTCAGTTCTCCCACTAACGGTTCTGTAATGCTTCCCTCCATGATCCGACAGTGGGACCGACGCTGCTCGTGTGCATCTGTTTGTAGTGTGTCGTTCTGATGTCAGAACAGTGCAACTCTTAGCGCTGATTCGGTTGGCGTGAACGAACACAGGAAAGTCCCGAATTCGGCATTCAGATGAATTTGTGTCTTTAGGCGTTCCAAAATTGTGCCAACCAATAGTGTAAGTGCTCTGGTTATCTAAAATGGAGCAAATTGCCCTGTTGTGGTTCTTGTTTACCCAAGAGTGCGTTTATATATTATTGGATTCTTTGTAAATGACCTTGGCTTGTTTAGCAGTTTCCCTGCTCTCTGTGTTCCTGACCTTTTGGCTTGTTTATCGATTGTCCTGTTTTCTCTTACTCTTGACTTCGGCTTTCTCTCTGACTTTTCTATACGTTAAATCCGGCCATTCGAAGGCCCAGTAATACATGGTATACCTCTCTTGGTGGATTTGTGTCTGTGAGTTTTGGGTTCCCTTAGATAACAGTGACAGGTTCTAACTTTCTTTAGTAAACTATGTGTGTGGTTATCGGTATATTGAACAGGCCTTCTATTTTAGCCCCCTTTTACCATCACTAACCTGCTAAGACAATGTACAATTTGAAAGTCTGAAACTGTTTTTGAGTGAAGTTTTTGAGATGTCAGGTTTCATGAACGTGCACCAGGACCGATTGTTTGTTTGACAGCCAGGGGGTGTAATAAGGTCAATTCATAAAAGTACCAATTTCTATTGAAATCGCTGCTTTTTATAAATAAAAAAAAACTTTAAAAAAAAAGAGGATGCACTCTTCACCCATAAAACACTTCAGCAAGCTAAAGTGCTTTAGGTGTTTGGAGTGTTCTCTAGTCCCGATAGCCCAGTATGGAATGTCTTTTATACAGGCCTGCTAAATTTAAAGGCACTTTGCGTTCTTTGATGATTGGTTTGTTATGATGGAATGTTTCCATTATTCCTGGACTGATTGACAGCTGGAAGGATGCATCTTAGATAAATCATTAAAGTGTCAATTTCTCTAGCTATTTGCACTTTTATAAAATAAGCCAATGCAGAAGTGCTTTAGGAGTTTTGATTTGTTCCTTCATGAGGTCAGCCCCACCAATCACCTTCGGGATCAGATGGAACATTGACTGAAACTCCTATCGCCCAGCATCAGTGCCAGCCTTCTAATGGTCTTGTGTCTGAATGGAAGCAAATGTCTTGAGCTAGCTTCTAACAGTGGAGAGATTTCCCAGAAGGACAGAGGCTGTTATTATCAGCTAAGTGGGATTTACTCCATATAAATGACTGTGATTTCAGAACGAGATGTCCAATGAGAAAATGTACATATGCTATGTATCGTATCAGAGAGATAGATGGATAGATAGACAGACAGATGGATAGATAGATAGATAGATAGCTATAGGCACATACATATTATTTATGTCATTTTAGCTCCAAACGACAAGCCATTGTTAAAAAAAAAGAAAACACAATTTGTTGTGACTAGTCTTAGAAATAGTGTTTATTGTGTTGTCTGTACATCTGTAACATGTCACGATGTCTAAACCTTAAATCCCATTATTTGAAATGGATCTTTGATCCTTTCATCTCATCTGTCCCCTCTGCACATGTCCTGTCAGAGTTATTTAATCTTCTGTAACCATGAGTTTAAATCCTCCATTCTTTAATTTGACTAAAACCAGCTGGCTAGCTATTTCATTTCAACGCTCATCTCTGATTGCTTTAAAAACCTTTTATATATTATTTATTATTATTATTATGATATTTATAGAGCGCCGTCAAATTCCGCAGCGCTTTGCAATGGGTGGACGAACAGACATGTAGTTGTAACCAGACAAGTTGGACACTTACATGCTAGAGGGAGTGGGGTAAAATGACACAAAAAGGTAAGGATAGTATTAGACTAGTGACAGTTGCAGAAGAGGAATCAGGAGCTATTAACAGTTTAATTGATTCGCTTTTATGAAGAAGTGGGTTTTTAACGATTTTTTGAAGGAGTGGAGACTGGGTGAGCATCTAACGGAGGAGAAAATATGTTTGTTTTGTTTAATTTTAATCATTGCTGTCTATATGGGACCTATGTTTCATAGTCACAGCCTTTAAATGTGTCATTAACCATTTCACTTCAGTAATTGGTGGGGTAACAATTCAATATTTAATTGATTTCTGTAAGAAATTGCGTTTATTACTAAACACTGAATTACATCCTCTGTTTCTGACATTTAGAATAAGTAAATATATATGTGTATATATAGTTAATACAATGTTAAACAAAAATCTGCACAACAGTCAAGCCATAAGACTTGCTTTTCCCACAGAAATCACAAATTTGCAATGATGTTACTACCGCAAAGGATTCTGGGTGGGCATGTGCAAATCAGTATAACAAAGAATGTTTAAAATGGAATGAGGCAGAAATGTGATTCTTTGTTAATTTGCATATACCCACCCAGAATCCTTTGCGGTGTTGCGGTAGTAACATCACTGCAAATTTGTGATTTCTATGGGAAAAGCAAGTCTTATGGCTTGACTGGTGTGCAGATTTTTGTTTAACCTTTTATTAACTATCCATAGACTTCAGGTGGAAGGGGTTTTCAATCACAATTCTTTTCCCCACCATAGCCTTTTTGGTTTATATATCATACAAAATCCAGCGCACTTGCTCATTCACTAAACAGAGATTTCAAGTTTCACAGAATGTAATAGTTCTATACAAAAACACATCCCCTAGGCAAAAAATTATGAGGGTTTAGTTACATTATATGATCATATATTGCATAAGCCTGCCACAACGTATGTTTGTATGTTGTATAAATTGGCCACAGCAGCCCCCTATAATGTATGCATGTTCAAGTGAGTGCAGCCCTCTTGGTTTTATATATATATATATATATTCATATCCTGTTCAAAGTTCGAGATACAAACTGCAATGTCGAGTGCTATTAACTTTATTCTATTATTACATTGGAATCAAGGAATCAAATTATACAAAGTCAGTGAGGTAGCTCAGTTGGTAAATTCCCTGACAGGTTCAAATCCCGGCAGGGTCAACTCAGCCATTCATCCTTCCGAGGTCAATAAAATGAGTACCATCAATTGGGTAATAGTAACATCTATTACTATTCAGCTGCCGATTTGGTTAATTCCAAGAGTGTGTGCTGAAAAGTGCTTTGAGTCCCACTGGGAGAAAGTCATGCCCTGGTCCCAATGTAAGTAGGGAGGTTGGGGTTGCATTAGGGTGACTTGGGTTTATGGCTACTTTAATTATTTTTCTCATTCAATTCCAGTTTTAAGTAATTGGTTTTGCAAACATTATACAGAGATTCAGACAATTTTAGCACCTTGCCGAACAGGAATGCAAATACATCAGAAAGAACTAAATCTGTATTTTGTGAATCAGGTTTTGCTGAATCCGTTTCATATAGCAAACTTTCAGTTAAAAGAGCCCAATTTTGACAACCGAACACCACCTGGTACTTAAATAGATCTCAAAATAGCACTAAAAATTACTGCTGAAGAGGAAATGTAAAAAAAAAGAGAACAAATCCCCTCTATTATTTCATGATTTAACATGCATTAAATGGAAAAGGCGAAGTTACCAGTAGTCAACTGTGTACTTGCGAGGTTAACAGGATGGAAATGGATTTGGCTGCAACCAGTGAACAGCTCAGAAGCTATATTTTGAATGGAAAAAAAAAAATCAATGAAGATTGTTACTTCCAGTATCCAATCAGCAGGCTGCAATGAGAATATAAAAGTTTGGAACCAAAATCCTGCTGTGTGCTTTCTTAACACTTCATCCTAAAACCTGACGTATTTAGCCTTGAGCAGCCCTGGAGCATTCTAACCAAATACGCCAACTTCCAACACTTACTGTAGTGCATACCATAAATATAACCTGATTAACAACAATAAGTAGTCTGTCAATAGAATTAATACAGGTTTAGTTTAAATCAAAAGGTAGTTCCTCGGACCCTAGAGTATAACTAAAGCTTTCAGTTTTGCCTAAATTCTTTTTGTCAAAGATCTTGAAATAGGCACTTCCGGGCACGTATTTTGTTATGGTATCACATTTACAAAGAAAGGTCTCTATATTCCGCAGGCTTATTACAGTTACCGTTCACTTTACTTCCAAAGACAGAATTGAATAAAAAATGCATCTTTTTATTGTGTCTTAGAAATGCCTGTCGAACATTTCTAAATATGTAGCAAAGTATTTGTAGTGTGTTCAGAGGTCCTTTTTTAATCTGAACCAATAGGTTCTAAAAAACCTGGGACTTCATCCCACATCAAAATAATATAATTCCTCCCTCAAGCCTTCATCCAGGACCAATCCCAAAATGCCATCATTTAAAACCAGAAGTCCTATATTTGTCACTCCCAGTCATGTCACTGTAGTCACCTATTTCCCTCATGTGTCTCTCTTCCCAATCTCAAACATTACTTTTGTCTCTCTCTCCCCACCTCCTATAAAACCCATTCTGCCTCTTTCTCCAGTTACCCAAACCTCCTTTTATGCTTCTCCCTATCTCCCCCTGAGCCATACTTCTCCTTACTCTCGTCGTATAGCATAAAAGGTGCTGAAGCTGTGCTATGCTGTATTGATTCCCTGTCACCTAGTAAAATGATGAAAGCACCATCTGGGATGAGGAGCCACATACCCATGGTTTTAGCCCGTGAATTATCCAAAAATACCTATGAGATTCTGTACCAAACATTTCTCCATGAGCATAGGCGTGCGCAGCCTATTGCATTAGGGTGTGCACCCTAAAGCACAAGCCGCGTATATATATATGTATGAATGTATATATATATATATATATATATATATATATATATACGTGTGTATATATATATATATATATACAGATACACATATATACACACACACATACACACACTGCTGTGTGAGGATGCTGTTAGTGTGATGTGTGTGTGACGGTGCTGGTAGTGTGCTATGTGGGTGAGGGTGTTTGTGTGTGTGTGCTTGTGAGGATGCTGTTAATGTACTGTGTGTGAGGGTGCTGTGTGTGTGTGTGTGTGTGCGCTTGTGAGGGTGCTGTTAATGAACTGTGTGTGAGGGTGCTGTTTGTGTGTGAGGGTACTGGTAGTGTGCTGTGTGTGTGTTTGTTAGGGTCCTGTTTGTGAGGGTACTGTTAGTGTGCTGTGTGTGTGTGTGCTGTTTGTGTGTGTGTGTGAGGGTGCTGTGTGTGTTTGTGAGGGTGCTGTATGTGTGTGTGGGTGCTGTGTATGTCTGTGGGTGCTGCTGTATGTCTGTGGGTGCTGTGTAGGTGCTGCTGTATGTCTGTGGGTGCTGAATGTATGTGGGTGCTGTATGTGTGTGGTGCTGTGTATGTCTGTGGGTGCTGTGTATGGGTGCTGTATGTGTGTGGGTGCTCTGTATGTCTGTGGGTGCTGTGTGTGTCTGTGGGTGCTGTATGTGTGTGGTTGCTGTGTATGTCTGTGGGTGCTGTGTATGGGTGCTGTATGTGTGTGGGTGCTGTGTATGTGTGTGGGTGCTGTGTATGTGTGGGTGCTGTGTCTGTGTGTGTATGTCTGTATGTGTGTGGGTGCTGTGTATGTCTGTGTGTGGTCTGTGGGTGCTGTATGTGTGTGGGTGCTGTGTATGTGTGTGTGTGTGGGTGCTGTGTATGTGTGTGGGTGCTGTGTATGTCTGTGGGTGCTGAATGTGTGTGGGTGCTGTCTGTGTGCTGTGAATGTGTGTGGGTGCTGTGTATGTGTGTGGGTGCTGTATGTGTGTGTGTGTGCTGGGTGCTGTATGTGTGGGTGCTGTGTATGTCTGTGGGTGTGTGTATGTGTCTGTGGGTGCTGTGTATGTCTGTTGGTGCTGTATGTCTGTGGGTGCTGTATGTGTGTGGGAGCTGTGTATGTCTGTGGGTGCTGTATGTCTGTGGGCGCTGTGTATGTCTGTGGGTGCTGTATGTGTGTGGGTGCTGTATGTGTGTGGGTGCTGTGTATGTCTGTGGGTGCTGTGTGTGGGTGCTGTATGTGTGTGGGTGCTGTGTATGTATGTGGGTGCTGTGTATGTATGTGGGTGGGTGATTGTGGGGGTGGAGGTGGGGGTACATTAATTGCTATCCCCCCTCCCTTCTTACCTTTTGTAGGGAGGGGGGATCGTGCTGCTGCTTTCCCTGGTGGTCCAGTGGAGAGTGAACTCTAGCCCTTGTGGGGCTAGAGTTCACTCTCGCGAGATTTGAGCGTTGCCGATCCTGAGATCTCCCCTGCTGGTCTCAATATACATAGGCGTGCCGCTGGGATTAGGGTGTGCCCAGGCACACCCCGTGCGCACGCCTATGTCCATGAGTTACTTTTATTAATGAGACATACATCAATTTGTATTGAGCTTTAGCTTTGACATATGTTTCACTCTGCATGTTGAAAAACGAAGGTTGATAGATTTACCCGTGCGAAGTTCAAATATCTTTTCACCTTGCAACATCCTGACCACAGGAGAAGAAAATATGTCTGATCAGTGTGATCATGCAGAGCAGGCTCCTATGTTAGGCTTCTCTAATTGCTACACAATGATGCCCAGTTTCTGTCATTAGTTGACTGGTTGAAAATTAAGAAGGGCGTGTAAAATGCAGTGGTGGTGGTGGTGAGGCTGAAGAAACTCCTCTAGCGGAGAGAGTGCCCAACAATGCAATATGACCAAGTTTATAGTAAGTCTGTAAACATTTGTAACATACTTTTTAACCCCTTCCCGACCCAGGATGGTTCAGGACCGTCATCGGGATTTTCCCATTGCGGACCGATGACGGTCCTGAACCGTCCTAACGGTTTCCGTTACTTACCTGATCGCCGTCGTTCCCCCGGCGGCGATCAGTGTTGCTCCGGTTGTGGGGAGACTGCCTGCAGCCCAGACAGTCTCCCCACACTGAATTAGGACCCCTGGGGCCATGTGATCGCTCAACACAGCGATCACATGGTCACAATGGGTGTCCATGTGTCTGCCTGCAGGGGGACTGCCTGTGCTGACAGGCAGTCTCCCTGCTAGTGTAAAATCAGAAAAAAAAATAAAGTTAGTGTTAATTAAAAAAATAATAATAATTATATATGTGTATATATGATATATAGACATATATTATATCTATATAATATATGTCTATATATCATATATATAATGCCATACTAAGTGTATTTTTATATTAATATGTACTTATATTAATATAAAATACACTTATAATTAAATTTCACACGTATATATATAATATATATAATAACTATATATATTGTATATATATATTAATATAAAATATAAATAATAAGTAATTTAAATTAAATAAAAAATTTTTAAATAATAATAAAAAATTAAAAAAAAATTATATAGCTATATGAAATTTTATTCTAACTGTATTTTAAAATTAATATATATATATTTATATCAAAATACACTTAGAATGAATTTGTATATATATCTATGTATATAAAAATAAATACAAATAATAAGAAATATACATACGTCCATATACAAAATTACATAAATAATTATATAAATATACCCGTAGACTTCAAATATATAAATATGCATATATATTTAAATTCTACGTGCGTATTTATGTAATATTTTTACATAATTCAGTAATTTTATTGATTGCAATTTGAGGGACCTGCCTGCCAACCCAGGCCGAAATTCCAGAGAATTTAATTTGCTAGCACTGTATTTTAGGAAAACTAAAAGAACAAACAAGCAATAAAGGCGCTGAAAGTGCTAATATAAAATATAAAGATAATGAAAGTGTAGCAGCACCTAAAAGTGTACAAGCTCATAAAACACCATACATAAAATCCAAAAAATAAAAATAGGTGCGCTGTATCTTTAAATGTTAAAAAGTGCAAATAGTGCAATAATATGTGCAAATATTTTGTGCAAAAACACAGATTGTGTATACAATCACATTCAATGTGGCATAAGTGCAAAATGCAAATGTGATAGTGTAAAAATTCAATATCCAAGACAAATAACTTACAAGGGAAATATATGTCTCCTTAAATTCTCCAAATCACATGAGAACATATGTAAAAAGAGATAAAAAATGAAGAAACATAGTATAATATTGTTTTACATAAATATAAAGACCAGCAAGTAGAATTAGGAATATCACTCACAAGTGAAGAGCAGTAAAAGCCTGCTCAAACTGATCCAGCTTTAAATCCAAAAACCAGGACTTCAATGTTGGTGTAAATAGGCAGGACACCAGCTTCCAAAATTAAAAACAGCTTTATTGAAAATAAATAGAATCCACACTCTCCGTTTCCATATAGCAGCCAAATAACCTTTTGCCAGTGCTGTATTGTGTATATCTACCAGTGATGTGATCTGAGGAAGCCGATTGGGCGAAACGCGTCATCACGTCGATTAAGTCATCACGCCATCACGTGACCGGACGAAACTCCGAGTTCCAGGAAGTGAAGCCTGAAATACCGAAAGTTACCAGGGACTGGTAGATATACACAATACAGCACTGGCAAAAGGTTATTTGGCTGCTATATGGAAACGGAGAGTGTGGATTCTATTTATTTTCAATAAAACTGTTTTTAATTTTGGAAGCTGGTGTCCTGCCTATTTACACCAACATTGAAGTCCTGGTTTTTGGATTTAAAGCTGGATCAGTTTGAGCAGGCTTTTACTGCTCTTCACTTGTGAGTGATATTCCTAATTCTACTTGCTGGTCTTTATATTTATGTAAAACAATATTATACTATGTTTCTTCATTTTTTATCTCTTTTTACATATGTTCTCATGTGATTTGGAGAATTTAAGGAGACATATATTTCCCTTGTAAGTTATTTGTCTTGGATATTGAATTTTTACACTATCACATTTGCATTTTGCACTTATGCCACATTGAATGTGATTGTATACAAGCACTGTATTTTACCCTGTAACGTTCTACGACACCCTAAAACCTGTACATGGGGGGTACTGTTTTACTCGGGAGACTTCGCTGAACACAAATATTAGTGATTCAAAACTGTAAAACATATCACAGAGATATATTTTTGCATTTTTTCACACACAAATGACACTTTCACTGATGATATAATTGTTGATACGTTTTACTGTTTTGAAACACTAACATTTGATTTCAGCAAATTCTCCTGAATATAAAAGTACTCCCCATGTACAGGTTTTATAGCATTTTTGAAAGTTACAAGGTCAAATATATGGGTCAAATATTTTTACATTTAAAATGGCCAGGTTGGTTACGTTGCCTTTGAGAGCGTATGGTAGCCCAGGAATGAGAATTACCCCCATGATGGCATACCATTTGCAAAAGAAGACAACCCAAGGTATTGCAAATGGGGTATGTCCAGTCTTTTTTTAGTAACCACTTGGTCACAAACACTGGCCAAAATTAGCGTTCAATTTAGTTTTTTTACTTTTTTCACACACAAACAAATATGAATGCTTACTTTGGCCAGTGTTTTTGACTAAGTGGCTACTAAAAAAAGACTGGACATACCCCATATTGAATACCCTGGGTTGTCTACTTTAAAAATAATATGTACATGTGGAGTGTTATTCAGAGATTTATGACAGATAATAGTGTTACAATGTCACTATTGATAAATTTTAAAAATGTATGTTTTGAAACCGCAATATCCTACTTGTACCTATAGCCCTATAACATGCAAAAAAAGCAAAAAAGCACATAAACACTAGGTATTTTTAAACTCAGGACAAAATTTTGAATCTATTTAGCAGTTTTTTTTCATTCGCTTTTGTAGATGAGTAAAAGATTTTTCAAGTAAAAGTCAAAAAACATGTATTTTTTCAATTTTTCATCATATTTTTTTATTTTTTTTAAATTAAAATACATGAGATTATATAAATAATGGTATGTAAAGAAAGCCCCTTTTGTCCTGAAAAACAATATATAATTTGTATGGGAACAGTAAATGAGAGAGCGGAAAATTCCAGCCAAACACAAACACCACAAAAGTGTAAAAATATGCCTGGTCGCAAATGTACAACATCGCAAAAACAGTCCAGTCCTTAAGGGGTTAAAGTTTTTATTACTTTATTTTGGTTAGTATGTTTGTTTAAAAGTACTGGCTTGCTGGTTTAAAAAAATAAAGGGGGAGGAGACTGAGCCAATGCCAAGGGACCCCGGTGCTAGAAAGAGGTAAGTGACAAAATTATTTTAAACCCCTTATTCACTGGGTGGTGGGAGGGGGAGGACACATGGACATAAAGTAGCAGGGACAAGGAAACTATAGCATTAGGAATACAGTTTTGCATTTCTAATGCTATAGTGTTCCTTTAAGTGTATGCTATAGTGTTCCTCTAAGAGTATGCTATAGTGTTCCTTTAAGAGTATGTTATAGTGTTACTCTAAGCAGGGATGTATTTACCACAAGGCAAACAAGGCATTTGCCTAGGGCGGCATTTTCAAGGAGGGGCGCCAAGAAACGCCATAACAAGCTCCCAGACAAATGCCTTGCTTGCCTCATGTTCTGGGGCTGTCCATCTTACTGTGAGTGAGTGAGTGTAGCTGTCAGTGTGTGTCTGTGAGTGAGTGAAAGTGTTTCTTTCAGTGAGAATGGGTGTGCCTGTGAGTGTGCGTCAGTGTGTGTATGTCATTTTATGTGTATCTGAGAGTGTGTGCCTGTCAGTGTGTGTCTGTCAGTGAAAGTGTGTGTTGGTTAAACAGTGTGTGCCAATGACTGTGTTTCTGTCAGTGAGTGTATATCAGTGCATGTATCAATGAGGGCATGTGTCTGTCAGTCAAAAAAGCGGCCTTGACATGAATTGGGAGTGCAAATTTAGCTTTTGGGGGTGCCCGAATTTAGTCGTGCCTAGGGCAGCACAAATCCAAAATACACCACTGACTCTAAGCGTATGCTACACTGTTCCTCTAAGAGTATGCTATAGTGCTCCTCTAAGAGTATGCTATAGTGTTCCTCTAAGAGTATGGTATAGTGTTCCTCTAAGAGTATGGTATAGTGTTCCTTTAAGAGTATGGTATAGTGTTCCTCTAAGAGTATGCTATAGTGTTCCTCTAAGGGTATGGTATAGTGTTCCTTTAAGAGTATGTTATAGTGTTCCTCTAAGAGTATGGTATAGTGTTCCTTTAAGAGTATGCTATAGTGTCCCTCTAAGAGTAGGGTATAGTGTTCCTTTAATTGGATTCTATAGTGTTCCTCTAAGAGTATGTTATAATGTTCCTTTAAGAGTATGCTATAGTGTTCCTTTAAGCGTATGCTATAGTGTTCCTCTAACAGTATGTAATAGTGTTCTTTTCAGAGTATGTTATAGTGTTCCTTTAAGAGTATGCTATCGTGTTCCTCTAAGAGTATGTTATAGTCTTCCTTTAAGGGTGTGCTATAGTGTTCCTTTAAGAGTATGGTATAGTGTTCCTCTAAGATTATGTTATAGTGTTCCTTTAAGAGTATGCTATAGTGTTCCTCTAAGTGCATGCTCTAGTGTTCCTCTAAGAGTATGTTATAGTGTTCCTTTAAGAGTATGTTAAATTGTTCCTTTTAGAG
>OW240916.1:306714593-306743749 GCA_933207985.1 Pelobates cultripes | reverse complement strand
TGGCATGATTTGATAGTTTCCGTGATACTGTAGCTGGCGTGATTTGATACAGTTTCCATGATACTGTAGCTGTTGTGATTTGATACATTTCCCATGATGCTGTAGCCGTCGTGATTTGATACATTTCACATGATGCTGTAGCCGTCGTGATTTGATACATTTCCCATGATACTGTAGCTGGCGTGATTTGATACAGTTTCCATCATACTGTAGCTGGCTGTAACGAGAATATACCCCAACACGCAGGATTCAGCTAAACAGAAGACAACACAGAGGAGAGATACGTCTACCGGACCTTAGAATGGCCGGACTCGACGTATATGAGAGGAGGCAGAGTCAGGAACGATCCAAAGTCAAGGGCACAGAGAGACAGCGTAAACTAGGACTAGCCGGGGTCTGGTACACAGTAAACAGCAAGCCGACAACCAGAACAGATAAGGATAAAGAGAAAACGTAGTCAGAAACAAAGCCAAAGTCAATACGAAGAAAACACAACTGAACAAAACAAACGCTAAAGGGAACTGAAACAGAAACCACGATAGGGCAGGGAGTAAAGGGAGAGGTAAGTTTAAATAGCTTCTAAACTAATGTGATTGGCTCCTGTCATATCCACACCCCCAAAAGGTAAGTGTATGGGGAGTGTGGCATGACAGGGGCCAATGGGAGCCTTTTAACAATTTAGGCTCCCGCTGTCTCTTTAAGAGCGCGCCCGCGACTCGCGGCGCGCTCTTAGATTCAGGCAGGACACATGACCGCTTCTCGCGGTCACTGCCCGCCTTCCTATTAAAGCCATCGGTTGAGCCTCGAAGAGAGGACCGCGGCCGGCCCCTTGATAAGGTAAGTAATGCTACACTGGCGTGATTTGATACAGTTCCCATGTTGTGAATTGATACAGTTTCCATGATGCTGTAGCCGTCGTGATTTGGTACATTTCCCATGATACTGTAGCTGTCATGATTTGATACATTTCCCATGATACCGTAGCTGTCATGATTTGATACATTTTCCATGATGCTGTAGCTGTCGTGATTTGATACATTTCCCATTATACTGTAGCTGTTGTGATTTGATACAGTTCCCATGATACTGTAGCCGTCGTGATTTGATACAGTTCCCATGATACTGTAGCTGTTGTGATTTGATACAATTTCAATGATGCTGTAGCCGTCGTGATTTGATTTATTTCTCATGATGCTCTAGCTGTAGTGATCTGATACAGTTTCAGTGATGCTGTAGCTTTTGTGATTTGATACATTTCCCATGATACTCTAGCTGTCATGAATTGATACAGTTCCCATGATACTGTAGCGGTCATGAATTGATACAGTTCCCATGATACTCTAGCTGTCATGAGTTGATACAGTTCCCGTGATGCTGTAACCGTCATGTATTGATACATTTCCCATGATGCTCTAGCTGTCATGAATTGATACATTTGCCATAATTCTGGCATGCACAGTTTTTACAGGTTGAACCTCCCTCTCCTCCTGTGCATCTTACCTAGGTCAGCACTGTGGTTTTGGATTGGAGGGTTGGAGTGTCTCCGGTATCTAGTGGTGGGGAAGCAGGGAGCTGTGTATCAGCTGGTACAGACTGCTTTCTGTTGCCCACTCATGTAGTGGGTGCTGGTATATTACTATTACTGCTTGAATTGGTGAAATGTTTACTTTGGGAACCATGATGTATTCAGCAGAGAGATGCCCACTCTAAATAATAAAAATAAAATCTTACAGGTGCTTTGCTGTCCTTCTCTCCTACAACCCACGGACCAGGCTTAGACAGCCTGGCAGACAGTACCGTCAAGATACACATTGTTCTCCAGTAGTTTTTAGCTCCACATTGGAAAGCATAGATTTAGAGTGCCCCAAGAAGGCCATATTAAGAGCCCATTGGGCCTGGTACTGACAATTATGATGGGCCTAATTTTAGAATCGCATCCACAGAAAACACTAAAACTGTCATACCTCCCAATCGTCATGTATCTGGTGGAGTTGGTGCTGGAGGGAAACTTACAGGATACAGCTTTAAGAAAACACATATTTCAAGTAAATCCATACCACTTAACAGCAGTGTCCGGTGAAGCAGAATTTCGGTAGGCGGAGTAAAAGGGTAATCCACTGACGCAAATCATGTAACCAGAACCGCCCAAAGGGGCAGACATGCCCCCAAAAATCTGCCCAAGAAATTAGAAGGTCATCCTAGTGTAAATGCATGTCAGACTGCCTGTCAATCATGCAGGTTGGCCAACTAAGGGCATACTAGGCAGACAGCACCCTGAACTTGGCATAAATGCATCTAATGATGCGCTCACTCCACGCTTTCTAAGGACTGTCCCCTAGCACTCACTTGTCCACTCCTCTCCTTACCTTCTTATTAGCAGGCAGAAGCTGCCTGCTAATAAGTCTGGGACAGAGAAAAGGTGAGTGAGTGTAGAAAAAAAGAGGACATACCACAGTGTTAGAGAGACTGAAGCAGCAAGAGCATTTGTACTTTTAAAACCTCCAACCCCCGGCCACCCTTGCCCCATTAATTATAGTAAAATCTTACTTTTACTACAGGGAGTGCAGAATTATTAGGCAAGTTGTATTTTTGAGGATTAATTTTATTATTGAACAACAACCATGTTCTCAATGAACCCAAAAAACTAATTAATATCAAGGCTGAATATTTTTGGAAGTAGTTTTTAGTTTGTTTTTAGTTATAGCTATGTTAGGGGGATATCTGTGTGTGCAGGTGACTATTACTGTGCATAATTATTAGGCAACTTAACAAAAAACAAATATATACCATTTCAATTATTTATTATTACCAGTGAAACCAATATAACATCTCAACATTCACAAATATTTCTGACGTTAAAACAAAGGAAACAAAAACAAATCAGTGACCAATATAGCCACCTTTCTATTTTGCAAGGACACTCAAAAGCCTGCCATCCATGGACAGGATTCTGTCGGTGTTTGATCTGTTCACCATTGTTTTTGGCAGCTTGGCCACGGCCTCCCCAGACACTGTTCAGGTGTGCACAACACCTCCCTTGTAAAATCTCATTTGATGATGGACCACGGGTTCTCAATGGGGTTCAGATCAGGTAAACAAGGGAGGCCATGTCGTGGAATTTTCTTCTTTTTTATATCCTTTCACCCATGCTGGCTGTGCTTAGGTACTTGGGCCGATGTGATGGAGCATTGTCCTGCATGAAAATCATGTTTTTCTTGAAGGATTCAGACTTCTTCCTGTACCACTGCTTGAAGAAGGTGTCTTCCAGGAACTGGCAGTAGGACTGGGAGTTGAGCTTGACTCATCCTCAACCCGAAAAGGCCCCACAAGCTCATCTTTGATGATACCAGCCCAAACCAGTACTCCACCTCCACCTTGCTGGCGTCTGAGTCGGACTGGAGCTCTCTGCCCTTTACCAATCCAGCCACGGGCCCATCCATCTGGCCCATCAAGACTCACTTTCATTTCATCAGTCCATAAAACCTTAGAAAAATCAGTCTTGAGATATTTCTTGGCCCAGTCTTGACGTTTCAGCTTGTGTGTCTTGTTCAGTGGTGGTCGTCTTTCAGCCTTTCTTACCTTGGCCATGTCTCTGAGTATTGCACACCTTGTGCTTTTGGGTACTCCAGTGATGTTGCAACTCTGAAATATGAAGCTGAAGCTGGCAAGTGGCATAAATTGGCAGCTGCGCGAGCGAGCTTTCAGTTCATGGGCAGTTATTTTGCGCCTTGGTTTTTCCACACGCTTCTTGCGACCCTGTTGACTATTTTGAATGAAACGCTTGATTGTTCGATGATCACGCTTCAGAAGCTTTGCAATTTTAAGAGTGCTGCATCCCTCTGCAAGATATCTCACTATTTTTGACTTTTCTGAGCCTGTCAAGTCCTTCTTTTGACCCATTTTGCCAAAGGAAAGGAAGTTGCCTAATAATTATGCACACCTGATATAGGGTGTTGATGTCATTAGACCACACCCCTTCTCATTACAGAGATGCACATCACCTAATATGCTTAATTGGTAGTAGGCTTTCGAGCCTATACAGCTTGGAGTAAGACAACATGCATAAAGAGGATGATGTGGTCAAAATACTCATTTGCCTAATAATTCTGCACTCCCTGTACATTCTGCTGCTACTGACTCTGCCCCTGATCTGCCTGCATGGCTGACATCATCAGAAGTGTTGTTCTGAGCCAATCACAATTCTTTCTCAATGGTAAGCATTTGATTGGCTGAAACTGTCAAGGAGGCAGATCTGGGGCAGAGGCAGCACAAGTCAAACATAGCCCTGGCCAATCAGCATCTCCTCATAGAAATCAATGCATCTCTATGAGGAAAGTTCAGTGTCTTCAATGCAGAGGATGGACACACTGAATGTCAGTCACATTGTGCAGCACTGCCCCAGGAAACACCACTAGTAGCCATATGAGGAATGACCGGGGGAGTTATCACTAGACTATAATGTAAACACTGCATTTTCTCTGAAAATACAGTGTTTACAGCAAAATGCCTGAAGGGAATGATTCTACTCACCAGAACAAATATAATAAGCTGTAGTTGTTCTTGTGACTATAGGGTCCCTTTAATAATGGAGATGTGGTGGACTATAACCTCTGTCTCACTAGCATTCTGAGCACAGTTATTTAAACCCTGCCAAAATGAATACATTATGCGTACAAAGCAAGTCTATGGCTGAGCTAACCACACTTGTACCTTCCTGACCCTCTTTATTAAGGAGATTCAGCCACGCCCTGTGATTGTATTTCCCATTGTAGAATATCTCTCTGAGTGAGTTTATAGTTGCCATTAAAATGGAGCTTTAATAAACTGTCATAGTACCTAGTCTGCACCCTCCTTTTTAGCTGCTAAGCCACAATCATTTATCCATTTGTTTGCGTAATAGAAATGCATTGTGTGCCAATTCACCACTAATGCAGATAAAGAGACCTCAGTCAGCATATAGAGCAGTAACTGGAACCGTAAAGCATGTTCATTGCTAATACTATTGTCTAATGCCAGTATTAAAAAGAAACATTTCAAAAACCCACAAAGTGATCCATTGTTAGCAACCCGTACACATAATCTATAGGTTTACAAAATAGATCAAATGCTAAGAAACAACAACAAGTTAATTGAACTGAGAGGGATATGGGTGCAGCTTGCAGTCACCATTAAATGATTGTATATAATAACTTTAATTCTCATGTATTCATCGTTTTACATACGTTCAAATGACTGTAGTAAAATAGCCACAAGCTATCCACAACATTGGAATTAAATAGGAACTCACAGAAACATTGTCTTCAAACTAGTGAACTTTATTCACCAACCAACTGACGTAGCAACAGTTTGACATCGCTGTGTCTTTAAAAAGCCACAATGTACCGATTCATGGAACACGTTACGTTGTGGTGGCTGCATGACTACTAATCATAACGTTGAAATAAAATGGGATATTTTACACTTCCATAGGGCTTATTGGTATCACTGTGCACCTTAAATTTAATGTATGACAAATCGCCAAGTCTGAATAATCTACATGGAATTGTTTGAAGCCAGTGTTGCTGTGAGTTGATATTTTATTAAGGTACTAAAAGATGTTTTATTATGCCAATTATTTATTTATTTATTGCAGCTTTTTTAAGAGATTGTATAGAATTAGCTGCTTTTAAGGTATCAATATAAAAAAACAACTTTTTTTATATATTAAAATAAAAATCAGCTTATATCTATGCTTATAAGCTATACGCCTCTGTACCTTGGCATTTATATTTTTGTTTCTTTGCATAGGTGTGTTGTTTTACTTGGTTTGTTTGCTTCTCTATAATTTGGCTTAAGGGTACCTTATAATTGAGCAAGCTATTTCTATGTCGAGTTTAGAATGTTATTCAACATAACCAACATGCCATGCATGCAGTCAAATAGCTACAGGGGCACAGAGTGATGGTTTTAAAGAAGACACAGTTCCCTATTAATGATTTCCCCAAAGAAACTACTTAAACATATTATTTTTTTTCTTTAGAGAAAGGGAGACACATCCAATTTTAGTCTCTGCATTGGCAGTGCGTTTAGTTCCAAGTTAAATCTAATAAATTGCTGGTGAATTATCAGTGTTCTGTTCCAGGATTCTAAAATGTGGTCTAAAAGTATTAAAAGTACAGAAATCACTTTTGAAACAACTGCAATCAGCAGTACCTGTATTCCATGGGTGACCAATTTCCCTTTCCATTTTTTTTCACCACTTTTTTTTAACAGAAATCGTTAGCAAATCTTTCCTATTATATTCATCAAAGGCTTATTGAGGACTTCTCTGGGTTATACAAATGCAGCCTAAGCAGACTTGATGGATGTAAGTAGGTATACAATGTGAAGACCTATTTAGCATAATACTGTTTTTACTCTGCACAAAATCTTTACCAAATCACAAATACAAATTCTTAAAGAAAGAAGAATAAATCAAATTCTATAAGTGGGTATTTATTATTCTCTCTTTATTTTAATTGAAAGGCGTTTTTAAATTTTTATTTTTTCCCTACCAAAACTGTATACATGCAATGCAAGGGGGGATCAGTGTTACTGCTCATGGTACGAATAATTTAAAACTTGCTGTAAAAAGACCATTACGTTGTTAGTCTTAATTATTTATATCATTCTATAAATAACAAAAATCTGAAGTGAAAAAAGTATCCTTCAAAAAAAAAATCCTTGATAGTGAAGAGGTTAATTGCAATATATATTTTTGCAAAATATGAATTTTTTGATAAATCACAAAAAAAGGCATTTCTATTCCTAACATGGCATATTTATTTGTATAATAATTGTAGTTGGCCAGTCTCTTGAAATGTGCAGGCTGCCTCAGCTGCGATTTGGCATGATTAAACGCTTTTGCTAAAACTGAAGTTTCACGAGGACAAGCAAAATGAGCATCAGTAATTCACAATAATGCAATGGCCAGCCTAGTGTGACATGGCGGTGAATATAATTTCTATAACTGTAATTTCACCGTTGTTATGAAGAGATCAGTTATGATGCTTAATATCCAGGCACCTAAACCACTTATTGATTGATTATTGATTACAGCGAATAAAGCAAATTAGCTCACCTAGACTGCTAATTCACAATTTCCAAGGTTGAATTCTTTGCACTTGTTCTTCAAGGTAGGGAGTTTGTGCACATTTATAAATGGTCTCATTAATTTATGGTGTGGATATTATTCTGTTTACTTGTATCGTGTTTGTGGGAACTGTAACAGGACAATCATTCACAGGGACATTGTGTGTCGCAGCGCCATCTATTGGTTGTACATTCCTAGTCACCAAAGTGTTTGTACACATTTTGCATATGATGGTAAGGCAGACATAATGTTAGATTTTTTCCCCCTAATCTCCCCTCCTTTGCAGAGTTATATTTTATTGTGTTATCTGGTTGCCTGTATGATTCTCCATATAATTATTTTTATGTATTTTAATGAGTGTGTCACCACAAATGTAATGTTGATAGGAGCTTGTCCTGGGTGGAAATAAAGTACTATGTGGTAGTGCAGTAAGGAACTTTGATTATTTCCTGGTTCTTTGAGGGATTCCAGCAGCAGAGTTCTAGAACCTTATTTCTAGCTGCAATGTTCCTTGGTCTGGGGATTTGTGGGTAGAGAGGAAATTGAATTGTTCTTTGAAATTATAGCACACAACGCCATTATAATTCTGTACATATGAAGAAATATATTTAAAATGCATTAGTACAGAGGAATCTACATAGAATGAGTAGGAAAAATCAATTTCTCAGAATTCAAAATTTCCCAATTTTATTTAAATAAGTAATTTTAAAAAATGCTGGGCGATTATAAGGAATCAGAAAGGGAAATTGTTTTTACTATCCAAAACTGAATTCAATAATTGTACTTTTACCCATTTTTAAAAAAAAATATTGTATTCATACTTTCTGTTGTGTTACATACACATATAGGATATAACAACAAAGCCCTACCTGGCCTTAAAAAATATATATATATAGTATAGTGTGCTCCTACAAAGTTGTCGATCAACTTTAAGTGTTAAAGTATAGGGATGTGCATGTGCAACAAATTTGGTACGGTTCAGAAATGCAGGTAAGTAACAAAATTTGTCTGCTTCGGCAATTCAGACCAATGGCATTCGGTTCTGTTCGGCACTTCAGAACTGTTGAACGTCGTCACTTTGCGCACTTCGAACATTCGTAAGCATCCGAATGGCATGAAATTCGTACAAATGTTTATTCGGAACGAAATGAATCGCACATGTCTACTGGTCACATGAATGCAAGCCAACATCCTGACAGCCTGATTTATATACTATCCCACCTCAATAACTCTGTGTGCCTTCATTGGCCAAGTGTCAGTGACAAAATTACCATTATTCGGCTGTCCTCTAACATCAATCACAAAAATTTGCTCATTTCATTGGACATAGAATAGTGAAACCTGACTGGGCAAGCAAGCATCACATTGCATAAAAATAATTAGCTTATTTGTCAAGATTCCTGTCATCATTCACGTCATTTTCCCTCCTTCTCTCTTGTTTTGGTACTTTTCAGAAATCCGAATCACTTCAGAACTTCCTAGCTTCGACGCTTCGGCGCTTCAGCACTTCCGAACTACCGAACTTTGTCAGTTCGGAACTTTGGCGCTTTGGGATTTCGGCACTTCAGACATTCACTCTACATGAGGACCTCCAGTGTCAGATTTTTCCCCAAGGAGAGCATTGATTCAATGCTTTCCTATGGAGAGGTCTAATGCATGTGCAGTATTTACCACGCATGCACATTAGAGCCCGCTCATCGCGGGACAGAGGAGGAGGAGCGGCTTCGACCCAGGCCTAAGAGACATTGGCACTGGGATAAGGTAAAATAAATAAAGGGTTTTTAACACTTCAATCATGGAGAAGGGGGGTGCGCGAGGGAAGGGGGAGGCAGGGGGAGCAATTGTGCCAGGAATTCAGCTTTGCATTCTTAGCACTATTGTATCCCTTTGAGCAGTATTTTATTTTCTCCCCACTGTTGCCTAACATCATGTTAAATCAGGGATGGAAAATTTGTAGCTCCCATGATGTTCCTTCCACTAATCTGTAAACCCTCACATGAACTCTCCCCTGATAGTAAATGACCCCAGGTCTGTACACGGGGGCTGTGCAGGGATATACTCCAAGTCACAGTATAGGCAAGGACAAGCAGAGGAGTAGTCTTGGAAAGCCGTAGTCATGGGAAGCAAGAGGTCAGAGAAATCAATAAGAAGAGTCGAGGTCAGGAGCCAGGAACAAATTGGAGAACAAACGATCTGGATACTCAGAAACAGGAACCAAACAGCAGAACCAGAGTCAATGAACTGACAAAGTTCCCAGGGCGAGGCCCAGCTAATACTGATCTGATTTAGGTGGGCTTAGATAGGCAGGTGAGAGCTACTGGTGAAGTCCAGCCCTGAAGCATTATTCAATGCTTTACTATGGGGATTCCAGTGACACTGGAGGTCCTCATGCATAGTGTGAGGACGTCCAGCGTTGTTTAGAGGACCAAAGTCCCAGAAGTCCCTCTAGTGGCTTGTGACAAAATCCACTATTTTGCCCACCCTGGAGCATTTCTCCCCAAACTCTTTTTCCCTGACAAGTGCCTAGAGTTCTTTTATGCTTTTCCTGCATTCGGTAGAATAAACAACCGAACAACTCACGAACTACGGACCACCTCTGTGCTTGTTAACCCTTGTTAACCTCTCCTGACTCTACAATTGTTGTGTGTTCTAATTGTGTGGCTGGGTTGGCGGCCATCTTGTTCGCGAGAATGCAGGCAGTGGTGTTTGGGCATCGAGTTCATGGAACTAAAAGCGGACACTGAAACTCCCGAACACCGCGGAACTTTGACAAACGCCTGCTTCTCTCCCACACATGTCAGGATAGTGCCATTCGGTATGTTTGTTCATAAGAACCATACGAACAAATGCTACTAACAAGCCAGAGTGTGCGTTTGGTATTTCTTTCATATGGAACTCCCGAAGGTGACCGGCCACTACCATTGAATCCCTGAAACTGTTTTGGGCATACGCCTCATGTGCGGTCGGTCAGAACTTTACCCTGGTGTTAATTCGGCTGTGTTCATGGGATCTGAGTGTTATTTGGTCAACTTGGGCGCTTAGATCCAAGCTATCCAGGGATGTAATATTTGTTGTGGTTCCAATGTATTTAATATGTGTTTTTATGCATTTTCATATTTTGTGTAATTATTGCTTAGTCATGGTGACACTGTAATTTGGGGACATTTTGTGGGAGTGTCTATAGTAGTGTCATGGGCATATTTGCTGTGTCTCTGTACTGTATAAAAATGGGCCATTGAGCCCTGATTAAACAGATTCGTTTTACTCCTTCATCAAGTCTAAGCTGATGCTTGGGGGAACTTGGGCTATAATCACTATTTCGCTTGGGACTTGGGAGCTTCATAACAGACATACTCAGCCGGAGTATAGGGGGTCTGTTACACAGCTGTCTGGTAGACAGCCACTAGAGGAGGAGTTAACCCTGAGAGGTAATTCTTACAGTTTATAAAAACTGCAATAATTTCATGCTCAGTGTTAAGGGTGATGGGAGTTGGCACCCAGACCACTTCAATGGACTGAAGTGGTCTGGGTGCCTACAGTGTCCCTTTAATTAGATTTACTTTTCTTTGCACCTTAAAATAATCAGTTTAATTAAATGGAGGACAGAAAGATTAATTAATTGCACTGGAGGTGTGGTAATATGCTTTAAAGCTCAATTTATATTTTGATCAAAGCATATAAAATTATATTTTTCTTATTGGTGGTGTAAAAACTTTATACACACCCATTGTATTAATGTTGCAATGTATTTCTCAGTAATACAAATACAGTATATTGTTCTCTAATTAAAGATGTGGTGGAGATTTATAGACATTTATAGACTTGTGCACAGCAAAAAATAAAAACATTTTCTCAAATCCTTTTTTTCTAATAATAAAATTTTATTTTTGATTGACAAATTTCGGCCACATCTCAGTTCGGTTCGGCAGAATGTCTCTAGCGAAAAACCCGATTTGGGAAACAAATCAAATGAACCAAAAGGGTGCGAATATGGGCCAATAAATGTAGTGCAAAATATATACATAATACAAAGTGACTGTCCCCTAGACATCACATTTTTTTTTGGACTCCAAATGCCGAATTCAGAATCATGAATCAAAATGGCCATTCCTCATTTTGTTTTGCTTGATTCGGCTACTTTTCGGCTCAGAGTTCAAGAAAATGGCTAGTAATTACCTAATCTGCCCTAATTGTTATTTATTGTAATTAGAAAATTAGACAGAATTCTAATCATGGAGCAACTGCTGCTGGCAATATGAACATTCTATTGGTTTCCACTGTTAGTTTACCAATTCTAGAACTTTGCCCAACTGTTAATGACACTTTTATAAATGTCTTTATATTTAGAATTCAGCTGTCATTTGTAAGCCCATTGCATCTTTTATAAAGTCCCTTAATGATATGTCTGCTTGACTCATACATGAAGAATGGATACATAATTACTTGAACAAGCAAGTGCCATCTCAGCCAGTTTACTATTCACTAATCCCTGCTTGCAATGACTTTAGCAGGGTTTAATTTCTGTAGATGGTCCTGATTTGTATCATATGAAAGATCTTAAAAAACTCTACCTGAAACACCATAGAGGACTGCTCTGTTACTAATGGGTTTACTAATGGGTTATCCTTTCAGTTCCACCTGAAACTAATAAAACACATGATGCATCAAAGGACCACTATAGTGCCAGGAAAACATACTCGTTTTCCTGGCACTATAGTGCCCTGAGGGTGCCCCCACCCTCAGGGTCCCCCTCCCGCCTGGCTCTGGAAATGGCAAAGGGGTTAAAACCTACCTTTTTCCAGCGCTGGGCGGGGAGCTCTCCTCCTCCGATCCTCCTTCTCTCCTCCCCGTCGGCTGAATGCGCACGCGCGGCAAGAGGTGCGCGCGCATTCAGCCGGTCACATAGGAAAGCATTCATAATGCTTTCCTATGGACGCTGGCGTGCTCTCACTGTGAAAATCACAGTGAGAAGCACGCAAGCGCCTCTAGTGGCTGTCAATGAGACAGCCGCTAGAGTAAATAGGGGAAGGCTTAACCCATTATGAAAAAATGGGTTAACCCTAGCTGGACCTGGCACCCAGACCACCTCATTAAGCTGAAGTGGTCTGGGTGCCTAGAGTGGTCCTTCAAAACCATGTCTTATTAGTTAGTCTTCTCTGATAAGTACCGGTATCTTCCTTCCAACTTCACACTGATGTTCCTTAAGGTTCTGTCCTTCTGAGTCAGTCTTTCTGACCGAGGACTAACCTCTTGCTGAATTGACACTCCTATCATTGTCCGAGGGATCTGGAATACCAGAGTTAGTGCTCGGGTGCTGTGCGTCTTATTTCAATTCGTATAATGTGCTCTTCTCTTTCAATAAACAGTTAGGCTGCAATAAATGTCAGTCACGCAGCTCTTTCTGAAATCTAATTACAGAGGCAAAGATCACTCATCACTAGCTTTCAGAATGAGTACAGTCTGTGATACCATTTGAAAAATTTATTTAACTGTCTCCATGAACTTTCACCAATAAGACAGAAAAGTTCTATTAAGTAAAAACAAAATCACCTAAAACATTAACAAAATTTAAATGTAGATATTGTTAATCTTGTTCAAAATGTGATAGCATTCAGCGTCTGTCAATGCACAAATTACCTTAGTTAATGGCCTTTTAAGACAAGGATAGCTGGGACAATGATTTTACCACGTCAAACTGTCAGAGCCTCGGACATCGTACACGTGCAGTCAGCAGCTTCTTAATACTCAAATGGATACTGTTCGCTGCTTGGTAAGGATTGCATTACAGGGAATAAATACAGTGATGGTGTAATGAATATATGAATTTCATTTTTCAAAGTGTTATTAAGGGGTAGGTGAGGAGATGTTGTTACCTAGTTATTTCCGGTGCATTCATATTTTAGATTTGGAATCAGTGAAGTTGCACATACAACAAAGTAACTATTCATTGTGTTTGCTATGTCTAAGGAGCCTTACAATATTTGATTGTCCACATATATAATTGTGGGTTTGGTGTGCTTTGGGGCTTGCAAAGATTTTTAATAATGTTTCAGAACTTGATTTGTTTGGATAGATCACTGGGCATATCTTCTGCAAATTACTGAACTTTGGCTAGGCTGGCTATCATGTATATTTTTTTAGATACATGTTCAATGTAACAAATTAAAGGCATCTGGAAATAAAAGTCATGTGCACACCCTGACAGATGTAAAAGGGCTCTCTATACAGTTACATTATAACTACTAATGCTCATTGTGGTGGTTGTAGTGTAAGAAGGCTATAGATGCCACCCTATAGTTTTTGTCAAGCTACTTTGGAGAGTTTTGACCACAAAACCCCCCCCAAAAAACAGGCTTCTCTCAACACCCTTAGGACTTAATAGCATTTAACATGGCAGTCACTGGTCCATTTTTTAGTACAGACTATAATTTAGATTTCTTCTTTGGAGGCCGATAGAACATTAGCGAAAATGAATGTACCTAGATAGATTATGCACTAGCAGTCAATATAGCTGTCAGGAGAATTAAATTGATTCTAGTGAGTGCAAACCTTTGGCTGCCAGAGAAATAAATATAAGGCAGGCTTAATTGAGCATCATTTTCTTTATTTGTACATTTCCTTTATTAAATAAGGACACAAAAGAAGGAAAAATGAAATAATGCAGACGATCTTTTGGAAATAAAATATTAGTCCAGTATGGTGCTCACAGCTTGTTTAATAATAATGCTAACAGACAGAAAAAACACATACAGGATTATTTACTGAAGTGATTATTCAAAGTAAATCCAAAGTGAATTACAAATTTAAGGCCAAAATAGCTGAAGTTTAAGTTCAGGTAGTTTGGCTTAAAATATGAAATTCACGTTGAATTTTCCATTGGTAAATAACCCCAATGGTATCCTTCACACCAGGAATGCTGAACATCAGATCATTAAAAGCAAAAAAGTCCAGGATTTCTGGATGCCCTTAATGTTTTCCTCTCCTGTTAAACTCAAGTTTAGTTGACCTGAAATCAGAGAAAAAAGGCACATATACATTCTGTCTCCAGAATTGCTAGTACATGTAAAAATGTTCTAACAATACAATATGTACTATCCTCTGTCCGTATTCCCACCTATGATGCTCGCCTTCAAGACTTTTCTAGGGCTGCACTGCTCCTGTGGAACTCCCTTCCCTTCTCTGTTAAATTTTCATCCAGTCTCCACTCTTTCAAAAAAATCATAGAAGATTTACTTCTTCAGGATCGCATATCAATTAAACTGTTAACAGCTCTCCCTCCCCGCACTCTGAATTATTTCCTGCAACTGTCAACACAAAAAACACCGCATTAAGCCCTCAGTGAATACTTTTTTTTTTTAGCAATCTTCTTTTCTACCCTACCCTTACCTTTTGTGTCACCATACCCCACACCCTCTAGCATGTAAACTCTTTGAGAAGGGCCCTCAACCCCTCTGTTCCTGTGCGTCTGATTTGGTTACAATTAGGTGTCTGTTAGTCCACCCATTGTACAGCGCTGCAGAATTTGCTGGTACTTTATAAATAATAATAATAATAATAATATTAAAATATGCTCTCAAAATTGACTGACATGGAGAACAGATAACCCTCACCTAAATGGTTCTTTTACTCAACTTAAAGGGACACTATAGTCATCAAAACAACTTTATCTTAATGAAGCAGTTTTGGTGTACAGATCATTCTTCTGCCATCTCGCTGCTTAATTCTCTGCCATTTAGAAGTTAAATAACTTTGTTTGTGCAGCACTAGTCACACCTTCCTGCACATGATTTACACAGCCTTCCTAAACACTTCCTGTAAAGAGTCATCTAATGTTTACACGTCCTTGTTTTCATGCAGTCTGTGTGAGTCACAGCCAAGGGAGGTGTGGCTAGGGCTGCATAAACAGAAACAAAAGGGATTTAACACCTAAGTGACAAAGAAGTTAGCAGTAAAACTTCACAAGCATATATACACAAAATGATTCATTAAGCTAAAGCTGTTATGGTGCCTGGAGTGTTCCTATATAGTTCCTACCTCTCCCAAAAGAATACAGTAAAGTCCCCATCCTTACTAAACACGCACACACACACACACACTATAGTCCATATAGCTCCTAACACACACTACATCTCTTTCCCCCATAAACACCCACACTACAGCCCAGTCTTCCAAAAACACATTATACCCCCAATTCCTCTTCAAATATATACAGACTACATCCCCACGTAAACAGACTCACAATACTGCCCCCATCCCTCAAACACACACTACAGCCCCTGTCACCCCCTATCCACACACACATGCAGGCAAACACTATATTTCCTATCCCTATTAAGTGCACATACACTACAGCCCTTTTCACCCCTTAAACACACACAATACAACTCTATCACTCCCTAAACACATACACAATACAACCTTAATCTCCCATAAACATATTTTAACTCCAATCTCTCCCTAACCACTCACACAGACTACAGCCCCTATCATCGCTGTGATATGTTTTACTGCTTTGAAACACTAATATTTGTGTTCAGCGAAGTCTCTCGAGTAAAACAGCACCCCCCCATGTGCAGGCTTTAGGGTGTCTTGGAAAGTTACAGGGTTAAATATAGTGCACTGCTAGCAAATAAAATTATCTTGACTTTCTGCCTGGGTTGTCAGGCAGGTCCCCCAAATTGCAATGAAAAAAAATTACTTAATTATGTAAAAATATTACATAAATATGCATGTAGAATTTAAATATATATATACAAATTCATATATTCAAAGTCTACGTGTATATTTATTAAATCATTTATGGAATTATGTATATTGACATATGCATATTTTGTATTTTTTATAGATGTAAAAAGCAGATAAAATTTGTATATTGTAATACCTTTTTTATTGTACTAACAGACATTTTTAAAGACACGTTTTCGGGAGAACCTCCCTTTCTCAACTCTAAAGCATTTCGGAGCAAGACAACACATAGAATTGAAAAAGTTGAGTTATGATACATGGGTTAAAGTGACATGAGTGCAGATAAGACACAGGTTTGATAGAAAAAGACACCATTTTCGCAGAGGGTCGTAAATATCTTTTGCGTAGATCACAGAGTGAGAGGGGAGAGAAAGGAAAAAAACAAGCAAACAGTGCAGAAGATGGTGCCAGAAGGGGAGAGTGAAAACAAAATAATTACTTATTTTAAGAATGCATGAATTCCCATCCAAGAGTTACAGGATATGCATGAAGGCCTATATCCAGCATACACAGACACACACATACACTCACACACATGTACATACACAAGTACATACACAATATACACAAGAACATACAACAATATACATATATGTACAACCATGTACATGCACACCATGCTCACCTACACATACATCCACACACAAGCACCAATACATGTACCTACACATAAACAAATGTGCCTACACATACATAGACCCATATATATGTATATGTACACATACACCTATTCACATATACATACACACACACACATACACATATATACATACATGCACATGAACTCATACACAAATATACATGTACAGTGACATATATATATAAGCATACATGTATAAGAGTATGGGAAAGCATAGGTCTACCAACAGTACTTTGTAGATTGATAGAATAAACATATAATTGGAATACATTTTTAAATGTTGATACATATAACAGAACAGTGAGATAATGCTGGGGGAGTGTTCATGTAAAGTGTTGGTAGTGGGACCGGAAACCCAAATCAATATTTAGTCCTCTATTCTTGGTGTTAAACAATTGGATCATTCTTGCTTCAAATGTTTTTCTTAAAACCCCCTTTCAGTACTTTGATTTTTAGGTCCTTCATTGAGTGACCAGACTGGGTAAAGTGGTGTCACACAGGAGTGCAGTAGAATTTTTCTTTGTGGTGTTTAATGGAGTGTCTGTGCATATTCATTCTGCCATTTAATTGCTGGGTGTTTTCCCCAATGTAGGATCCTAGGTGGCATTTGGTGCATTAAATCATGGATATCACATTGCTGGATGTGCAGGAGTATGATCCTTTAATGCTGTAGGTTTTATTGTTGTGTGTGACTGTGTTGTCTGTGCATATGTGTATTATTTTTATTTATTTATATATGTATTTATATATAATTTTTTTAATGTATTTTTTTATATTTTTTAATTTTTTAAAATTTATTTTTATTTATTTTATTAGAATAATATATATATACACTATATAAAGTTATTATATATATATGTGTGTGTGTGTAATTTTATTCTAAGTGTATTTTTATATTAATATATGTATATATTAATAAAAAATTACACTTAGTATGACATTATATATAAGATACCTTATATCCTGATACATCCGCGGTCACGAAGGGGTTAAACTTCCTTTATTGCACATTCTGTTTAATTTAGAATTTATTTTTCTCTTACTCTGGTAATAGCATTCTAGACCCTGCAGGAGCCTCTTCTGTGTAATTAAAGTTCAATTTACAGAGCAGGAAATAAAAACCTCTAAAGCAAGTTAACATCTGGTTTATTTTCATGCAGGCTGCGTGTGAGCCACAGCCAGGGGAGGCATGGCTAGGGCTGCACAAACAGAAACAAAACTGATTTAACGCTTAAATGGCAGATAATTGATCTGTGAGACTGGGGTGGGCATGATCTAAACTACTTCACTAAAACGTCTTCATTAAGCTAAAAATGTTGGTGCTTATAGTGTCCCTTTAAGGATTTGCTTCCAAAACGCTTGAAGCTCTAAGTCTAAGCAATCACAAAAAATATGTACTAAAGAACCAACGCATCAATAGTTTGCAATATGCTTCCAAGTGATTTATGCTCTTAGAATTGGATCGTATACGATGGATTGATTGGTGCCACTGTTGTAACATAAATTGTTTCCCAATGTTCTTTTCCATTTAATTTATTAAAGCTGTTTGTATGCCCCACTATACTTGCCTTTGTGTCTTGATGTCCTTCATGGATCCTATACCAAGCTTACCAAAAGCAAATAACGGTATCAATGTCAGCTATTTTATTTGTTACATGTACGTTTAATATCCAAAGACACAAGCATTTCTCCAGGTGGAAGAAAAAACTCTGGTAGGTGAATTTAATTCCGAGGACTAGCATAAATTGGAAACGTGTTATTCCTAAATTGATTTAAAAAAAAGAACACACAAATTGCCCAACCTTAAAAAGATATATGTATGAAAACTTGGCATTTATTGTGTCAATTAAAGTATATGAAATTACATGATTACAAGTAAATAAGACAGTGATGACAGCTTTCAAGAAAGCCAAGTGGACATCAGAATTATGGAGACATCTATGAGATGTCCGACAGGAATACACCTGTAGTGTCTTTATTGCCCGAACCAATCTATGAGTATATTGTTTGTGTAATTTGTATTTTAATAGCCAAGTGAGCAGTAATCTCATACAGACTAGATCAGTTGAATGAATAATCAGGTGTATAGCCCCATTAAGATTTCATAAAATAAGTAAAGGACCTATAAAGCAATGTGAATATCATCTTTAGAGGGTGTTCTGTATACTGGGTAAAAGAACAACGTATCTAGATGCAAAATAATCCAGTGCTATAAGTGGATGTGAAATACTTATATAAGAAAGTTAGCAGCTGTCTGCAATAAATGTAAAGGCTTGGCCTGCAGTTGTGGGAGGGGCATGTTACCCTATTTAAACCCCCCTACTCACCTTCCTCCGTCCCGTAAGTATTTTAGCGATTCACATGTTGTCGGGTCGTCATTACCTGGTCCTCGTGGCTTTCTTTGCCTGGACTGCTGTTTCCCTGCTGCTCATTTGTCCATGGTCCTCCTGGGGTCTGCTCTGACTCCCTGGTTGTCCCTGGCGCTCCAAGCCTCAGCTCTCCATTTCGTGAGTTATCTTGGGTCTGCCCCCCTATAATCCTTTCGCTTGTTTTTCGCTTTTTCTTTTCCTCGTGTCGTTTTTCTTTTGTGTAGGAGCCATGGTGGATCCGGCGTGTGGGCGGGCTCCGTTGGTTCGTGCCCCGGCGCGCTGCCCGTCGGTCCCTCTCTTGACGTCCAGTGCGGTTGCATTGGCCCCGTGGACATCCCGCTTGCTGGTGTCTTGTGGGGAAAGTAGAGCTGGGTTAATGGTGGGTGGTTATGCTTGCTGTCCGGAGGATCGTGTCTCGTCCTCCACGTCCCTCACTTCTGCCATGGCTCTCGGGGGGTCGGCTCTGCTGCGGCGCTCCTCGCCTCCGCTGGTGGCTCGGCTTGCTGCTCCTCTCTTTCTGGCATGCTTGGCTGTAGGCCCCCTCACTGCTCACTAGCGGTCGTGCGTCCGTGTGGCCACGCAAACGTGTGTTTGGGTGCTGTTCGGGATGAAGGTATTATACAATAGGTCAAACTAATCGCGTTATAATTATATCAGTTTTTTTTTTCTAATTAAAATAATTTTACGAAGGATACCGCAGCAGACCTATTAACTGTACTTGTAAATGGTTCCTGAGTTAGACCTTGCCCCTAGAACATCTCCCAGGGACATTCAGCTGGGTGACATTACATGTTGGTTATTATGTGTGATAAGTATAGGGGGTGCAGTGTGTACCTTGAACCTCTAGAGGTACGGATCTAGTGTGTTTCTAAATGGCAACTTCCCCTGGATCAATTGCTTTATTGTTTGGCTAATAACCTAGAGTAAATCACTAACCTGCAGCTAATTGTGTTTGTTAGAGCTAGGTTACAAGACGACCCACATGCCATCACAAATACATTTCACTCTTCTTTGTGTCCCTAAGGATAAGCTCAGTTAAATGGTGTATGTCTTTGTATTCTATAATTGAAAAAAAAAAATGGGGGCGTCTCGTTCGAGATTCCTTTCCTGCTGGGTCTATAAACGGTCTTAAGCTACGTAGTTCCGGTTTATGTGCGGTTCGCGGTCCCGTCACGGGGTTTGACCCGCATTTTTTTCTTCGGCTTTTCGCTTCCCTGCATGGCTGGGCCACGTCTGCCTGCCATACCCGTGCTACGTTTTTCCTGTAGGAGAGTTTTGTTTTTGTTACCAAGCACACAATCTGGCCCTTATGAGCCCCGTGGGCTGTACACGCGTATGCGCTTTCTATTTCCTATTTTTTCCATGCGTACTCCATACAGCCTGTACACCTGGACTCCAACGGGCTCACTCTACCCTCCAGTTGCAGTTGCCCCTATGATTCTTCCTCGTACCCCGCCCCCTCTTCTTTCTATCACGCAGTACGTACCCCTCTAACCCTCCCCTTTTAGATAGCGGTCGCTGGCTGTCAGGGTCCTAGGTGCCCACTAGTTGTAATTCCCCCTGGCTTCTTCGCCTAGGTTAGTGGTCTTGCGAGGCCAACACCCATCCTCATACTGGGAGGTACTACGCCCCTCGCGCCAAATCATAGTTAGTCGCCTCGCATTGTGGCATAGGGAGGGCCTCACTTATCACTCCCATTCTATCTTATGTTTAACTGTCACCGAGAGGCCGACACCCCGCCACAAACGATCAGTGGCCACGTTATCCCCTTGTGCCAACGCATAGATAGAGCCTCTCACGCCGCTTGGCATCTAGCAGGGCCTCACCTGTCACCAAACCTAGTTTTAATTGTTTCGCCTTTTTGGCTTTAGCTTTTGTGCCAGCACTCGCACACACACCCACACTCAGATACACACTCGCACTGGGTCTCGTGGGCCCCGTGGGTTTCAACCTACACCGGATTCTTTTACCTAGTGCCTGGCTTGCTCCTTCAGCCTGTCCGCCTGGGCTCTGACGTGCTTACTCTGCTTTCAGTTATGGACGACCCTGCGATACTCCCTCGTTTGACCCTCACGTTTCGACACATGTACATCACTTCTGTCCTCTCTCACGCTACCCTCCATCCCCTCTTAGTTAGCGGTGGCTGGCTGTCAGGGTCCTAGGTGTCCACTAGTTGTAATTCTCCCTGGCTTCTTCGCCTTAGGTTAGTGGTCCCGCAAGGCCAACACCCATCCTCATACTCGGAGGTACTACGCCCCTCGGGCCAAATCATAGTTAGTCGCCTCGCGACATTCTATCTTATGTTTAACTGTCACCGAGAGGTCAACACACCGCCACGACGTTCCTGTGGCCACGTTATCCCCTTGCGCCAACGGATAGATAGAGCCTCTCACTCCACTTGGCATTTAGCAGGGCCTCATCTGTCACCAAACCCAGTTTTAATTGTTTCGCCTTTTCGGCATTAGCTAGTATGCCAGTACTCGCACACACACACACACACACACACATTGGGTCACTTATGCACTGTTTTATTTGTCTTATTTCCACCCAGGCTCTCTGGCTAGGTCTGGTACTCATCCCGCTGTGGAGTTTTGGCTACTTCTACCTTCTTTTCGGGTCCTGGTCTCTTCCTCGCTTTGCTGTGGTTCTCGCGAATCGACTTATTCCCTCCCCGGCAGCCTTTCGGACAGCTGGACTCTCCGTGTCTGTCCGCACTCCACGGGTAACGCTGTTGCTGGAGGAGGCCCCGAGTTCTCTCTTGCTTCTCCGTTGTTTGCCCCCCTGGTTGTCTTAGCTGCGGTCGTCTATGGGGCGGTGTTGGATGGCAGTTTAGGGTACCTGGCATCTGCTGCTTTGGCTGGTTCCGATCCAGACTTCCTGCACCTTTTTCGTACAATCTGTCCTGTGCCTCCTTTACGCCTTCCACACGGTTCTGCCTACGGCCTCTCCCGTAGCTGCTGCCGTTCCCTGCGTTTTCATGGCCTGATCGCGGGCTGCCAGCCTTGTTAGCTTGTGGTTATCATCTTTCATGTCTGGCTCTTTTTCTGACACTCGCGGTACATGTGTTAGGGCCTTCTTCCCCTTTGAGGCTCTTTGTTACTGCCTCTGTTGCTATGTTGTCTGCGATTGGTTTTCGCTTCTTTTGCCACCTCTAACTTGCATCACTCTAACTATCCGGCTTACAACTTCATATGTTGTAAAGGTTTACCATTCATACGCAGTGTCATGTCCTCATACCAGATTATTACCATACTCGAGTTCTGAAAAAAGGCAAATTTACAGTTCTCTCATCAACATTCAAGTATTCTATCACTATCAGACCTATTAAAGGCCTGTCATTACGAACCGGGCATCAACTTTCAATGTAGGGCAATTACTGCTTGATCTAAGGATAAATCTGACTGCCATTCTGGGGTCAAGAAGGAATTTTTTCCCTAGCTTGTTGCAAATTGGAAGAGCTTCAAACAGGGTTTTTCACCTTCTTTTGGATCAACCGTTTAAACACAAATGTGCGGAAGGCTGAACTGGGTGGCACTTAGCCTACCCTAGATGGCCAACATGTTTAATATTCCTTACTTCCCCTTGCTCAATTAAGAATGCCGGTTAAACCCACCTACTCACCTTCCTCCGTCCCGTACGTATTTTAGCGATTCACATGTCCCCACCCTCCACTCCCTCTATCTATACCTTTTTTTATTACACCTTATGGGTTGGCCCTCTTTTATTACAGGCCTACCACGACGTCGGTTCCCCCAGACCTCAACCAACTCTTTTCCCCCTTTACTTCCTATACGGCCTTATTTGCCCCTCACACAAATATTTGTAACACTAGATGTGTAAAGCGTTATAACTGACGCTCAACATAGGCATCTAGCACTTCTGTCTAAGGAAAGAGAGAACAAGAAACAAAGTATCAATGTGAGATTAACACAGCTAACCTACTAGCCATCTAATAACCCACATGTAACACTTGGGATACAGTGTTACAGGCTGTAACTTAGTAAAAAGACAGAAGGCAGAGCGGAAAGTGATATATTACATAAATAATCAGCGCCAGTATATAGAGAATGAACTGCTGAATAGGGTAAAGTAGAAAGTGAAAAAATGAAATCCAACAATATATGATAATTAATAGCTAATATCTTTCTGGTGTATAAGGTCCACAGCCCTGACACTGGGCCTTCAAGGGCACCTACCAAAAAAAAATAATAATAATTAACTACTAGGTAGCTTAGCTGTCCCTATTCAATCAAACCATAATGAAAAGCTGATTCACACATTAAATCAAATCTAAGTATGCAATTATAGCCTGAACGTTCATCGTCACATTGTGTCTATAATGCTTTTTCATCCACCTGATTGAAAGCAGGGGTATTCAGGAACTCACACCTGTATGTATAATTTGTGGTTTGGAGTTCAGCATCCCTGCCTTACACAAGCCAATCATTTGCTTGCTTTGTGATGAACTCTGATTCCCAGTGTGGTCACAGACATGCCACAATTTCATCACAAGTATAATATGGATCACTGACAGACAGTTTTAATGAGTTGACAATATACTTCCTAACAGGAAGAGAAAAAAGAAAGAGAGAATTTAAAACAAGAGAAAATTTTTGCAAATTTTAAATGAAGTGAAAAGTTTAATTAATGTTGGAGGCTTATTGCAATAGACATTATTTGGTGATTATTACACATTTGTGTAAAAAGCCTTTTGGAATAGAGTATCATTTAATATTCCTGTGAATCATCAGCTGTTCTTGTAAGATAAAATATACTGACTCACATTAAACTCACTTTAAACATTTAATATGACACATACAATGAGTGATGCAGTATCTAGAAGCAATGTCCACTTTGAGCTATGGAACTTTAATATCTGTTTATGATCATCTGATACTTATATACATATATAGTTACATAGTAATAGAAGTTACAAAACATCCATCAAGTTTGACCTTTCGCACATCCCGATTTTTGCTATTGATCCAAAGGAAGATGAAAAAACGAATTAATGAAGACACTTTCAATCATGCAACAAAGGGGAAAATAAATTATTATTAATGTCACGCCTTTAAAAGGGCAATCCGATTTCTTTTTGGCTCAACAAGCTGGTAACCCACATAATAATTATTACATTCACTATCTATCTTTATTTATTTTAAATTTGGGGTAGTTACAGGTCACAACATTCAAGAAGTAAAATACAATTTAAACATCAATCAATTTTTGATTTTGGAACATTTGTCAGCACAGAAAACAAAATTGACACACAAAAATATAAATGAATATAAAGTAAACATCAGAGGTTATTTACCTAAGGATAATTTGTCACTTTCTTCTTAGCCATTTAACTGCCAAACTCTGCTAAAATTGTAGTAAAATTGTTTTTTTTTGTGTGTTTCTTTTACATACACACATTTACATACACACATAGAATATGGGTTTTAATGTGTGGTTTGTAAATCTGACGAATGCTACTCCTGCTACTATGCCTTTGCCACTATCGTGTGAAGCTACAGTGCCATATAATAAACTTGATTATTTTAGTTTTTATGGTGAGAATCTTAATAGCGCCTATGTCTTATTTTGAGGGGGGTTCACTTTACCCCACAAAAGCCTACCATTTGTGAAAACAGACATTCCAGGATGTCTCGTAGGCATGGTAAATATCAAGGATAGGCAACCTTCAGCACTCCAGATGTTGTGGACTACATCTCCCATAATGCTCTTACACCCATAATGGATAGTGCAGTTCAGCATGTGTGGTAATATAGGTGGCGTTGGTGAAGTATTCTGGCAGTAAGGAAGTTCCCTTGCAGTTTCCTGCTTTCCTCGTCTCCTCCAGACCTGCCTTGTGTGTGCTCCGTTCTCCTGCAGGCTCATACCCAGCTCTTTGCGAAGTTTGCCGGTGCAGTCTCCGCCTCTGTCGGCATGCTCTGTGAGGGTCTGAAACCACAGGCAGGGGCCGTCAGCGCATATTCTCAGGTGAGTGAGCTTGTAGCATTTGTGGAACAGGCATTTGTTGCCTGAGTCTCAGGTTCCTCCAGAATTCAAACATAAACGTTAAAGGAACACTGAGCACACTAACTACTTAATCTACCTCTACCTGACATACCTGTCCTTTGCTCTCTCCTAAAGGGCAGCACTCTACTCTCTCCTCCAGCTCTGTTTTACTCCCACCTTATTTGATTGCTATTTCCTGTCCTATTGTGTGTTACATCCCATCTCCTATAGACTGCAAGCAGTTTCAGCAGGGTCCTCTTTAACTTATCGTTCCTGTAAGTTTCCTATTTATAGTTAAGGCCCCCCTCTCATAATATTGTAAAGCATCTCTCGCTTTCCACCACAAGGTGGCTCACTTGTTTATGTGTGCCTCAGACTACCAAGGACTTGGAGCAAGAGAGAGCTGTTATCTTCTGCAAGTAAATGTTATTTAAGTTAGAATTTCCTGGTCTCAGACAGGAGACTCGATACATTGGTAACTAAGGAAATAAACACAAGTAGTTGTCAAGGATACTTCGTGGCAATCTCAAAACACTGTGGTGTAGGAATCCCTTTTGTGCCCAAACTCCAGCACTTGTTTCACCAGTATGTTTTTACTTTCTTTTTACTCTCACCTTCTCCATTTTTTGTTTGTTTTTGTTTTACTTCCAATCAACACATTTTAGTCACTGACACTAGCTGTTTTCACTGCCCCCTCAGTACTTTCTAACCCCAATATACCACAATCTTTTGCAATGTCACTCACATGTACCCATGTTTTCACCCAGAATGACATCCCAACCATGCTCACCAATTCTGACTTCTCCCCACCAGTCCCTTTTTATCTTCATAAACACATTTTGACAAAATGAATACTAAAGGATAACCTTCAATTTTCTGGAAATGATATCACATTGTTTTCATGTGATGCTCTGTTTTCCTTTAAAATTATTTTGAAGATTTATCATGTGATAGCACCATTCATCTGAGCCCTGCCACATCCAGGGGAAATATGGCAAAGGACGAGGAGAAACAAAAACAATGAGGACATTCATCAAAATATTCTGTTCTAAACAGTGATACAAAAATGTAAAAGGGAAGGAGTCACCAATGAAAAGTGCCTGAGTGTTGGCCTGGTTTCCATAGTGATTGCCCCACTGTTTGTGCTTTAGATAATGTTCTATAACTGAACATGACTGATCTATAATCTCCTTGTTTGTCTTCCTCTCTCTCTATGCTTTGTCTGTGTTACCCGACAGGTGCATAGGGCAGTGGCTGGTTACCAAGGTACAGGCTATCATGTCCCAGGATAGAGGTAAATACAATATATATGTATTTTTATCTTATTAATTCTATTTACTAACAATATTATCATTTAACATTAAAAAATATTACATTTTAACTACAAAACACCCTCACTTTTCCAATACATGTGCCCTCAGAGTATACAAACTATTTCTTCATTTGTTATTTTGTTACAGTGAGAAATAGTTCAGCCTTGGTTTAACCTGAGGATTTCTCAACACATCACGTGTGCCAAGTTTTCATCTGGAAATCAAACGGTTAATTGCTAATGCAAAATCTATTTAAAAATAAATAAATAGATAAAACTTTCAGCAACTGATGAGGAATAGTATAGGAGGAATGAGTTGCATGACCCCTTTTCTATTCTTCTTTTTAGTTTTTGTATTGTTATGTAAATGTGTTGGCTAAAGATCTGTTAATAATAATGAAAATGTTCTCACTCAGAGATCTAATATTTGGCATTAGCAAGCTATATTCAAAAACCAGATTCACTAAACAACACATATTGTCCAGATGGAGATGGGAAATGACCAAATTCCAACTGTAGTTTCAATTCTCATATTTACTAAAGCCAAACATGGTTGAACTTGATGGACTGTGTCTTTTTTTAACCAAGACTACTGATTAACTGAATTCGGTCAGAATTGTGTTGGCCTGGGCAAATCTGCAGCAATCACCCGGATTAAAATCAGTGCTTTTATATCCAATTCTACATAAAGATTTGGAGGATTCACAAAGCACCTATTTTCCACTCCGTGCAATATCAGTAAGAGTGCTCTGATTGGTTGGCTTGTAAGTCAACCAATTAGAGTGCTCTACATCCAAGTCTTGAGAGAAGTATGCAAGTGGGGGTGGGGGAGGAAGACCTAGTGAATATTGTGATTCAGTCGATCCCTGCAGCCAATGGGTTGGTGGACATTAGGTCCCCCCCCTAAATGACAATATTAGAGACCCACCCACCGCCAATGGGTGGTGGGACACTCGGTTCCCTCCATATATTATAATATCACGATATCCTCTATTATTTATTTTAAATTCCCCCGCATGATTCCCACAGGATGGGGTATTTTTTAGTTGCTAGTTTTAAACATTTAGTAGACATACACCCAACCTGCTGCACGGCAGATATTAATATTGAGGTCTTATTGACCCCCATAGGGTGTTTCTTTATTTTAACTTTCTTTAATGTGGTAGGTGGATAGCAATATCGATTAACACTCACACTGCCAAGGCTTTTTAACTATTTACCTGTTGGCTGCTTGCTCTGTCAGCGGGCAAATAGTTTGGATTTTTTTTTAGTTTGTGGCCGGATTTGAAGTATTTGGGTCAGGATTTCAGCCATCCGGCAGTGTTCGGTCCGGCTGAATTGCAAAATCCAGACATTGTTAAATAGTGGGAATAGTCGGAATGGCCTTATGTAGCCGGATGTGTTTGCCCCATTCAGTACAGGACCACTCAGGCTTTGTTGAATAACTCTGCCAATCTAAACAAGTAACGCTGGTCCTTTTCTATTAACCTGCCCCAGACCAGGGCCGGACTGGGAATTAAAAGCAGCCCTGGAAAAAAAATAATTACCAGCCCCATAATGCATCGCGCCAGCATAGCGTGCAGATACAGAGTTAGAACAGATAACTTAAAATTAAAAAGTACTTCAACGTAAAAAGCGCACTCATAGGCTTCAAAATAAACAAAAGTGCAGATTTATTTTAAGCAGACGTGCCTTTGCATGTAATCAATGTTTCAGTCCAACTACCTTGACATATTAGGGAAAGCTTGTTAATGGGACTGAAATGGTGAATGTGTGTAGGGCACAACTGAATTTTTTTAATTTTGAAGTCCTGTGGGTGTGCTCTTCACTTTAAATATGTTATTGTGCTGGAGTATGCACCTAGCAACAAGACTGGGCCAATATCTGCTCATTACATATGGTACATATTAATGAAATTTCTCTGTGTATTATGCATTTATAAATGTACATTAATATGTGTAAGTATAATAGAGATATAAAACTAATACACACATTAATATACATGTCATATACTAATGGCGGATCCAGAGCCTGAGCCTGAGAGGGGCACTTGTAGATTATTTAAAGAAATATTCCATGCACAATAACCACTACTCCTCTGTGTAGTGGTTATGGTGCCAGGAGCGTCGGCACCCCCTCCCAGAGTAAGTCGTCAAACCGTTTTAGAACAGTTTGACAACTTACCTGGAGTCTGCTGGGATATGGGGCTGTAGTAGGGTATAGGAGCAGTGGTGCAATGTGTGTGAAAGGTTCAGTGTGTGGGTGGGCAGTGTGTGAATGTGTATGGTGTGTGTGTGTGGGGGCAGTGTGTGAATGTGTATGGTGTGTGTGTGTGTGTGGGGGCAGTGTGTGTATGGGGCTAGAGTTCACTCCTACTACTGGGACCACCAGGAAGTGGTGAGAGTGAACTCTAGCCCGTAGCTCCAGGGCTAGAGTTCACCCTCGTGAGAGCCGGAGCGTTGCCCCAGATCCTCTCTTCCTCCCCTGCCGACTGGCTGCACGGTGCCTGTGGAACGGGGAGGGAGATCGGCCGGTAGGGGAAAGCCTTGGGGGCTTTGTGATATATACTGCCCCTATGTGTGTCTCTTTATCTCCAGCCCTTCTGTGTGCCTTTTTGTCTCCCCCAGTCACTCTGTATGTTTCTTTCTCCCCCTCACTGCTCCTCTGTGTCAATGTCTCCCCTCTCCTTCCCAGTCTCTCTCTCCCCCCTCTGCCTCTTTCTTCCCCTCCCTTTGTGTCTCTCTCTCATTTCTCCCTCTTTGTCTCTCTCTTCCCCCTCTGCCTCTTTCACCCCCTTTCCCTGTGTCTCTTCCTCCCCCCTTTCCCTGTGTCTCTCCCTTCTCCCCATCTCTCTCCCTCCCCCCTTTCCCTGTGTCTCTCCCCATCTCTCTCCCTCCCCCCTTTCCCTGTGTCTCTCCCCATCTCTCTCCCCCTCATTTCCCTGTGTCTCTCCCCCTCCTCCCCATCTATCTCCCC
>OW240916.1:306598575-306711986 GCA_933207985.1 Pelobates cultripes | reverse complement strand
GTTGCTTTTATTTAAATATATATATAAATCTTTTATGGAAGAATCAATACAAATATTTAAATTAAGACATAATTACCTCTCCAGATTACTTGTTACAGAACTGCAATCCCTAGATAAGTGTATACATTTGTATTTGTTGTTGTAAGCCTGGCCAGCTATTCCCATGGGTGAACTTGTAGCGAACACATTACAACTGTAAGTAAGTCATAAAAAAATTCCCTGATTAATTGAGTGCGGAATGGGCTTTTAGTATGTTGTAAATACTCTGTATCCATCTTCATTTAATTCTTCCCTGGTCTATAAATCTGACATGCTTTATATCACCAGGTTTGCACATTATCTTATTTAACATAATCTCATTTCCCACTGGGCGATTGGTATTTAGGAATGGCTAAATAGATTTCGCACTATATATCAAAATTGGGGACTAATTTGGGACTTTAAAATGAAAATATTCACTGTTTAAAATGTGATTTTATTTTGTATAATGTAAAAATTATATACAAATCTAAACTAAATGATTCTTTATGATGAAAAGAATATCATATGTCACAATAGGACAAGGAGAAGCAGAGACAAGCATAAGATTGACCGGGGGAGGGGGAGGTTGTTCAGACACGTGACACTCTGTGTGTGTCACAACAAGATATATGTATATTCTGTGTGAAGCGACATTATTTTCATTTATTGTATTCCATAATATATGTTTGACATTTTCCATATTGTGTGTCTTCCATAATACTTTTATTTAACCAAAGTACATAACGTGCAACCCAGAGAAGCACTTCGTGGCTCACTGGAGCGATCCCTGCAACGGCTAGAGGAACTCTTTGCGCACTTCTGGGCTGAACTGGAGAGCTGAGTGGAAACAACTTTGCTGCAACCCCAGAAGAGAGATTGGAGAAGTTGGTGCCAGGGGGTTCAGGTATAGCCCTTCCTGCAGCTTCTGTTTATGCACACTCTAGCCCAACCGGGCTGGGGGCCACCAGGGGCATGACCTTGAAGCATTACCTACGCAGATGGAGATGGCGCAAGACCAACAGAGCCCTCCGTGTCTACCAAGAAAGGAGGACAAGGACTCTCAGAACCTCCAAGTCCGTGGGTCAAAGATGCCAGCCTCCATAGGAGCCTGGAGCTGGAAGAATGCTCCATCTCACTCCCACTATGCCTCTACCTTCACTGACCCTCATGCAATGCCAGTACACATCCCAATCAGGGGAATCAGATGACTGCTGACAAGCTACATGCCACGGCTCTACAGCTATCCTGCAGTCAAAGGACAACGTCCAGCTCCTTATTTTTATTTTTTTGGGAAATCTGTTTTTTTATTGAAAAGTTGTTCAGACAGTCAATACAAACGTTAAGAAGATTTGCATTTTGGGACACGAAGGTCTCCTACATATCATCAGTTTGAGAGTACTATCCACATCGTTTTAAGGTTATTGACCATTTCAAGGATCAAAGCTGTAATTTGAGTCCCTGGTTCTTTTGGCTTGGTAGCCTAACCTTTTCCCTGCCCCTCATTCCGTACTCCTCCGGGGGGCACAGAGCATCCGTCTCCTAAGCTCGTGTCCGTTCTCAGTTTGCGATCCTGCCACATCTATTAGTTATACTTTGGGCTCGGAGCCTGCGCTGCTAATGCCTAGTGTTCTGTCGTCCCCATTAATTTATGTGCCGAGTCGATGTGTGTTCCCTTGTCCTCTGTCTAACGGGGAAGCGGTTGTTGCTTTTATTTGGGGAGTTATGTAAGTGATATCTAGTATGGTCAAAAGTGGTGTTTCAAAGCTTGTAGGTATCTTCCCTTCTGCGTTTTGTAGTCTGTGTGTTATGTGTGTGTATGATATGTGCCCACTGGTGGTGGGAGGGTTCTGTTGTATATGTTTTGCATCAAATATATGATGTGGTGCGTTTTCGGTGGGAGGCAGTCCTCTTTGCGTCAGATTTTCTCCAGTCTTTCCTAGTTAAGGTATGAGTGTGAGGGGAGTGGGGGCAGGTATGGGAGGGAGGGAGATAGGATTAGGAGGGGACATTGTATGGTCCTAAGGGGGGGTCAGAACCCTCCCGCCGGTCCCGGGGTCCCCCGATTCCGTGGGTATCGGGAAATATACATAAACCAGGGTTGCCACGCTTCCGCATGTTTGGTTTCCCTACCCATCAGGGAGGCATGGAGCGCCTCTGCACCCTGAATGTCCTCCACTCGCCTGATCCACTCCTCCTTCGTCGGGACCTCCATCTTTTTCCAGTGGGCCGGTATGGAGAACGTCCAGCTCCTTATTATGTTAAAAGTTATTGTGTTTACCTTTTATTTGCCTATCCTTTGCTTATGTTTTACTACAACTACCACTCTTATTTTGTGTGATATCAAGTTCTTATGGTGTGACTGGTTCCAGTGACCTCCTAAGACATAATTGCAAACCATGTTGTGAAGCACTCCTCATCCACTGTAAGCCTCTTGGCTGACTTTACCCATACCAGAGACATATGACTATTGACTAGGTTTCTTGCGCTACCCCGACTGGGTTAAATCTTAGCATCGCTCAAATGTTAGACAAGACTGCATAGCCTGACTATTTTCAAACGTTTAAGTCTTTGCCATATTATGTACTCATTTAAGCTTTATTTTGCTATAGGTATTACTTACTGTGTGGCATAACTGATCGATTGTTGTAACTTTAAAACGGTGCTAAAAACTCAACATTTCTTGTTACTTTCCTGTGAACAACATGAACCTATTGTATTGCCACATCTCACTTATGTAACGAAGCACCACAAAAATAAAGAATGTAAAAAAAAACCAAAAACAAACATTTCACCTACGCCTAGTCCAAATCCAATATAATTAAATCTCTTGTTGAGAGTCCATTCATCTTCATTTTTTTGCAAGTGAAATGGTCAGTCTCTTCTCATCCACTTTGTAAACTCTAGATTGTCATGCATTTAATGTAGCATGGGGAACATATGGAAGTCATAGTCCTATTTTAAATATTTATTGTAATTTACTTGCTTCACATGCAAAGTAAGGGGTGGGATAATTGTTCTTCTAATATTTCCTAATCCAAATTGACCATCAATCCAAAGAATGACCTTACTGGGCAAATAGAAGGTTTCAAATCCAGCTCTACCACTGACCATCACAGGACTGCAGACCCTGAGACACTGTCGACCTGTCACATTTTATTCATTATAAATTGGTTCCTATATATTCCCTTTTACAGTCGACCGTCTATCATATCCTCAGTTTGATAGAGTAAAATACATTATACTTGATTTATGGCCACATCTCTTAAAATGAGAGAAAAGTAACACATAGCTCTTCTTCAAAACAAACCATCCCTTATGGTTCTCTAAAGGGAATAATAAATCATATTGCAATATGTACTCTAAAATTATATATATATATAAATATTATGTATTTCATATTAAAACAGTGATTCAGTGAAACGTACTACATCAATAAATTTGAAATAGAACTGGAGAAAATAATGTAAAAAAACATTAACATTTCTAGCAGGCCTCTATGTGCACATTGTCTAGGACAGGCCTGCAAGCGATTCGTGAATTATAAAGCACAAGCAAAACTGTTGAAAAGTTCTGTAGCTAATTTTTCCAGCTCTCCAATGTTGAAAAAACAAACAAAAGAAAGTTTGCACAGTTAATACAGGGGTGCCCAAAAGGTAGATCCCCAGATGTTTTAAAACTACACCTTACATGATGCTTTGTTATTCTAGAGCAGGGGTTCCCAGCCCAGTCCTCGAGTACCCCCTACCACTCCAAGATTTAGGGATTACCCTGTTGTGTCTAAAGTGTTTTTTTTTACTTTCTAAAAACACAACTGGGAATCCCTAAATCCTGGACTGGTAGAGGGTACTTGGGGACTGGGTTGGGAACCACTATAATCTAGAGGCATTCTAAAGGGGCATGCAACACATTATGGGAGTTGAAGTTAAACAACATCTGGGGATCTGCCTTTTTTGCACCCCTGGTCCAATAGGCTAAAATAGACCTAAATACAAATAATGGGGAACAAAATGTAATGGAAGGCAGGATAATCATAAAAAAGAGTAAAAAACAATAAAGTATTCCAAAGATAACAACAGTTCCAAAAATATGTTCTTTCTTGTCAAGAGAAGGTTTCTTGTTGTTGTTTGGAGCCATACATGCATATGAAAGAAAACAGCGACAAAGAAGGGATGCAATAGTGTAATATGTCAATTCATGTGGAACATATACAACACATAGATGAATGATTGTCAACTCATATTTAATAAAGCTAAGGCCAGCTCCAGTCTATACAGTGTACAGTGGTATAGAACCCTGGCCTATAATTTCCTCTTCCCAAAATTCCAATCATAGATAATGTTCACCATTTAAAGATATTAATATATCTCCTTGTGTTGCATTCAATGTTGCATTAAATTCTACAATCCAACACATATAACATTTTGTTTTCCAGCTCTGATACTAAACAAAATTCTTCAAAAAGGCGTGCATTACCTTTATCCCCTGGACAATACTCCAGCTGTCATAGAATAGATAGAGTCTCTGAGCAGCAGCTTGAAAGGAACACAGGCAGCGTTAAATTAGATTGCAGTTACCAACACAGTGTGTGAGAAAAGCTCTCTGCTGGACATTAAAGGGGATACATTATTGGATTTAATTTGATTTACTTAGATTTGTGATAACAAATACATTTTTTTACATGTCAAGTATCTCCATCTGTCAGTGCATTTGTCAATGTTACTCTGTGGCAGTTCCCAATCCTGTCCCTGAGGCACACCAACAGTCAACATTAAGACATTTCTCTATTCTGTTCTAATGGGGATGCCGACAAAACCCGGACCATTGGTGTGCGGTGAGGATTGGTTTGAGAACCACTGCTTCGATGTGGCATAATGATTTGCCTTACTGAGATTTCCTCTTGGAATTTAGTTTCCAGGTGGCAGAAGTGGTGACATTAAAATTACCTTATCTCTTAGATCAGGGGTAGGCAACCTTTGGAACTCCAGATGTTGTAGACTACATCTCCTATAATAGTCTTACAGCCATACAAGCAAAAACAAAGAATATGAGAACTCTAAGAATGGACAAAAGCTTAGAGAAACTAAGTAGCCTGCCCTTCAGTAAATCCCCACTCAGGTCTCAAAATAGATTTTGCTCAGAGAGAACATATCTGTAGCATATCAGACTGGTCCCACCCGTACGGGCAGCCTCATACTCTTTGTTTTCGCTTCAATGCATTAACTTGGCTTATAGCCATACAGCATCATGGGAGGTGTAGTCCACAACATTTGGAGTTGCCTACTGCTGTCTTGGATTTATGTGCAATTTTAACAATTATTATAGGATTATTTACTTTGGGATTCTGGAATTCAGTGTATCTTTTTGCTCTAATGACTAAGTAGGGTTATTAGCACTTGATACTGGTTCTGTGGTGATGGCACCCTTGGGGTTACTTCACTGAAGTGTCCGTTGTTGGAAATTCAAAGTGAATCTGAAATTTTAAGGCAACAAAGTCAAAGTGAAAATCTAGATGGCATGATTAACTGTTCCAATATAAGTTAAAGCTTGAAATTCACTTTTCAAATTTTGGGCAACAATGGCAAATTGAAAATAGTCTCTAATGCAGCCACATTTTTCAACCTAGAATTTTAAATTCACTCTCAGGATTGTTCATTAATCTTTGAATTTTCGCAAATCAAAAATGTACGGAAAAACTGAAGAATCTCCAAACTAGTCATGGACACAACTTTCAGCTTTGCCATTCCGATTTAATCGTGAACATTCTGAGTTTAGTATTAACACTGTGTGTGCTTACTCTAAATACCTGGCGATTCACACTGTAGTGAATAACCTTGAAAATGTTTATTCTTAGTGCATATGAATAAAGCATTTAAAGAAAATATGCAGTTACTATTTTAAGTCCTAGAAGCATTTGATTGGATGGCTATCAACATGATTGACCAATTCACTGCGTCTCCTAGATTCGCCAAAAAATGTAGTCCGAGAAATATTTTTTAATACATTATACATATCTTCCTGCTGCTTCTGCTAATACACTGCAGTCAGAAGCTTATTATTCTGATCTATGGGATTTTTATTCCCATAAACCTCTCTCTGGCATGGATTTATGAGACATAAACATTAACATCAGCTGTACTTCTCAACACATAGAACGAGTGGAATCGCTGATTGAGCTTATAGCTGATATCAGCCTTTTCACAGCCTGTTCACAGTTTTGGGGCAACACTTTCCTGAGCTGCTGAGTACATCTGCGCACAGTCATGGTTTGGGCTGAGTTAAAGACCTCTGTAATGCGTCTCTGCAAGGTGCGTCAGGTTGGACAGATCATAAACAGGAAGACAGTCCTCAACTGGCATCACTGATGCAGGGGGCAGTCTTATAACTGCAGCAATAAATGCAAATTCCAGTACCTGCAAGCAGTTATGTACAGAGCACTGGCGTACTTACCATGGTTTCAGGGGACGCAGCTGCGACTGGGCCCCTCACTCTGGGGAGAGTTGGGGAGAGAGTATGCACACAGGGAGGGGAGGGGGAGAAATGGAGGGTATGGGACACCTGGAGGGGGGAGAAACGGAGGGTATGAGACACCAGAGGGGAGGGGGGAGAGAGGGAGACATGGTACACAGGGAGGGCAGGGGGGGGAGAGGGAACAATGGTACACAGAGATGGGAGGGGTAGAGAAAGAACAATGGGACACAGAGAGGGGAGGGGAGGGGGAGAAATTGATGGTATGGGACACCTGGAGGAGAGGGAGAAATGAGACACGGGGAGAGAGAACAATGGGACACATGGAGGGGAGAGAGGGAGTGGATGGGACACAGGAAGGAGATGGGGAAATGGAGGGTACAGGACACGGGGGAGGGATATGGAGGGTATGGGACACCTTGAGGGAAGGGGGGAGAGAGGGAGAAATGGGATACAGGGAGGAGAGAGGGAACATTTGGACACATGGAGGGGAGAGAGGGAGGGTATGGGACACAGGGAGTGGAGAAGGAGAAACGGAACACATGGAGGGTCTGGAAGGGAGTAGGGTATGAGAAACATGGAGGGGTTAAGGGGAGAGGGAATGGGACACATGAAGGGGCTGGAGGAGGAGGAGCCTATGGGACACATGGAGGGGCTGTGGGGCAGAGGGAATGAGGCACATGGGGGGGCCTGGGCGCGGAAAGGAGACACCGAGGAGGGAGGGTGAGACATATGGAAGAGCGGCCGCACCGGGCCCAGTGGATTCTAGTTACACCTCTGGTACAGAGAGACTGGGACCAGAGCACTCAATATGCAACACCAGCTATGCAACAAGCACATACTGTTTTAGTGTTTAAAATGACTCTTTACCACAAGTTGTCAGCAGTGGCGTACATACCAGGGTCGCAGGGGTCGCGGCTGCGACCGGGCCCGGCCCATCAGGGGGCCCGGCCCATCAGGGGGCCCGACCGCCCCTGCGACCCGGTATGTACCCACAGGGCCAGCCTCTTCCCCTGGGGGGCCCAGGAGCCGACCACCCCAGGCCCCCCGAGTCATCTTCCGGCGCCGGCATCCCTACGGGCGCGCGAGGGAGCTGAAGAGGAAGCACTGAGTGCTCCCTCGCGCGCGCGCCTGCCTGCCCGACCGGCCACCCGCCCAGGAGCCCAGCAGCACCACTGGACCCCAGGGAATCCCCCCAGCACTCCAAAAGGTAAGGAGGCTGGGGGGGATTACATTTAAAAAAAAACACCAAAAGTTAGTGTGAGTGTTAGAGTGAGTGTGAGTGTTAGTGTGTGTGTCTTACTGAGTGTGTGTGTGTGTGTGTTAGTGAGTCTGTTTGATGTCTGTTAGTGAGTTTGTGTTTGTCAATGAGAGTGTATGTTTTGTAAGTGAGTGTGTATGTATGTCTGTCGCTGACTGTGTTTCTGTCAGTAAATGTGTGTGTCTGTTAGCTAGTGTGTATGCGTCTGTAAGTGTGTGTGTGTGTGTGTCTTCAGCACTTACCTTTCTCCAGCGCCGGACTCCCTTGGCGCTGGGGATCCCTCAGCCTCTCAGCTCCGAATGCGACCGCGCACGCATTCAAACCGCCCATAGGAAAGCATTACTCAATGCTTTCCTATGGACGTTCAGTGTGCTCCTCTAGCGGCTGTCAGTGAGACAGCCACTAGAGGCTGGATTAACCCTCAGTGAAACATAGCAGTTTCTCTGAAACTGCTATGTTTTCAGCTGCAGGGTTAAAACTAGAGGGACCTGACACCCAGACAACTTCATTGAGCTGATGTGATCTGGGTGTCTGTAGTGGTCCTTTAAAGGACCACTATAGTGCCAGGAAAACATACTCGTTTTCCTGGCACTATAGTGCCCTGAGGGTGCCCCCACCCTCAGGGACCCCCTCCCGCCCGGCTCTGGAAAGGGGAAAAGGGGTTAAACTTACCTTTTTCCAGCGCTGGGCGGAGAGCTCTCCTCCTCCGATCCTCCTCTTTCCTCCCCGTCGGCTGAATGCGCACGCGCGGCAAGAGCTGCGCGCGCATTCAGCCGGTCACATAGGAAAGCATTCATAATGCTTTCCTATGGACGCTGGCGTGCTCTCACTGTGAAAATCACAGTGAGAAGCACGCAAGCGCCTCTAGTGGCTGTCAATGAGACAGCCACTAGAGGAAATAGGGGAAGGCTTAACCCATTCATAAACATAGCAGTTTCTCTGAAACTGCTCTGTTTATGAAAAAATGGGTTAACCCTAGCTGGACCTGGCACCCAGACCACTTCATTAAGCTGAAGTGGTCTGGGTGCCTAGAGTGGTCCTTTAAGTGTGTGTGCATCTGCATGCACTGGCGTACATACCGCGGTCGCAGGGGTCGCAGCCCTGTAACCCCTGCGACCAGGTGCCCACCGCCATGTGTTGCGGCCTAGCCCGCGCGCGGGGGGGGGGGCCACGGATCAATTTTCGCACCGGGGCCCCATGGGTCATGTGTACGCCACTGGTTGTCAGATACAATCGGGTTAATCAGTCAGTTACTTTCTGCACAGATATAAAAGAACATTTTGTACACTCCTGGATTTGAAATTCAGCATATCGGTCCATGGAGTAAACTGTACTTTTTTCATATAACTATTGCTCAGCATTTATAATTCTCAGATGACTGAAACAAGCAATATAAACCACAGACTTTTGCAGTGGAAAATTAATAACTCTTTATTTCCTTTGAGAATGATGGAATCCAAGAAATCTACCATCCAGTTAGTGTTTGGTGTTTGTTCCAAACCCAATCTTTCATCTCATAGATTGAAACCTCTGTTTGCTTTCACTCATTAGAACCTATTTTAATTCTTGTATAAAGTTATTGAGTAATTTTTCCATTGAATTATCATTTTGCTTCTTAATATTATTTTTAGGAAGGCATGCAGATTTTGAGCTGTCAGATTTGATTATTATTATTATTATTATTTTAATATTTATATAGCGCCAGCAAATTCCGTAGCACTGTACAATGGGTGCCTGTCTAGTGGATTATCACAATTAAAGTGGTGTTTTATTATTTATTTTCCTTTTTTTAATTATTTTATACGGGTATAATTTATTCTAGTTTGCAGGACAATTTGTTGCTTTATCATGTGTATGTTTTTTTTGTTTTTTTTCTTGAGCTGTCCACCCATTTTTCTTCTTTAAAACCTTCTTCTTCAAAAGGTTTGCTCAGGACTGAAAAATCTTGTAATTTATGGTATACTATAAATTTCTGTTAAAAAGCCGTTCTATATTCTTATTTTCGGGATTCCTTTCTTATGTATCTGCTTTGTCCTGAGTAAATGAAGAATTGGAAAAGAAAATGGTGTTTTAAAAATCTGAACGGCTGTTAAAGCCCAAGCATTATACAATGTTCCATTTAACAGGGGTCTCACATAATATTAGAGCAGCTTGATGATCAGACCGTATAGCAGCCCTCCCTACAGTCCCGTTTTTGGCAGGACAGTTCCAATTTCGCTTTAGTTCTTTGGCGTCCTACATCTGGAACTATACCCGGACAGCACCACACGACAGCATCATTAAATGCATTCAGCAGCGCCCCTGCATGGTCCAGAAATTTGGGGACCAGCCAGACCGCCTGTCAGTGGGCGGACTAGCCTCTTTTCAAGCAGATCGACCCACTATGGGTATCATTAGTGACTTGAGCCACTGGCGACTCCCCCTCAGTGCCCCGTCCACCCCGTACCCCATTCTTTTCTCCTGCTTGTTGGGTAGTATGTAATAGTGAATGTATTCACTACCCCAGTCTGCCACCTTGTAGAGAGAGAAAAGCTGCTTTCAGCATTTGCCAAACTATAAGCACATTTTGGTTAAACAAACCAACTAATTTTTTTGTGTCTTGATTAGATATCATATAATGATTAGATATCATATAATCCCTTTTGATTAAGCTCTTTTGAAGTAATAAGCTAGTCCTTAAATAATAGCTATATAATACTCTATTATTAATAGTACCACAATAGGAAGGAATGCAGAACCAATATTGGGTTAATGTCTTCCAAGTGTAAATGTTTTATGGCATACATAGGGGCTCGTGTCTTATGCACAATCAAAAACATATTAACAGCAAAGATCCATATCATAATGGTTTTCTTTATCCTGCGCTTGTGTCAGTCACAATCTATAGTCCAATCAGCAATGTAAGCACATTGTTCTTGATCACAAAATGCGTAAAAAAAAACAACATTTCAACTCAGCAAAAAAGGGACACTTTCATTTCAGGAGGAATTGGCTGGGGAAGTGGCCAAAGTTGTTCTACGTAGATATTTATTAGGCTGACTTCATAAAAACTGCCGCAATTGTAATTTAGAAGAAGCCCAAACTATCTTATTTACACAGACTGATTTCTAAATACCGTACCTTTATTTTACTGTGAGTTTGATAGTTGTTAAGCGTTATGCCCTCGTATAGATAAAGACACACACACGTGATGACTTTTTTGACCGTTAATTAGATAAAATGAATTGCAGAATAGAATGGCACTGTGTCATCTTACAAATGTGTCCCTTTAAATAATTTTAATGTTGTTTATAAGGTAATAGTCCACCTATATGTTTTTTCAAGGCAATGTGTTATCTGCGTTAAGCAGATACCACGAGTAACCTTTATATAGTTACCAATTATTTTAATTTTAATGAAGGAAAAAAGAAACATCGTAACTGCCCTGGGGTAGAAAGACAGATTATTAAAAAAACTAGGATACTAATCAGAGGAGACAAGGAAGTGATGGTTGTGATTGTGGAGAAATAGAAGTTCTCATTACCAAAAAAAAGATACTAACCATAAACCTCATTGCATTTAGTTTCCTTCATTTATACAATTAATGTGTTCCAAATCTTAACTCCACCATCTGATGAACATTTCTCCCAAAATAATAATATGAGGCGCATTACTATTATCGTCGTATTGAACTTTTAAATTATTTTCTAAATTACTTGTTTTATTGCAGTTTTTGTAGTAGGGGGAGATGCACAGAAATAGCATTCATCGCCAGCAGAGAGAGAATAAAAAACATGTTAAAAAAGAAGTCAGAAAAATGAAAAAAAGAAGGATGTCGACAAAAAAGATTTTAAAAGGAGGGATATCCCTACTTGATATCCACTGTTCAGGTCTGTAGGGTAAGAACATATCAGGCAAAGTAACATTAATCAGAAGAAGTTAATTCTGAGATTTGACTAGGGCTGCCAGAGAACCAGAGAGGAGTCCAGCTTGTCATGACATGAGTTCCTTCACTATAAGCAAGTCTTATAACTGCTATGAATGAAGGAGGAAAGTGAAAACCAGTGCTATGGGTAAATGTGATGACGTTCATACAGTCTGTGCTATAAAATAACACTCATAAAAAATATTGATTGAACCTTTTAAAAAATGTTTATATAGTACACTGTATACAGTACAGATAGTTTGTAGTACACTGGAATGCACATTTTCCCACCATTTGCTTCACAGATTCAGTAAAAAGAAGTAAACAAAACAGAAAAAAAATAAGTTTTAAAATTGTATAAATGTATTTTTTTTTTTTTTTACTGCTTCTCCATTTTTCTCCTCTATTGGTTACTTCTCACTTGCTAAAATCTACATTTAGTGGCAAACTTACCTTTCTTTAATCGATTCTTCTTCTGTGCCTCTAGTTTTCTTTAAATTATAAGACAAAGTAGGGACTATTTGTCTTATGGCGGTTTCATACGCCTGACCATCTATGACCAGCGTAGGAGCAAAGTGTGCTCAGTTTCTTGTGGTCATAGACATTTCCCCACAATTCTCACCTTTGATCCTTGATCTCGCAATGCTTCCTGTCAGTATTCCCGAACGTCCTGTCACTTAGACAGAACGCTGGCGAAACTACCAAATTTCGTCCTAACAGAATGAGAACAGTTTCTCTATTCGTGTTAGGACACAATTCTAATGAATGAAATTCCGATCCAATTCGTGCCATGGCTGCATCTTGCAACCGCTTAGTAAATAACTCCCTAATTTCCATGGTATTAGGGAGCTATCTACCAAAAGGCTAAAAGACCTAAATTGGTCTTTCAGCCAAATTTACTAATACTAAGTAAAGATTACTTAGTGTTAGTAAATTCTGCTCCTATTCACTATACCGCGAGTAGGGCCATGTCTAGTAAACAGTGAGCAGCCAGTGGCCTCGCCTGTTAAAAAACAAAAACAAACCATATGAGCCCCCATCCGTGAGTGGGGGCTCTTAAACTGAATGGGGGACCTATTGCCCCCCCTAACTGACAATGCAGGGGGACACTGTGGCAGAACCAACCTCACCACTGGCCACTGGAGGAGCCTGGTCGCCTGCCTCCTGCCACTGGACTATGGCCCCATGTTTAACACTGTTCTTTTTCCCTACATAGAGGCTGGTTCGTGCCTTTCTGCGGACTGTTAAAGCCATGCTACCCCAGATAGCTATGCCATGGAGCCCAGCCGTACTGAAAGACTGTATGAAATACTTTGGCTCCATGGCGATTGAACTGTATGTATGTGATCTGAGCGCCATCCGGTAGTAATGGGCGCTCAGATCTAAGCTATCTCCGACTGCCAGGAGTGTAAACTGTTCGTATGTTTTTTCCTGTTCGGCTGTTTACAGCATTCGTGTGTTTCCTTTTCGGGAGATTGCTGAATTCATGTGTTTGCAGTTCGGGAGATTGGTGAATTCATGTGTTTGCAGTTTGGGAGATTGGTGATTGCAGTAGCTGTCTGTGCATCTGAAAAGGGGAATATCGCCTAAACGTTTTTTGATCTCTTGTGTGCAAAACAGTCCGTTACAGACACCTTGTCCTTCCCCTTAGCTCCCACCCCTGAGTGGCGGGTGGAGGCCTTAAATGACAATGGGGGGACCAATCGTCCTCCCCTGGCCTCCACCTCTGAGTGGCTGGTGGGGGCCCTAAATGAAAATGGAGGGGACCTATTGTCTTCCCCCCCGGACCCCACCCATGTCTTCCATGTAAATACCCCCCCAGGTGACTAGGGGTCCCCAAGTTCCTAGTCACCCCTCCACCCAAAAAAAATTTAATAAAGAACTACCTACCCCCCTTACCCTAAAAATAGCAAGGGTGGGGGACAATAAAACTAAACCCTGAAAATAAAAAATAACTTACCATTCGATGTCTTCCTTTTTCTAAAATCTTATTTATTCATTCCCAAAAAAGGCCAAATAAAAATTCATAATAGCTGTCGAACTTTGAAAATAAAATAAAAAAAATCAGAGGTCAAAAAAAAAAAATCAGAGGAAAAAAACTAGGTCCCCCCTTATTGTAATTTAGAGCACCCACCCACCGCTCATGGTTGGGGGCCAGGGAGAGGACAATAGGTTCCCCCCACCCCCATTTTCATTTAGGGCCCCAACCCGCCACTCATGGGCGATGGGTAGGGGCCAAGTGCGACCCTATGTCCCCTGTATGTCCCCCGTTTACTTTTAAACCCCCCCAATTGCGGGGCACGGGTGGACACTATGTCCCCCCTGCTAGTTAATAGATGCTCCACCATGGGGGCATTTGTTAGGGGGGTGGGCTTTTTTCTTTTTTACAACTGTTTAGCAGGCATGCCCCTACTCACGGCATAGCGAGTAGGGGCATTAGGAAGATTTTAATCTCCCTTCTGCTATTATGGGGGTAATATTGACCCCCATAGAGTGAGTGAGGACATGGGGGGTTAGGAAGTGATGGGGAGCACTGCTTCCTGCTGCTTCTATTTTTACATATTACAAGGAGGGAGCTGCACACCGGTAGCTCCCTTCTTGTAATAAACTGAACGAAGGAAGGAAGAGGTCTTCGTTCATTCATTTGAAATATCTATTCATTTATTCGTCTTTCTGGCGAATGAATGAATAGATGAAATTCCCGTTCGCATGCCCAAGTGTTTAACTGGGCTTTGGCGGGAATTTCACAGCACTATCTAGTGTGGCCAGATGACATGTCCCACAGGGCCTTCATCTACCACACAAAGATGGCGGCGTCCAGGCCCTAGGTCTGGGCACAAAATGATGCAAAAATAGGTAACATGGGGGACTAAGTGGCATTTGGGGGTGACTAGGGGGACAATTAGATATAGTGGAATCGGGAGTGGGGAGGGTAACCAGCATGCCCACACTGCCAGCCCCCAAACCTGCCCTGTGCACTAGCCCTCTCCCTTTCCCTTTCCTCCCAACTTTCCCCTCCCAATTCTTTTTTTTCCCTCCCCTCCCCCCCATGCTCACCCCTAGCCAGACCCGTGGACGCAGCCTGGGGGGAGCAGCCATGCCCTGGGAAACTATGAGGATGGACAAGAGACCCGGGAGGGTGCTCCCTCCCTGGACCAACACGGCACAGACAACTGGCCAGTTACATTTAAGGACCCATCGGTACTCGGCAATATGATCTGTGCGCTATTTTTCTGCCCCTGAGCCGTGTTTTAAACCCACCTGCATCAGCTGGAAGGGGTCTGCGCATCTCAGCTTACCTAGTTATTTTCTACATGGATACCTGCGTGTACCGACTTACTCTGTTGTTACCTTGAACAGTGCTTGCGAGCTTGCGGACCCGATGTATATAATATCTACCATTACCGGTACCTGTGTGTACCATTATTGAGTCCATAAAGGACATACAAAAGCGACTTACTACAAAAAACAAAACCTTAATAAAATTAGATTGAAAAAAAAAATGCTGCTTCTAATAAATAGCAATGCTTGCATTTTGGCTGAAAATACACCTTTAGTGGCTGTTGTTTTTTGAAGGACTTTATGTCCAGAGTCGCCACACAGCTAATTTTTCTCGTAGAGAAGTATCTGGTTGAACAAACATTATCAAGATTGCAGCTGCTACAATGAGTCAGTCCTGATGCTGGAATAAAGGCTGGTTTAATCATTAAAAAAAGTGGGGATCAATAGTAAAAAAATATATATATATTTATTTTTAAAGTGCTCCTCTAATTCACGCTTGCTGAATATGTCTTGATGTATGCATTCTGAGCGATAGCGAAGTAACAGATAATCACTGTTTACAGGCTGCAGACATGAACAGCCGTTTGTCAACTGCATTGGTGTGAGCGACCACATGGTGTCATCTGGGTTTGATGAAGGTTGTAGGTTTTCACTGCCATTATATATCTAGATATGTGTGTATACATGTATCTGTGTACTGGTGAATGTTTATGTATGGGTATGTATACACATATATATATATGTAGAACCCATGTGTGAAAAATTAAGTACACCTTATGATTTAATAGCTCTGCAACAAACACTTGCAGTAGTTGTTTTCTGTATGACTTTATTAGTGTCTCACATTGTTTTGGAGGAATTAAGGCCCACTCTTACAACGTTGCATCAATTCCTTGAGGTTTGCTGACATTTTGTTTGTGTTTTGAGGTCTGCACTTGGACTGGGCCTTGATTCTTTTCTTTTTCTGAAATAGTAGTAATAATGCTTTTTGAGCAGCAAAAAAACAGTAATTGGCTGCAGTTAAGGCAGATCAAATTAAATGATATTAAGGGAAAGCTTGAAAGGTAATAGTAACAAAGTCAAAATTCAGCTGACTTTTTGTACAAAGACAGCTTCTCATTATCTGAGAACACTGGGCAGTTTTCTGGGAGGGTTCCTCTACTTTAATGCCAAGATTCTGTTGTAGATTTGCTGGTGTGTCTTTGGGATCATTGTCCTGTTGCATGACCTAATTTTGGCCAAACTTTAGCTATCGGACAGATGGCCTCACATTTGACTCTACCACTGTGCTTCACAGTTAGTATTAGGTGTCTCTGCTAATATGCTGTGTTTGGTTTTACCAAATGTAGTGCAGTGCATTGTGGCAAACATCTCCATTTTGGTTTTGTCTGTCCAAAGGACACTGTTCGACAAGTCTTGTGGTTTCTGAGATGCAACTTAGCCATGTTCTTTTCAGAGAGAATAGGCTTTCACTTGGCAACCCTTCCAAACAAACCATACTTGGTCAGTATTTTTCTAATTGTACTTCAAGAACTTTAACATAGCATGCTAACTGAGGCCTGTAGAGTCTGATGTAACTCTTGTTTATTTTGTCATTTCTCTGAGCATTACAAGGTCTGACCTTGGGGTAAAATTGCTGGGATGTCCAAGCCTGGGATGATTGGCAATAAGGAAAAGGCAGAGTGCCACCCTCAGTGTACAGAAGTGAACCACATTAGATCCAATCTCTTAAGAGCTCTGATGAATGTGAGTGCACACACTGATATATTTTTTTTTTAATTTATTGTAGCTTAAAGCAGTATTACACTATTTACATTTTTTGGGGGGGCTCATGAGATTTATTTGACACTCATCATATATAAGGGTAAATTTACTTGATCTTTATTGTATACTTTATATATACTGTGGTGTGTCAGGAAAACCCTACAGCTGCTTGCTTTTTATTGGTGATCAACATATAGAAAACACTCTCCACACTTTTTTTCAGCACCTTAATTCATAAATTCACAAAAGAGAATTTCTAGATTTATTTAAATTTTTCACTCAGGTCTGAGAAAGATATGTTTGTTAAATATAGGAGATCAGTAGATATAGTATTATAAATCCTGGGAAATAATAGCTCCTAGTTAACACCTCCATATCCTAATACACCAGCCTTAACCCTTACTCTACTCTAACACTAACCTTTAATCCCTACAGTATCCTAACACATACACTGCCCCTAATCCTAACCCATGCACTACTCTAAAACGCAGACTATCCTTTAATCCCTACACTATCCTAACACATACACTGCCCCTAATCCTAACCCATGCACTACTCTAAAACGCAGACTATCCTTTAATCCCTACACTATCCTAACACATACACTGCCCCTAATCCTAACCCATGCACTACTCTAAAATGCAGACTATCCTTTAACCCCTACACTACCATAATACTAACCCACTGCATGGATTAGAGGAACATAATGCCATTTTGGATTTTTTGAAACTTTCGCTAAAAATGTATAAATTTGCAGGGTTATTTACTAAATGAGAATTCAAGGTGAATTCAAAGTGAATTTCAAATTTAATGTCAAAATAGTATAATAAATAATTTACAATATTTTATTGATAAATAATAATAATGAATAATCTTGAAAAAATATCTTGCTCAACAATGCTTCCAGTTAAACTACTATGCCTTAAAATCAACATTCACTTCAAATTCACTGTGTTTCCTCTCGTTGGTGAGTACACCTTTTGTTCTCCTAAGGACCTGAATGTTGTTGCCTTTTTTCCGTTGACAAACAGAACAAGATTGAGTATGCCAGGTAAGTGATTGTAAGTGTTGGTACCATAAGTTGTAATATGCATTAACCTTGTCCAGGTACCTAGGGTGTTATTTTAAAAGCAACGTTGATTTATCTTGGCATTAAAGTAGAGGAACCTTCCCAGAAAACTGCCCAGTGTTCTCAGATAATGAGAAACTGTCTTTGTACAAAAAGCCCGCTGAATATTGACTTTGTGAGTATTACCTGTCAAGCTTTCCCTTAATATCATTTAATTTGATCTGCCTTAACTGCAGCCAATGACTGTTTTATTTGCTGCTCAAAAAGCATTATTACTACTATTTCAGACTTGCCAACATCGGAAGGTATCAAGCTTGGATGGGATATTCATATAACACCATATCTTTCACTATAAAATTATTGTCATTAAAGGAGAGCCGTCAATTCCCTAAACATTACACCATTTAAGAAAATCACCTGTTACTTGTGTTAACTGTTTTTCACATGATGCTAAATTTTCTTTTAATTATAGATTTAAGATTTAGCAATTGACATCAGAATCCAGTTAAGTCTTGGGACAGCCAGGGCACAAACTGAATTTAAAGGAGTGAAACATATATATTTTTTCAATATTCTCCTCCTCTTTCTATGCTGACTGACAGGTCCAACTGCTGTTTTTATAATAAAAATTACATATATTCCTTGAATAAAGGGCACAATCACAAATGTATATGAAAAAGATTTTTATTAAATGGGTCACAGTAACAGGCTCTCTCATTAATTGTATCACAGGCTCCCTTTATAAAGGCATTTTGCCAAAACGGTTATTGGTGGCCTCTTGTCCTTCTTCTCACTAGGTCTGGTATGCTTTTCTTTTTTTTGTATCTATATTCATTTATTGGTTTGTAAAATGTGGTATCTCTTATAGCGATTTTGTATACCTGTATCCAGTGATGCATGTATTATGTAGTCTGTCTATATTTAATTGCAGAACTTGTAGCTATTGCATTGCATTTTCCATTTGACATTGTGTGTCTTTTTCATTCATTGATACAATTAATGAGATAGCCGATTACTGTGACCCATTTAATAAAAATCATATTTCATATACATTTGTGGTTGTGCCCCCTGTTCAAGGAATATATGTAACTTTTTTGGCCATTAGGAATATGGCCTTATACGAGTGAGCATCCAGTATTAGTTTTTTTTTGGATACCTTTTGTTCCTTATCAGCATTTTGAGTGTGCCTAACTGTTTTAATTTTCATTATTTATAATAAAAATTGACAGTGAAGATGGATGTTCTTGATTTGATAAAGGAAGGTAAATATTGTTGTATGCATTTTTTACTTTTCAAACCTCACAAACACATATTTCTTAAATATAGGGAATAAGTAAATAATATTACAAAATATTGGGAGTGACCCAGTCTTAATGTTTCAGGGGACTGAAGTTAGTCCCCTTTCTCTTTAATCATTTGAGGGGGGATTCTCCTGTTTCGGACGTTGTTTGTACCATGCTTATAACTGCATATAACATCTCAATAAAATGTTAATTACAAAAAATCTTGAGTGACACTTACTCTTTAATTTCACACTCTCAGAAGATGTTGTATATTTGCTAATTGAGTAGTATCCAACCAATACATCAAGGAATAGAATGTTGGCACATTAGATTGTACTCCACATTGCTTTTCATGTTAGATATCATGTGCCATATATACCATTTTGGTGTTACAGCTAACATATATGACTTTCTTTTCCTTGTTTCTTAAGAAATTATGTTTATGGACACGCACAATCTCCGAACAACGGTTACTCATTGTGAGGAACTGACTCTGCTGGGTTTCGAACCCTGGTTTACATGGTGCTAAACCTTTTCCTTACCAGTACACCAGCCTGCCTTTTGCAAATTTACCTGAGATCTTATACCATTGCTTGTAGAGTCAAGATTATCAGTGACAACTCTCTTCAGCTGTGTCTGGTCAGGTGTCTGGTTCTTGGCCTATAAAAGCCACTTCCTGTCTCTGTACCTTTGCCAGATTATTGTGGTTCCTGTACTCTCTAATCAAGCGTGTTCCTGTTTCTCCTTCCTGTTGCTGAATTTGGACTGTTTTGACTTTGCTGCTTCTCCTTCCCACTGACCTCGGCTTGCCTCACTACGATTATCATCTTTCTGTTCCAGTCTCCCATCTCTGCTTAAGACCAGAAGGCCACTCAAGGCTCAGGGGCTCAACCACCTGGGTAACGAGTGGCTACCTCTGGCAGAAAACATTGCTGATCTGGCTACTGGACTCCAAAACTTTGTAACATCAATATCATTACACTCATTTTCACACCAGATTTATAAGAAAGTTTGGATTGCAACCATGACTACTGGATGCCATTAATAAATAACTGTTTGAAATCATTATTTTCAGTAGTTGATGCCCTTCGAAGTATAAGCCGCACTCACAATTATTTAAATCTATATGCACATTTTTCACAATTATAGAACCTATATATAATCAAATATTATTTTCTTGATTTCATAAAACTCAGAATTACATCCAATGCCAAACACATTATTAGTCATTATCCTAATCACAGTTCATTGTTTTTGTGATTTTTTTTTTTCTGTATTTCGATTTGAGAACATCTTTCTGCCATTCATAAAAAATAACTCTCTAACAAATATTGCTTTCTCCAGTTCTGCTGCTCCAAAAACAACTAATTTATGTAGTAGTTCCAGTAAGATCTCCGTACAGGTAGAACCTACTAAACAAGTTAACTCAATAATACAATACGATGTAATGCATGTTTCTCCTATTTCCTGAGATTAGTTTACTATTTACTAATGAAGCAACAGATTCTATAGGATTTAAAAGGCTCACAACTATCCTGCTTTTGTTCTGCTTTTGGCAGGACAGTCCTGCTTTCATGGTCATAATTCGCCATCCTTATTAAGACGTACGTAGGACCATGCACAAGGACTGACTTCTAGACTATATGTCTATTTCTAATCCACTTTAAAAAAATTACACCACTCACGATCTTTAATACATTGATATACATGTTTCAGTTCTTGCACTGACTCATTGAAGAAGCTTATCCCTGCAGTCAGAGAACTTCCAATGGGGCAGACAACAAACCGACCAATGTTCAGTGCAACACATTGGTGAAATATGATGCGGTAATGTTAAATTCTTCCCTTTTTTAGTTGATATTGAAATATTAGCCATATTAGTCCAGTGATGCAAATGTAGAATAACAGAAATTCAAAGCATGTTATAATGCTTTGGACTATCAGGATTTTGGAAAGACAAGCTTTCGGGAGATTCTCCTTTTATCAAATCTAAAGCATTTCTAAACAAAATAACACATGCAATTCAAACCAAACCAGAGTTGTGCTTTTTTTTAACTTGGTTGTAAGAATCTGTTGCTTTTCACCTGTGTTTCTTCTGATTTTCTTATAGCTTAGCTTTATTAAAGGGTCTGTATGTGGTATCTTCCTTACCAATATATATATTATTTTACATTTTTTAGTTCTAACGAAAGATCTGCCATGTGCAGGTCTGGCATACAGAAAAGTAAGTTTTTTTTCTTTTTAAAGACTGAGAATCTCTGATGTATCACTTAATTTTCTAACCTAATTGTCCAAGAACAATGATGGATAATTTAATTGGTGTTCGATATAATGGGATTTAAATAATACACGGTTCATCCATCCACACCTGCTTTCAATATTTTCGTTTAGTTTCTGTCTGAAACTCCAAATCTTTTCACACATCTTCTATTGTATTTCGCTGCAGACTCTGATGAGGTCTTTTATTAGATGGTTTGAATAGATCCTTCTAAGTCCTGCTTTGAAAGTATCCTAACTTCGCAGTGTGAAATCACTTTGTAGAAAATGACTTAGATCTAATCTTCACCTAATCTACTTGTTGTTTTCTCATTTTTGTTTCTCTCTGTCCAAGCACAAAAATGTTCAGTTCACACAAAATAGATTAATATTTTTGCTGTTAATTTTGTTGTGCATTTTATCTTTGAATCAAAGGCTTTATTTTACTATATTAGTTGGCATAACACAATGGTTAAAGTGGCAGAAACGTATTGCAGCTTTTAATGATTTTATCGAAAGAATAGTTAGAATAAAATATATACGTTAAACATTGCTAAACAGACGTGTATTTGCAGACACATACTATGTTACAGAGTGCTGATGCAGATCTGATCAAAGAAGAGGCAGTGTTTACATTGCTGCCTAGTAACAACTCAAGTGACTGTCACTCAGACCGCCACTAGAGGTGCTTCCTATCTCAGTGCTACACAGTTTGCAGCACCTACATTCAGCTTCTCTACGCTTTGCATAAGGACTCTGAATGTTCCTTATAGAGATGCATTCAATTCAATGCATCTCTGCGAGGAGATGCTGATTAGGCAGGGCAACATTTTGCCGTGCATGCGCAATAGCCTGCAAATGCTTTCCTATGGGATGGCATGGAAGCAGAGCCAAGGAGTGAAATTTTTTTTCAGTTTAAGCACCTTTCCAATGCGCTCTAAGGGGGGGGGGGAGGGGACACACCTAAATAATACAGGTGATACACTATGGTGTTAAACATACAGGTGATACTCGAAAAATTAGAATATCATGCAAAAGTTCATTTATTTCAGTAATGCAACGTAAAAGGGGAAACTAATAAATGAGATAGACGCATTACATGCAAAGCAAGATAGTTCAAGCTGTGATTTGTCATAAGTGCGATGATTATGGCTTACAGCTCATGAAAACCCCAAATCCACAATCTCAGTAAATTAGAATATTACATGCAATCTATAAAACAAAGAGTGTACATAGAACAATATCGGATCTCTGAAAAGTATAAGCATGTATATGGACTCAGTACTTGGTTTGGGCCCCTTTTGCAGCAATTACTGCCTCAATGCTGCGTGGCATGGAAGCTATCAGCCTGTGGCACTGCTGAGGTGTTATGGAAGACCAGGATGCTTCAATAGAGGCTTTCAGCTCTTCTGCATTGTTCGGTCTCATGTCTCTCATCTTTCTCTTGGCAATGCCCCATAGGTCAGGCGAGTTTGCTGGCCAATCAAGAACAGTAATCCCACGGTCATTGAGCCAGGCTTTGGTGGTTTTGGCAGTGTGGGCAGGTGCCAAGTCCTACTGGAAAAGGAAGTCAGCATCCCCATAAACCTTGTCTGCGGAAGGAAGCATGAAGTGTTGCAAAATCTCCTGGTAGATGACTGCGTTGACCCAGGACTTAATGAAGCACAGTGGACCAACACCAGCAGATGACATGGCTCCCCAAATCAACACAGACTGTGGAAACTTCACACTGGACTTCAAGCATCTTGCAGTTTGTGCCTCTCCATTCTTCCTCCAGACTCTGGGTCCTTGGTCTCCAAATCAGATGCAAAAGTTGCTCTCATCAGAAAAGAGGACTTTGGACCACTGAGCAACAGACCAGGTCTGTTTATCTTTAGCCCAGGTAAGACTCTTCTGATGTTGTTTGTTGTTCAGGAGCGGCTTGGCAAGAGGAATACGACATCTGAAGCCCATGTCCAGGATCCAGGACACTTTTCCCATCCACATAACTTTCTATTAACGTGCTTTGATACAGCACTTTGGGAACATCCAACTTCCTTCACAATTACCTTTTGAGGCTTTCCCTCCTTATGGAGGGTGTCAATGCTGGTTTTCTGCACAACTGTCAGGTCAGCAGTCTTCCCCATGATTGTGATTCCTACTGAACCAGACTGAGAGACCATTTAAAGGCTCAGAAACCCTTTGCAGGTGTTATGGCTTACTTAGCTGATTAGAGTGGGACACTGTGAGCCTAGAATATTGCACCTTTTCACAATATTCTAATTTACTGAGATTGTGGATTTGGGGTTTTCATGAGCTGTAAGCCATAATCATTGCACTTATGACAAATCACGGCTTGAACTATCTTGCTTTGCATGTAATGCGTCTATCTCATTTATTAGTTTCCCCTTTTACGTTGCATTACTGAAATAAATGAACTTTTGCACGATATTCTAATTTTTGGAGTATCACCTGTATGTTTAACACCATAGTGTCAGGAATACATGTTTGTATTCCTGACACTATAGTGTTCTTTTAACCAATACCTCAAAATTGTCAAGGTGCTGACATTTGGACAATTTTAAGTGAATAATGTTACACAGAAAAATGATTTGAAAAATGTGGATTTGATAACTGTTGACCAATACAATTTGAAAGTGTGAAAACTCTAGTGATCAGTTACCAACAACAGATTGTAGAGTACACTAAAACGTCAAAGGTTTACTATTTTGTTCTTTACCCTTTGCCTTTTTAAAAAAATATATTTTTTTAAGTTTTTTGTCAGAGGTGATAACAAGAAGATAAAAGTAATCAGGAGCTTGTACAATGTAACAAAGAACCGAATAGCTTAGCTTCTAATATAAATTACTATCTCTATAGGAAAGGCAGTAGGGAATATGGGATTTCTAAGGCATCACCCATTATGCGTTGTGAAATTATTTATACTGATGGTAGTGTGCATTTTTCTTCACAAATTTCTGAAGCTGTGGCTATATATGCTTTTGGGCTTTTTGTTAATAATTTATTTAATTTTCATTTGTTAACTCAAACAAATCCTAAACCGTTGGACCTGGAGAGATCCATTACAAGGTGTGCCAGCGACGTGGTGTTCAGAGTCCTTAAAGGGAGGACTAGGAATACAAAGTCCCTCGGCACTGGGTCGGCATTCAACCCTCTCCGATGTGATCCGACAAGAGGGGAAAGCATTGCTGCAATGTTTTTTTTATGTGGATTTGACTGACCCTGGATTTCCTCATGCACGGCTTGAAGATGCCCAGCATCAGTTAGGCGATCAAAAGTCGCCTAACCACCAGCAAGGAAGCAATTTTAGTCCTGCGGTGTAATTTAATGAACATTGCAGGGTTAAGAGGACAGGGACACTGCACCCAGACTGCTTCGATGACCTTTAACTGTGGACGTCAGGCACCATAACCAACAAATTGATATGGTTCTGGTGCCTGACGTCCACAGGTACTAGGTCCCGCATAACTACTTAATGGTTTGCTCACCTTTTGGTCGAGGTTCTCAGTCCCTGAAACCCAATCTCCAATGCCATATGGTTGAGATATGCTTCCACCTAACACCAGAGATTGGGGCAGTGATTGGCTGTGAGAGCTCTGCTGACTCTGCCCAGTAGACCTGGTTTTGCATGTAAAAGAGCATAGTCCCGCCTTCACTATTTTGTCATTGGAGACTAGGCTGATGGACACTAAGAATAAAAAATGTAGTAGTGATGGGGGTATCAGCGCGCATGGACTGTAGACACTATAACCACTTCAATAAGTTGAAAAGGTAGTGGTGCCCTACAGTGTTACTTTATTATGTGTGGTGACAGCATGTTGAGCCAAGTTAAAACCTGACTGCCAGTTTGGAATCAAGCAGGATATTTTTTCTTACAAATTTTTCAAAATTTGAAATCACTTTAAACTTGATTTTTAGCTTTCTTTTGGATCATCAACAGAAAAACAGATATGTGAAAGGCTGGTCTTAATGGACTGAGCCTCCTTTTCAGCCTATATAGCTATGTTACTATGTAATGAATGTAGAAGAGTCACAGTTTAATCTGTATAAAGGTGGATGTCATGTCATGAAATGTGTGAGTATTTTCATAAAATGCTACACTATTTTCATCAACTCCATCAACTCCAATCCTTAAAAATATAAATCAGTCATGTATATAGGGCAGAATTTCACAAAGTCTCAGGAGGAAAGTTGGACAGAGCAAAGGCATCATAAGAGGAATGGGCATGAAGGTAGTCTAACATTTTATCCTTTACACTTTGGTGACATAATTCTGCTGTGGACTTTATTATAGGTGTAGTCCGTTCAAGTAGAGACAGATGAAAAGAAGCAGAGAGACTTTATTGTAGGCACAAAACAAGTCAAAATTAAAATGAAATGAAAGAATGTAAGAACAAAACACAAGAACAGACAAGTAGAAATGTTTAAATAGAAGGAAATAAAAGAAATGGAGAGTTTGGAGGAGATGTGTTTAATTCTTCCTGAATGTAATAAGAGTGTATGATGTTCCTTGGATGAGGCATAGGTAATTTAGGGATTGCTACATTCTCTAGAGACTGTGCTACTTCATCTCTTGGTTTTTCATTTTCCTGGGGCCCAACAATAATATGCGAAGCAATAAATGGAAACAGCGCTTGCCACTTTAAACTCAAAATACGAAAACACCTAAAATAGGTTTACAGCTTAGCATACGAGACATCGCTAGAATTTGTTTATACAGTAATGGGGAATAAGTGTCTGAGTCATGCTATATAACGTGTGCTGCAGTAAAAGAAAACAAAAAATAATTTGAAGCAAATGACTCAGATAGCAGTGGTGGCTAGCGGCAGCAAGATATGTTCAACAAACGAAATAATCAGCAGAGAGATTGCTTTATAAGTGTTCGATTCCTCCCACGTTCAGCAAGAGTGGCAGAGTTATTTACTAAAATGAGAATTCAAAGTGAATGCAAAATGAATTACACATTTATGGTCCTAATGGCCAAAATGGAACATAGCTGACTGGGAGATTTTGACCAATTTGCCTGTTTTGGCTTTAATTTAAAATTTGCTTTGCATTCACTTTGAAATCTCATTTTGGTAATTAAACCTAACAGTATAGATCTTAGGGGCACTCAAGAGGTGAGCTGGGTGTGACTCCCTTAAATTACTGGTGGATTCTTTGTGTTTCATCCAGGAATATGGCCTTGGCACTCATCAGGCCCCGACCTCCTTCCTTTCAATCTCAGGGAGTCCAATACATTATGAAGTGTGTTTTCCAAAGATAGGGGGTCAATTTATGAGGGTGGAGTCTAGTGCCTTACACCAAAAGAATGTTGCAGAATTGTAGAACTCCATGTGCCTTAAACCACGTGTGCTGCATGTTTCTGAGATATTCTCAGATGTGGGACTACAGGTAGATCAGGACAGGGTTGGTAGGTAAGCAGTATTGGTTGGGAGTCCTCGGGTAGGAAGTTGTAATATATAATAATACTTAATGACCCAATCCAGTGCCTGGCGTGAAACCATTCTGTCACACCTTCTGTGCTAATTAGTCTCAATTTGGCTTAATTACCGTAGTCTTGCCATAGTGAAAGTGTGCCGACTCTTTATTTTCCTACTTATCACACTGAAGGTGCCCCCATTAATCACACTAATGTTTCAATATACAAATTAACTAGCCTATAAATACAAATACAGACATAAGCTGCCTGTATAGTTGAAATATCAATAACATTACTATTGATATTATTATTACACCGTCTATAGTCCCAATATACTTATTAAATGTACTTTTCAAAGCATAAAACCTAATGGAATCGTTATGTTTCACAAAATGTAATATCCATTTTGACTCTTTAAAGTAGTCACCTTTTGCAGAAGTAAGAGCAAAACTTTGCATTCTTTCTACAATAGAAATCAAGTTAGGTTGCAAGAGTTCTTTAGAACATGGTTGCAGAAGTTCTAAGGGGGTTCTGACCTAACCTGAAAGTATGTTTTGGGTCATTATCTTGCTGTAGGATAAACGCCCGGCCCGACCAACTAGGTGTATATCAGAGGTTATTACATACTAGTGTAAAATGCTGTGATAATGTTTTTGGTTTCAGGTGCCATTCACTCTCTGCAGTTGCAGACTATGGATCCAGCAAAAGAACCGTACACCATCACGATTCCTCCTCCATGTATTACATTTGGTGTCACACAATGAGAAACTATCCTTTTGTCTACTGAATGACTGTTTAGGGCTGTACAAAGCTCTGCATGATGAATCAGAGTTTCCAAATATGGAGTCGTAGGAACAAAAGTTCTTATTGCAGTCCTCAGTAGCTCATGCCATAGCTTCATATCCTTGAACGCCTGTTTTTCTGTTTTTCTCGTTTTCCCGTCTTTGCAACAGCTTTCTTACTGCCACTTGACCTGTCAAAACTGCAGCTCCGAGTCTTCTCTTCACAGTTGAAAGTGAGACTTGCTTACCTTGATCCATGTGAAGCTATTGTCCTATCATGCAAACTGATGACATTCAGAAATGTGTCTTCTGATTTTGTTGAGTCTTTGCGTTTGCTCTCTTGCTGTCAGAATTTTTCTCCAATTTCTAAGAGGCTTCTGTTGGCATAGGAATCCGTTCTCACTGACACCTTGGCATTCATTGTACTTTCTCTAAATGAAAGGCCTGCACTTCTAAGGGTTTTAATGGTCTGTCTTCCTTTGTAAATTGCCTTTTTTTCTCCATTATGATAGCAATATACTACATTACGCAGTACAATACTGTCCAAATTATGCTTAACACAGTGTAGAATTACAGTCAGTTCCAACTCTGCTCTTATAGTGATGGAAGGTTTGTAAGTAATCCACAAAATGTAGGGCACCTGTAGGAACGGTTAACATACGTTTTCAAGGCTTAATTTAATACAATTGCTGCAGAAAAGCCGTAGGTTTACAAGCCATTTCTTGTTCCCTGAAAAACAAACCACACACAGTGTATTATTCGCCTTTGATTAATTAAACTGGTCTCTTTAAACTCTGGGCAGTTTATATACATATATAATGTGTAGTGTTTACACCTTATTCAGTGTGTATATATATATATATATATATATATATATATATATGGACACTATAGTCACCAAAACAACTTTAGCTTAATTAAGCAGTTTTGGTGTATAGAACATGCCCCTGCAGCCTCACTGCTCAATTCTCTGCCATTTAGAAGTTAAATCACTTTGAACCCTAGTCACACCTCCCTGCATGTGACTTGCACAGCCTTCCTAAACACTTCCTGTAAAGAGTCATCTAAAGTTTATCCTTACTTTATTGCAAGTTCTGTTTAATTAAGATTTTCTTATCCCCTGCTATGTTAACAGCTTGCTAGACCCTACAAGAGCTTCCTGTATGTGATTAAAGTTCAATTTATAGAGCAGGAGATACAATTGTTTCAGGTAAATTACGGATTGAAAGTGAAACCAGTTTGTTTCCATGCAGGCTGTTGCAATCAGAGCCAGGGGAGGTGTGGCTAGGGCTGCATAAACAGAAACAAAGTGATTTAACTCCTAAATGGCAGAGAATTGAGCAGTAAAACCGAAGAGGCATGATCTATACACTAAAACTGCTCCATTAAGCAAAAGTTGTTTAGGTGACACTAGTGTTCATTTAAATGTTATTACCACAAATAAGTTATTAAAAAATGCCCATAAATGTATATTCAATAAAATATACTTGTACTCTGGGCAGACAGGACATCTATTTTTTTATTTTTATTCTAGTATCGTAATTGAGGAAATGTATAGAAATTGTTGGAAGTACAAAAAGTAGGGCAAATATTTAAAAGTAGAGCAGTCACCATAGATACCAATGGCTTTAGCAGGAACATTCCATCGGTTTTTATTGTAATTGCTCCGCTTTTAGAATTTTGTTCTACTTTTCTTTCAGTGACACTTTAATAAATGTCCCTCAATGTTGCTAGTGACAACCAGATAGAGATGCTTCAGGTACACATGGTTTAGACATTAAAGCTTTATTATTGCCTGGACCACCGAGAGCTATTAGATGTTTTTATTCAGCATTTGGACTACAGCTGAGCTATTGAAGATCATATATTACTTTTTTTCTGTCAATGTGAAGATGATGCAGGATATCAAAACGGACTAGCTTTAGTTTTATACCACTTAGCCACAAACACAGTGGCTTCAGGGCTGTAATAGAATTAATGAATTCGATCAAATGGGCAAACCGCACCATGCAGGATTGGCCCTGAGGATGGCAGTCTGGATCCCCTAGGATCGCCCAGCCATCCGTCAGCATGATCTGCGAGGGTCCCACTAGTGTCTCCAGTCCTTCCGGGTGCCAACACCTGCGTATTGACAATGTATGTCATTCTGGTGATTTGGCCCAGACTTCTCTTTTTTTTTAAATTTTTTTTTTTATTGTATTTTATCAGTTCAACATGCGTAGATACATACATATGATTCAGACATGTGCAGTTTAATGTAAACATTGCAATTATTTCAAGTTGCGCTTAATACAGAGTATTGTGGTGAGATGTGGGAGTACAGCAGCATCAAGCGTGGTATAGTCGGGTTTACTGTAAGTACAATACTGTTCATGTAGAGCAATCATATATAATTCTTTATATGTAACAATGAAAAAACGTATAGCTACTAAGTGACATAACAATAATGTGTGCAGATTAAGTAAACAGTAAAGAGATTTAACTATCATAGTAGGCTATATGTGTGTGTGCATGCCTTTATGCATATTTGAGCCATGGTACCTATTAGGTAGGGTACCAGTCAGAGTTTCCTATATGTCCCTGTAGTGTGGATGCTGTATCCGTGAAGGGTGCCCTGTTCATTGCTTATTGCTGGCCTACCACAGGTTCTCCTGGGGTCATTGTCGGTGGTCATGATTGCTTCTAGGTCCCGACCAGGGTGGGTTGTGTTCTGTAGTGATTTGATCGTTGGATCCATGGATCCCATGTGTGCGGGTACCTTGTTGCATGATTAAAGAGGGAATATCCAATCTCCTCCATGGTTCTGATGCGTTCTACTCTAGAGAACCATTCCTCTATTGGGATGTGGGGGCCCAGACTGCTCTTATTGTCACTCTTTACATATGTCCCATTGCCAGCGTTATTTTGTGATGCCATGCCAATCTGCTTCAATATAGCACACATTTGGGCATAATTTATGTTGCTGTATTGGCTAAGTATTTGAGCCGTAGGGAGGTCTAGATTGTTAGGGCTTGTTATGCAGCCCTAACGGCGTCAAAGGACTCCTTTTGTAGGAGGGCATATCACGCACTAGCTTTGGGATGAGAATAAAGAACACAATATAGATATGTAAATATTAAGGATAATAAAAAGGATTGTAACTTGGTGGGAAAATATGATAAAGGAACAGGTGATCAAATTTAAGCTAAACACGGTGCCCTGGAATTATTTACATGTTCCTCAGGTCCTGATGAAGGTTTGTACATGTGATTTTTATGTAAGGCAAATAAAAGCTAAGTTTTATTTTTACCAAGATATCTGGGAGTGCTATCTGGATTTTCTTTATATATATATATATATATATATATATATATTAATATAATATAATTTGATAAAAGTCCAGTGGGACTGAAACGTCAATTTAAAGCTTAAATAAAAAGCACTATTTGAAATACATGTTGAGTCCTTTGAGTGCTCTCCATCAAGATATCATACATATTTAAGCCGAGGATTGCACCAAGGCAACAACAAGACCGGGACCTGTGATTGCGGGACACGTGGATTTGTGTGTGTATGTATGTGTGTGTATATATATATATAATCTAAAGAAAGTACACCCTGTGACGAGACCAATCTCGCCACTGTGCATTGGAGGAGCCTGGTTGCCTACCTGCTGCCTTTTGACTATGGACCGGCATTTAAATACTTTATTTTTCTATGCAGAAAGGTCTATTCATGTATTTCTGCCCTGGCGTTCGGTAGATTCTCGGATTTACTGAATGAACTCATTTAACCCAGATAGCTATGCTATGGAGCCTATTCGTGTAATAAGAGACTTTGGCTCCATGGCAATTGAACTGTATGTGTGTGGTCTGAGCGCCATTCAGTAATAATGTGCGCTCAGACCTAAGCTATCTGGGGATATGTTGCATGTCTGTATTTTATGTAATAAATGTAACCTTGTGTATTTTATTGTATTTTACTGTATTTTGCTACCATGTGGCTAATGGAGTTTTGCCTCTGTCCTTGAAGATAATTGGATTTCTTCTCAATTATCTCCAGGATAGAAGACTCTGTGGAACTGGTTTTGGGCAGAAAAGCCATGCTTCATTTGGGCACAAAGGACTTCGATCTATCTTTTGAACCAATGGACCAATTTGGATGATTTTGACATATGTTTGTATTTGGAGTATGCTGATTCTGAAAATAAGTTTTATGTGAATGTGATGCATACTTATTTATGAATAATGTGGAAAAACTGTATTTCACTGCCTGTGATAATTACATTACCCATTGTGTAAGGTAATTGTATCACAGGCAGAGGGGAGGATTTTGTGTGGGAGTGTCTGAGTGTATTGTATGTGTTTATTGGTTGTTTTCCAAAACCCTGTGGGTGGTACTAATGTGTAAGAATGTGTATATAAGAACAATAAACCCACAGCTCTGTCTGTTCCTGCTTGACCCCCAAAATGGAGCCTTGTCTCGTTCTTGGGGGGGATTTATTGTATGCTGTTCCAGTTCGACTGCTAGGAGTGTAAACCTATTCGTATGGTTTTTCCTATTCGGCTGTTTACAGCATTCGTATGTTTGAGAGCATTCGTATGCTTCTCCGGTTCGGTGGATTGGTGTCTACAGTAGCTGCCTGTATATCTGGAAGGGAATATCTCCTAAACGGTGGTTTAACGCTTTTATGCCTTGGGGTGCTGTTACACACCCTCTTTAAATTCTATGGTTTTACAAAAGCATAATCATGGCACGGTGTAATATGTCATGTGTTATTGCTCTGCGGAGATTGTATTTACCTAATTTTATGACCTACTAAGGAACAGATGATATGTAAAATCATAGTCTTTAAAGACGGTGTACTTTCTTTTTCCCACAACTGTGTGTGTATGTGTATATATATATATATATATATATAATTTGCAAGCCCTATACTTGACCCTGTAACTTTCCAAACTCCATAAAACCTGTACATGGGGGGTACTGTTATACCCGTAAGACATTGCTGAACACAAATATGAGTGTTTCAAAACAGTAAAACGTATCACAACGATGATATAATCAGTGACAAAAAGCAAAAAACAAATTTGAATGCTAACTTTGGCCTTGGTTTGTGACTAAGTGGTTGCTTAAGAAAAGACTAGACTTACCCCATTTGAATACCATGGGTTATTTACTATTCCGCTTTTACGAGTGGTATGCCATGATGGGGAATAAATAAGAAATAAATGATAACAATTTAACAAGCATTCATGTAATAATTTTATAGGAATTTAATAATCTATGGAGGTTTCCTTATAGTTTGTATCTGTCCAAAGAAGTAAAAACTCCCCATATTCCATCTGAAATGGATGTATATACATTGGTTTCTTGTTACAATCCCAAAAGCGGCATACCATAATACCTTGCTACGTATTGGCAATGTGAGTAGCGCAATGAGCATTTAGTGGCACCACGTGCATCAACAGCGTTTCAGGTAACAAAATGCATAGATTACATTTGCAGGTCTACCTACCTGAAGCTAATTTTGACACTTTTTGCAGAAAATAGATACACATTAACCTGTCTAGGCTGATTGGTTTTCCTCTTAAAGATAAGAATATTGTGTTTTTGGGTGTACTGTGTCGCCATGCTGTTATTCTATTGCTTTTTTTTAACCGTTTGATTAGAATTTCGATGGGATTTGATGTTTCCTGGCACAAAAACAAAGAATAAAAAAAAAATAAGAAGAAGAATGTTAATGTAACAACAATTGCCCACCAGTATGATGCTTTACTGTCAAACTCGAACGGTATCTGACAATATCAAAACTGCAACAAAGCTGATATATGTGATCTATAGGGTTGAAACCAGAGAGGTTGGTGAGAAGCAGAATCATAATTTGATAACATTGAGCATGTACGCATAAACAGGTACTCTGATACTCCACGGTGATGATGGAATGTGTTCGGTTGGGTTTGCATCTTTGTGGCAGTAACCTTTTATATTGTTAGATCTACAGACCTGATATACATCGTTCTGAAATAAATCCTAGTAAATAAAGCCAAGAGAGACCTCTGTTCAAAGTTAATAGGCTCCATCTCATCCTCTACTCATCAGTAATAGATGCTGCAGCTTGCCTTTTCATCTTAATACGCAGTATGGTATACCTAAGAAATAGCATTCAGAACAGTCTTGGCCTTGGTCTACAGATATTAATCGTATTTAAAACAGAAATCATAGCAAAGAACATGCATTAGAAATATGAAGGACATGTATCAGACTATAGCAAAGTATAAAAGAAGGGCTGCACCAAAATAGACAATGTCCAATCCCAATAATAATAATAATAATTATTGAAGATAAAAAGTCCAACCTAAAAGTGTCCTCTCTGTTGTCCTAGGGTACAGGAACGCGATCTTCGGATATAATATATAAAAAATAAAAGGAGAGAAAACAACCGATAGTGTAGAATGTATGGTTCAAATGAAGTAAAATATGAATAATGATAACGAACTCACAATTTTCAGAGCTTCTGTCCAGCTCTAGGGTAAAGCGCATACAGCGGTATAATCCCCGCTGATGGGATGTATGATGGGTTCGTCAGGGTATCCAAAACTCAAAGAAAGCAGAAACAGCCAGATAGTGCTCTCTGTATAAATATATATCGTAAAGAAGAATAAAAAACGTACTTACAAGTACCGAGCAGGCCAACTGCTCTTTGATGCCAGCGCTGGTGGAATAATCCACCTAGGATTTCTTTTGTCAGGAACTTGTAGAGGTGATGTTAAAAATCAGAATAAAATGTATATAAAATATAACATATAACTAAAAAGATATGTATAAGTAGCCAGGATAAATGTATAAATAAAGGTAGTTGGAATTATCAAGTAACCAAAAACTTTAATATTTATTATACAAAATATATTTCCATAACGCGTTTCGTCATACAGACGTTATCAAATGGAATGCAATACAATACCTGGCAGATAGTGTTTATATAAACATAGTTGGATTTAAAATTGGCGCCAAATTTTTTTTAGCCAATCAGGATGAAAGTATTTTTTTACATATCAAATTGACAATATCAAATTATTTACAAATTGTACACCATTTAATAAGGTATCTACAGTGATTTTTTATTAAAAACGAGGGTAAAAAAGGGTTTAAAATCATAGGGACAGTTTGTCACGTGTTTTGCGGCACTTCCGGTTTCGGAGGTGTAGTCCAAAGCTTTATGGGTTATGTAGTTCTCCCATAAGGCAACCTTATTATAAGGGTTTTAGGGCAAAAATCCAAGAAGGCATTATAGTACCATATATGAATAGTTAGTGGTAAGTCGGATAATATAAAATTAAATTAACTTAAAAACGAGGATGGGAAACCGTCAGAATTTACGGCGCTTCCGGGTCACGTGACTTACGGCACTTACGGTTTCGGAGGAGTAGCCGCAAAGCCTATTGGGTCTTGTAGTTTACCCATGCGGCAGGCCTTGTAATAAAAAATTTGAAGAGAATAAAAATGAGTAATATTATACAATATTTGTGTGGTGAATGTTGGAACAAAAAGTATTAAATGGGGTTACCATAAAAACGAGGGCAGGAAACCTACATAAATAAAAAGCACTTCCGGTTTTTTATGGTAACTTTTATGGTATATTTTGTATAATAAATATTAAAGTTTTTGGTTACTTGATAGTTCCAACTACCTTTATTTATACATTTATCCTGGCTACTTATACAAATCTTTTTAGTTATATGTTATATTTTATATACATTTTATTCTGATTTTTAACATCACCTCTACAAGTTCCTGACAAAAGAAATCCTAGGTGGGGATTATTCCACCAGCGCTGGCATCAAAGAGCAGTTGGCCTGCTCTGTACTTGTAAGTACGTTTTTTATTCTTCTTTACGATATATATTTATACAGAGAGCACTATCTGGCTGTTTCTGCTTTCTTTGAGTTTTGGATACCCTGACGAACCCATCATACATCCCATCAGCGGGGATTATACCGCTGTATGCACTTTACCCTAGAGCTGGACAGAAGCTCTGAAAATTGTGAGTTCGTTATCATTATTCATATTTTACTTAATTTGAACCATACATTCTACACTATCGGTTGTTTTCTCTCTTTTTATTTTTTATATATTATATCCGAAGATCGCGTTCCTGTACCCTAGGACGACAGAGAGGACACTTTTAGGTTGGACTTTTTATCTTCAATAATTATTATTATTATTGGGATTGGACATTGTCTATTTTGGCGCAGCCCTTCTTTTATACTTTGCTTTTATCTTGTATTTTAGGGTTTTGGGGGGATTCCTTTTTTTGGGTTGCTGCCTTATAGGTTGTTTGGCGGTATCTCTTTTCTTTTAATTATTTAATGTATCAGACTATGTTGGAATACAATAATATGAACTTTTTGGTAAATAATCCAACTTTAAGGAACACTGCAAGGACCATAGCCACTACAGCTCACTGTAGTGGTTATGGTGCCATAGTGTAAGGAATTAAACAATTTTTGAATACTGCCTAGCACTGCTCCCCACCTTCATTATTATCGCCAGGAGCTTTTATTATCCTGAGCTAGCCCTGAATATCTGGCATTCTAGTATGAAAGTGAGCTGTAGTGGTTATGGTGTTTGGGGGTGCTTGTTCAAAGAGATACTGCAAAAAAAAAATCTCAGCCATTTGAACTTTAAAGATTTGGATTGTTACATGTTTATTATTGGGATTTATTTTACCATTCAGTTATACTTAAATAATATAAATCCAGTTACGCATTATATTCTTTTGATATACGTAGTGTGCTTTCTAAGTGAAATAAACCAATTAACTACAAACCCACATCTCAAATACACCCACCATCAAACAATAATGCACAGGAAGGATTGACTCATCTTATAAATTATAATAACATTTTATTGAAGCAAACAGTAAATTGTACTTAGGATTTCACATATAAATATTTGGTCCAGCTACAAACAGCAATGATCTAGAAGAGCGAATATCAGTTGGCAGCCCACAGTCTTTTTCCAAGGCCCAGGTCCACCTTCATATTCCAATAGATCTATTGTATTACATTGCAGGGCTAGCCCTTCAATGCAAAATAGTACCCTCATCAACACCACGATCAGGATATCAATACAACACATTCTCTGGGCAAATTTATCATTAGTTAATGACCATACATTAAAATAGTATTTTCTATATCATAATTTTTTGTTTTTAAAGTGTTAATCATAAAAATGGATCAAATCATTTGAACAAGAGATATTGGCATGGTGCTGGAAAACCAATTTTCTTTGGAACTTGGTTTTACATAACTAGGTCATAGACACGTTGTTGCAGCTAAAGATGAGCTTCAGTAATTTTCTGGATGCTCCAAGCCGTCTGCCTGTTTATGCTAGCCATGTTTACTGATACGTATTGTTCTTAATAGAAGAATTAAAGTTTTGTTTTATTGACTTAACTCTCCACTATCTGCGAGTTACCGTTTCAGATGCTCTTCGTGTCCATCAGCTGAAACTAAGCTGTTTCATACAGACCATGAACATGGACAAACTACAGGGCAAGCTGATTCATTTTTGCTAAAGACATTTTCTCTTTAATTTTGAAATTTACTAGGTTGGTCAGAGACACCCCGTTATGTATCAGTGAAGCGGGCACCTTTTAAACAAGATTTGAATAGCCTACAAACCTTTGTGTTTTCCTCACAGATATCAGCAACATTTTCAGATTTCAAGGATCTTGATACTTTTCCTAAAATTATTGATATAATCCTCTCTCTAGGGCTTGTTGCTTAGACCTTCAGTATTCAGAAATCCTGACATATTTTTCATACTCCCTATTCGTTCCTTTCTAGAAAGCTTCTAATCACTTGAAAAATCAATAAACTGTTTTTTTTCATTGTTTTGCTCAAAAACTATAAAAGCTTAACCCAGATATGATGTTACCAACATAATTCATCAAGGCTAGTACCCTATATCTAAAACTGTCTCTTTTCTTCTTCATTTCTTGGGATGGAGAGTGGAGCAGAAGGTGTTGGCTGTGAGTTGGTTCTACGGCTAAATTCCATACGCAGTAAGGCCTATTTGCCATAAGGCTTCTTTGGAACCAATATGAAAGTTGACTATTGATTTTCCTTGCACACCTCTACATATTCTAATTTTGCTGTTTATGGCAAGAAAAACATGTGATTAGTTGTTTTCCACAAAGATAACCACTGTAAACCCTATGCATTGTGTGCTTATATTGTCTACATAAGAGAATCAAAAATAAGACATTTCATGGAAATTAAAAGACAAGGCCAAGAAACTATGGAATCCAGGCTGTACAAAGCATAATTAATATTCCCTCTTCATAACTGAAAACAAACATGTAGGTCATTTTGTCTTCACTACTGCTATTGTTTGAGCATGATGCCAGATACTAAATTGATACTTACTCCTTGATAAAGTATTCCTCGCTGTATCTCTGGATCCTGTCATTTGAATGACAAAGGCGAATCTTCAACACTCCTTAATTCATGACTTATCCCCTTATGTAAACGAATTACTCATTATATAAAGACATCATTTCTGTGGCTGTTACATTATTATTTACACTCCTATGATTTTTACTTTATCTCACGTTGGTGAGATATCTACTCTCACTCAAAAGTGTTGAAAGAATATAAAAAAGTCAAGTATAGATAGGATTCCAAGCATTTGGTTAAATAAAACTAAATATAACCTTTTCACTCAGGATATTTGTCACAACCCTAACATTTTAAATAACATTTTGTAAGAAATCTTTTTAGATTTTATTTATCACATTTGTTCATTGACATCAAACTCATGGTCATCAAAACAAGACACTAAGCTCTCAATGAAACCTACTTTTCTACCCTTTGAAACCTACTTTTCTACCTTTTGTGTCATTTTACCCCACTCCCTCTAGCATGTAAGCTCATTAAGCAGGGCCCTCAATCCCTCTGTTCCTGTGTGTCAAACTTGTCTTGTTACAAATACATGTCTGTTAGTCCACCCATTGTACAGCGCTACAGAACTTGTTGGCGCTTTATAAATAATAATAATATTAATAATAATAAAAATTTTAAAAAATTTTTTGTTGTTAAATTAATGATTGTAAATAGGTAACCATTGTCACGTATTCATCCGCTTATAAAAATGTGGTTTATTACATTTACTGTCCACACAGGAAAAGTTGTGCCGAGCAGCAACCTAATCCACAGAAGGGTTAATGCTGAGCAGCAATTATGCAAATGGGAACCTGGTAACTGCCTTTGGGGTCAAAGGCCAGTTACAGCCTATCAGATCTAGAGGAGGGATATTTAGGCCCAGTTCTCATCCTGCTCAGTGCCCTGTTGTGGTTTCCCTTGTGGTTGTCCGAGAGCGCGTTATTGATTCTGGTAATTCTGGTTATTTGACTTTGGCATTGTTTTTGACTTCCCTGTTTTCTGGTATCCCTGACTCATGGCTTTTCCTTATCGTTGTGTCACTTTCTGTATCCCTTGACCTCGGCTATTCCTGACTATTCTTTGGTACGTTAGTCCGGCCATTCTAAGGTCCAGTACACGTTACCTATCAGTTCTCTGTGTTACACAGTTCTACGTGCTGGATCATGCTGTAATCCTGACATTATGACAGGGCCATAGATCCTGTAGAACTGTGTAAGCACATAGCTGCTTGCGAAAGGAAACTGGAGGAAAATGATCGCCGCATGGATCAATTTGCCCAGGCCTTCAGTACGCTTCTTACTCGAACAGCGCATCTGCAATCTGCGGCCTCACCTCCACCTTATGTACCTCCACCTATAGTACACAAGGCACCTACTATCTCCCTATCTCCTCCCCTGCATTTTGATGGTAATATTCAAGAATGCAGGGGATTCCTTAACCAAATGGAGTATCATTTTGAGGCCTCACCAGGATCTTTTCCCACAGACAGAGCTAAAATTGGTTACCTGATGAATCAGTTAAAAGGTAAAGCTTTAACTTGGGCCAATCCATTATGGGAGAGTAATAGGAGTGTGGCAAACAATTACCAGGAGTTTATTATGGAATTTAAACTTACATTTGAACCTTTAGGCAGGGAGGACGACGCCTCCACTGCTCTGATGCACATCAGACAAGGGAACCGGTCTATCTCGGATTATGCCATAGAATTTCGTACCCTAGCCTCCGAGGTAGACTGGACTAGCAGTGGGCTAATCTCTGCATTTAAAAAGGGACTATCTGACACTATGCTAGATGAGATTGCTGCCAAAGAACTACCCAAGAAACTTAACGAGTTCATTACATTTGTTATGCAAATTGATAATAGACTAAGAACCAGAGAGAATACTAGACATAAGACCAGACGTATGACTATGCCTTTAACACCCCGTCTCTTCAAACCTGTTGTTCCTGACCTTCCTATACAGTCCGAACCTGAATCCATGCAGTTGGGGGTCACTAGACTGTCAGAGGCTGAGAAACAATATAGGAGAAATGAAGGCTTATGTTTATACTGCGGTAGTAATGGACATATGAGAGACAATTGTCCCATTTGTTGGAAGAAACTACCGCACCTAAGCGCCTTAAGGAGACAGGTCTTAGGTTTAATGGAGACGTCCTCTGAAAAGAATAAATATAGACATTGATATTTCGATTATTCTTGACAAAAAGCACTTTTCACGCAAAGCCCTGGTGGACTCAGGGGCTGCTGGAAATTTCATTGATGTCCAATTTGTCAAGGATAATACTATACCTATCAAGGAGAGACTATCACCCCTAGCCATTGAAGCTATTGATGGGAGACCACTCTCACAACCATTAATAACGCATGAAACCTTACCCATAAATATTTCCATTGATGCCTTACATAAGGAAGAGATTATATTTCAAGTGATTGCATCTCCTTCTTGTCCTATCATATTAGGATTTCCATGGCTTAGCAAGCATAACCCTCACATTGACTGGGCTAATGGGGAAATATTAGAATGGGGTAAGGATTTTAATGAAAGGTGCATATTGCATGTCACCAAAAGAGTGGGCACTATTGAATTACCCACTAGTACACCTCAAAATCCCGAGATCCCTATACAATACCGTGACATTAAAGAAGTATTCAGCAAGACTCAATTAACTTACTACCCGGCACTATGCCACCCAAGGGAGCAGTCTGTGCTCTATTTCCTCAGGAGAGTAGTGTAATGGAGGAATATATTAAAGATTCATTGAATAAAGGCCATATACGAAAATCATCCTCGCCTGCTGTGGCAGGATTCTTTTTTGTATCTAAAAAGGATGGTGAGTTGTGCCCATGTATCAATTACAGGGCATTGAACAAAATTACCATTAAAAATGCCTACCCCATTCCTCTTATTGCTGAATTGACAGAATCCAGGGTGCTAAAGTGTTTACTAAGCTTGATCTTAGAAGTGCTTACAATTTAGTGAGAGTCAAGGAAAACCACGAGTGGAAGACTGCATTTAATACCAGAAGTGGACACTATGAATATCTAGTGATGCCATTCGGGTTGTGCAATGCTCAGCGGTTTTCCAAGATTTCATAAATGATGTACTCAGGGATTACATTTAGTTGTTTGTATTGGTCTATCTGGATGATATCCTTATTTATTCTCCTGACCTCCAGTCTCATCACGATCACGTTAAACAAGTTCTGCAAACCTTGTTAAAAAACCAACTTTATTGTAAATTGGAAAAATTTATCTTTGACCAGTTTAAAGTACAGTTTTTAGGATATAATATTTCTGCCTCAGGGTTTCAGATGGATCCTACAAAACCAGAGTCTGTTCTACAGTGGCCTTTACCAACTAGTTTGAAAGCCATTCAAAGGTTCATTGGTTTTGCCAATTATTACAGAAGATTTATAAAGGGATTTTCTTCAGTAATAGCCCCCATCACCAATATGACACACAAGGGGGCTAGTAGTATGATATGGTCTAAGGAGGCTATTGAAGCCTTTGAAACTCTCAAACAGCGGTTTGCCTCTGCTGACATATTGATACATCCTGACACCAGTAAGCCTTTCATACTGGAGGCTGATGCTTCAGAGACAGGGGTAGGGGCAGTTCTCTCCCAGAGGGAGAGCCAAGAAACTCCTTTACATCCTTGTGGTTACTTTTCTAGAAAGTTGTCTCCTGCGTATTTATGATATTGGCAATAGAGAATTGTTGGCCATTATTCTAGCTCTCAAGGAGTAGCAACATCTTTTAGAGGGTTCCAAGGACCCCCTTTTGATCACTACTGATCACAAAAACCTGGTTTACATAGGAGATGCTAAGCGATTATCTTTTAGACAAGCTAGGTGGGCTCTATTTCTTTCTCGCTTTAATTTTCTTATCACTTACAGACCTGGTTCTAAAAATGTCAAGGCCGACGCCTTGTCCAGGCAGTTTGATACTGAGGCTATACTAGAGCAAGAAAAGTCCCATATCATTCCCCCGGAATGTATCATTGCGTCCACTGTCCTTTCATTGTCCTCTCCACTGCTTGGCTCCATCATGAAGGCTCAGTCTCAGGCGCCCTGCGGTAAACCTCAGGACAAACGGTTCGTTCCATTGGGGGAGAGGGTAAATATCATGAAAGTGTTTCATGACAATATGTCTGCTGGTCACCCAGGTATTAATACATCCACTTCTGCTATCATGGGGTCATTCTGGTGGGATTCCCTCAGGAGGGATGTTAAGGAATATGTGCAGGCTTGTTCTGTTTGTGCGGTTTCAAAGTGCCTCATAAACTCCCTAGTGTCTTGTGACAACCTCTTCCTATTCCTGAGGTCCCATGGTCCCACTTGTCCATGGACTTCATTGTTGAATTTCCTAGATCTAACAGTTATACCACCATTCTTAAGGTTGTGGACCGTTTTTCTAAAATGGCTCATTTTATTCCTCTCAAGAAATTGCCGTCATCTCAAGACCTGGTACTAATCTTTATACAAGAACTTGCCAGTCTGCATGGCATTCCTCACAATATAGTATCTGACAGAGGTTCTCAGTTTGTGTCTCGGTTTTGGAGGGCCTTCAATAAACAATTAGGGATTGAATTGTCTTTTTCGTCCTCTTACCACCCCCAGACCAATGGTACAGCTGAGAGGGCTAACCAGTCCTTGGAATTATATTTGCGTTGTTTCGTTAATAGCACTCAAGACAATTGGTCCGAATTACTACCATGGGCCGAGTTTGCTAGGAACAATGCTGACCATGACTCCTCTGGGCATAGTCCATTTTTTGTTAATAATGGCCGGCATCCTACTGTCCTACCGGCTGTTTTTTCTGATACTGCTATTCCTGCTTTGGATGACCATCTGGCTTCCATCCGTGATACCTGGGTTAAAGTTCAATCTGCTCTGGGAACTGCTGCTGACCGTTTCAAGCATCATACTGATACACGTCGAGGTGCCAACCCTGTTTTCCAAGTGGGTGAGAGGGTTTGGTTATCTTCTCGTAACATAAGGCTCAAAGTCCCTAGCATGAAATTTGCTCCTAGGTTCCTTGGACCTTTTTGTGTCCTTCGTAGGATCAATCCTGTTGTGTACTCTTCTGTCCTTCCAGCCTCCTTGAAAATTCCTAATACCTTTCATGTGTCCTTACTCAAATCTCTTGTATGCAATAAATATACTGTCTCAAGTGTCCCTCCTCCTCTCTTAGTTGTTTCTGGACAGGAAGAGTATGAGGTCTCCTCCTTAATTGATTACAGGTTTTCTTGGGGCACTTTACAGTACTTGGTGGATTGGAAAGGTTATGGACCAGCCGATCGTTCTTGGGTTCCGGCATCTGATATACATGCTGGCCACAAGATTCGCTATTTTCACACCAAATTTCCTCTCAAGCCTGGTCCTGCCCGCCCGGTGGGCGTTCTTCAGGTGGGGGTAATGTCACGTATTCATCCGCTTATAAAAATGTGGTTAACGACATTTACTGTCCACACAAGAAAAGTTGTGCCGAGCAGCAACCTAATCCACAGAAGGTTTAATGCTGAGCAGCAATTATGCAAATGAAAACCTGGTAACTGACATTGGGGTTTAAAGGCCGGTTACAGCCTATCAGATTTAGAGGAGGGGTATTTAGGCCCATCCTGCCCTGTTGTGGTTTCCCTTGTGGTTGTCCGAGAGTGCGTTATTTCTTCTGGTATTTCTGGTTATTTGACTTTGGCATTGTTTTTGACTTCCCTGTTTTCTGGTATCCCTGACTCCTGGCTTTTCCTTATTGTTGTGTCGCTTTCTGTATCCCTTGACCTCGGCTATTCCTGACTATTCTTTGGTACGGCCAGTCTAAGGTCCGGTACACGTTACTTATCAGTCCTCTGTGTTACACAATTCTACATGCTGGGTCATACTGTAATCCTGACAACAATAGCTTATTGTTTTGTTTGAGCTATTTTATTATTTTGTTTGGAGGGCATGGGTTTGTAATGGATACCATATCAGTGATATCGGCTGACAGAGACAGACACTGCCACGGAGAGATGCACCAATATTCCTCATTTATGACATTATTCCCTTGTTTGACATACTTATCTAAGCCAGAGTTTTATCTCTGATCATGGAGAGAAAATGAGAAATGAAAGCCATAAAATAATCGGATATTGGTGCATTTTTCCCTAGGCCACATCACGACCATTTACCCAACATGGCCCGATGGCAAGATGACCCTCAAAGTCCTCAGGGAAGTACCTCGCCAATAACTGGAGCCACAATAGTCAATTATTGCTGTATTTGTCCACAGTGATTCACTTCCTCAAGTGAAGGGGAACTTAAAACTACTCCTCCTGGACCTCTGGCAGACAATAGTCATGGATATCTTCATGTTCCATAAAGAACATACTAGCATTTGTGAGGGCTATTGTGAGGTAATTTGATAATCAGAAACGGTGTAATGCCTCAATTAGTGCCCCCATTCAGTAATTTTTGAAATTCGAACAGCTGCTGGAAATTTGCTTTTATTCTCTGAGGATAAACAAAGAGGTGAATAACAAAAGGATAAGGGCCAATACTGAGGATTGGGTTCTTGTGGAACTCCCATGTACTCTATAGAAGCTCCTTGCTTCCCTACAGCTGTCAAAGCGGGCGAATTTGGTTCAGGTTTATGGGATATTTTGTGTTCCAAAATAATCTAGGTTTCTGGTTTTGGAAACCTGGTACCTTATTCTCAAGGTTCAAAATAAACTTGACAAACAGAACACAGGTAAAGCTCAAGTTTCTGGGGGAAGAGATGCTACAAATAGATAGTGGACAATGAGCAACATTTAGCTTCCGAATTTAAACTGAGATGTGAGATCAGCCACAAAGTTGGGCGACCCATTAAAACAAGTACCCAGATGCATTCTATAGCCGCTACAAAATCTCCTGCATGCGGCAACAATTCCGCACTCTGATATGTGTGTTGGGAAATGCTCCTAATACGTGGTATGTAAAGAAATCCTTGTAGAAATGTATTTCCCATGACTAATCATACTACACCCACCAGACTGACCTCAATCACATACTGTATGGGAACTCTTCATATTTTATCTAAGAATAAAACAAAGTGAGTCAATGCTAGTATTCCACTGTAATCATTTACACCATCCCCAGTGGTATTAAAATGATGAGCATCAAGATTAACTCATTTATAGAGAAGATCCCTTGGCAATAAGGGTTATAGAACTATGAAAATGTGTTTAAACTCAATTTAAACGTTCAAACTGTATGTGGTTTTTAAACTGTAATAATCTAGTTTCATAATTCGTCAAAATGTATCCAAAACTGGGGTACATTTATTAACTGTTTCTCCCAAAACGGCACTGTTTTTTTATGGGGGTCCTTACACCAAAAGTTCACTCTTGCTTTGTGTCTATAAAACATATGCCAGCACGGTACTAAGTCCCACTGAAGAGGTCCTGCTAATCCTTGCTGTCCTAGCAAAGCCTGACAGAGCAGATGCAACATATACGCATATAGGGATACACCAAATATAGGTAGCCTGTACTACAGGTGCTTGTACTTAGCACTGTTGAGGTACGTGTACGTACTCAACACTGGTGAGGTAGGTGCTTGTAATCGGCATTGCTTAGTCTCCAAGATAATAAGACCAGACATTAGCTCTCTTACCTGACACTTTATGTTAGTAGCGGAGAATTGTAATGCACATATCAGATCTCTCTGTCTGTGTCTATAAAGTGTACACCTTGGGCAGTGTCATGGTTAAATCGCCCCAGGAAGTACATTAGGCTCTGTCTTTTGAAGCTATGGTTATGATTCCATTCGGAACATTTAGTATTCAGTTCCCTCGGGCACATCTCAATATTTAACAGGGGCAGCGCAGCAGTTATTGACATTTTGCTAAATGTTTCATCATTTTGACATACTTATTTTGGATCAAACCCAGAGCCTTACACAAATATGCAGTTCATAAGTGGTCATGCAATATTAAACTGTCATTTTAACATCCGTGTCATTTTTGGTACCTAAATAAATAATGATCGCAACATCCAATCAATGAGACATGCAAGCTCTTTAATCAGACGCTTTGCCATAAATTTAATTCATCGTTTCTAAGTAGTTGTTTATTTTCTCCCAGTAAGACTGTCATGACTTGGCTCATTTTCCTGGATGCTTAACATTTCTTATGTTTATGTATCGGTTTGTAAGATTGGCAGAGAGCTCTGGAAATAAAACGGTGTGTGGTTTTTATATGTGCTTCCTCCTTGTGATCTGCAAGTGCAGATAGCTGTCTATAAGTGTGAATGATACATAGAACTGTAAAATAAAGGGATTAAAATCCGCACCATAATCTCTTAGAGTGCAATTCCTATCACCCTTACCAGCCAATACATTAATAAGTAAAGGCCAGGGCCGCCATCAGGGGGTGGGGCGGCGAAACTGCCACAGGTGCATCTGCAAAGGGGCCCATCAGGTGGCCCAAGCATTTAGGGCCACCCGATGGGCCCTATATCTTCAGGGGCCCGGTCAGCGCTGCGGCCGGATAATTGCGCGACTGGGCCCCTTTAAAATAAATTGCGGCTTCACCGCAAGTGCTGCTGGGAAGAAGTGACGGCCGGTCAATTCCTCCCAGCTTACTCCGCGCGGCGGGAGAGGGAGAGCGGAGGAGAGGACAGGACAGGGACACCAGAGGCATCCACTCCCATCATCCCCAGCCACCCTCCTGCAACTTAAAGGTAAGAGGAGGGTGGCTGATTAATGGGGTGTGTGTCTGCAAGTATGTGTGTATGTCAGTATGTCTGTCTGAGTGTATGTCAGTATATATGTCTGTGTGTGTGTATGTCAGTATGTATGTCTGTGTGTATGTCAGTATGTCTGAGTGTGTGTGTATGTCAGTATGTCTGTGTGTGTGTGTGTGTGTGTATGTCAGTATGTCTGTGTGTGTGTGTATGTCAGTATGTGTGTATGTGTGTGTGTATGTCAGTATGTATGTCTGTGTGTATGTATGTCTGTGTGTGTGTGTGTCTGTGTGTGTATGTCTGTGTGTGTGTGTATGTCTGTGTGTATGTATGTCAGTATGCATGTATGTCTGTGTGTGTATGTCAGTATGTATGTATGTGTGTATGTGTCTATCTGTATGTGTGTGTGAATGTCAGTATGTATGTCTGTATGTATGTCTGTTTGTCAGTATGTATGTCTGTCTGTGTCTGCAAGTATGTATGTATGTCAGTATGCATTTATGTCTGTGTGTGTGTATGTCTGTATGTATGTGTGTATGTGTGTATGTATGTATATATCTATCAGTATGTATGTCAGTATGCATGTATACAAAAACAACAATATATGTGAACACAACCCCAGTGAAAAAATATATAATTTGAAGCAAACCGGGACTTCCCCTGTGTTTAGGTGAAGTATCCAGGTGAATCCCCGAAGACTTCCTCTTGTCTTCAATAGATATATACAAATAGAGTAGGGGACAATCTGCTAAATACAAATAAAATAAAGAAACATAGCGTATAACTGTGTGGGGACTGGTACTGATATGCAATCACAATTGGTCACTCACAAATTTATGGAGTTAAAACAGCCTTGAATGGTATCTTTTCCTTCAGTATCCAATGTGTTGTCCCTCCTCACATATTCATCAGCGAATGGGTGTATATGTCTCAAAAGAGAAAAATAAATACAAAAATGTAGTGCACTTCCAGAGTATAATAAAAAAGTATTTTAATGACTTACATTTAAGTATAAAACAAACAGCATGTCACCATAAAGCGTCCTACGCATTTCGTCCTTAGATTGGAATTTTTCAGGGACTTGGTGAAGTAAAGTGCAGTAAAAAATAATAGCAACAATCTGCATGTATGTCTGTGTGTATGTATGTCAGTATGTCTGTGTGTATATGTATATGTGTGTGTGTGTGTGCATGTATATCAGTATGTATGTGTATGTATGCCATTATGTATGAATGTCAGTATGTATTTATGTGTATGTATGTCTGTATGTCAGTTTGTATGTATGTCTGTTTGTCAGTATGTATATCTGTATGTATGTGTGTGTCAGTATGTGAGTATGTATGTACAACAGTGTGTGTGTCTGTATGTCAGTGTGTGTGTGTGTGTGTGTGTATATGTGTATGTATCTATATGTATGTCTGTTTCAGTATTTGTGTCTGTTAGTATGTGTGTATCTTTCTGTGTGTGTGTCTGTGTCCTTTTGTGTCTGTGTGTGTGTATTCCTGTGGGCGGGATTTGGAGGTGGGGCTTGGAGGCGCGCACACGGGGGCCCAGACCTTGAGCTGTGTTAGGGGCCCCACAATTTCTGATGGCGGCCCTGGTAAAGGCACACTGAGATAGAGGTACTGCCTTCATAGAATCATCAATGACAAAAAGGACTGATAGTTAATGTAGTTGCTGGTGGAATCAACAACAGCTGTAGGGATCTGGCATTCTACCCCAAATTGCACACCTGTCAATGCTTTACCTTGACTCCAGTCCACAAGTATATGGAAGGTGAAACACAATCACGAAATGTTTTGAGCTTACAACAGCTTTTATTAATGACCCCTCCATTGTTTCTTTGCCAGTGCATGGACGGTTGACTGCTCAGCTGTTTTGTGACCAGGTGTGTGTTGTTGAATTATAAGTGTGTTCTCACTGGAACTCACAAAGATTGAGACATTATACATTAGAAGTGGTGGAGGCAGGTTTTTTACTCCAGATGTTTTGGGCATCTTCCACAATGCTTTGCCAGTATCATGGCTCCAAGAGCATTATGGAAGATGTAGTCATCAACACCTGGAGTGTCTAAGGTTGCCTACCCCTTCATTAGAATGTATTGCTGTTATCAGGACATACTTGAATATGCTTCCTGGTAAAATATTTTATAAATAAATAAATCTCTTGGTATGAGAAATTAAGAAACTTCAAAAAGAGTAAATGAAGCCATTCAGAATAAATCAATTCAGATCATTAGGGTCGTCAATAATCTCTGTAAAAAGGATGAATATACGGGGGAGTTCACTTTAGAAAGCAGTCTGGTAGACCAATATTTGTCCAAATTGTGATGAAAACATATCATGGAGATTTTCAAATATGTAGACATAGACGTTTCAAAAATACAGAACTGGCACAACTTCTCAAAGTCCTATGGCAAGTGCAAACCACTGATACTGAAAGATGGAAGGACCAGGTTAATAATTTATACTAATGAATTATAAGTTTGGGGTCTATGTATTATTGACAGTCGAGATAAAGATTATCTTATACCAGTATGATAAAAAGAGGAAGATATGAAAAAAAAAAAAGAACTTCACACAACTCGAGCAATACTCATACCAAATTATCTGTGAAACCAAGGTAACCATACTGTTCCAACCAAATTTAACTCAGAATACATAAAGATAAGCAATATAATCACCATGATTACAGGTGCACTCTGTATAGTGGTATAGTGACAGAGAACTCTTAAAGGATTTTAGACTGGGAGAGGGTTTAATGGCATTTAGGAGGTTATTCCATAATTGCTGTGCTTTTGTATTGCTGTATGATAAATTAAGTGCTGGTACTGGATCGGAGGTTATAGGAGGTGGGAACAGCCGAGGAGAGCATTCTACTCAGGTAAGGTGGGAGCTTCCCAGAAAAGCTCTTAAACACGAGGCTGGAAAGATGAAGAGTGTGTATGGTTTCCAGCGACAGCCAGTTTAGCTCTTTTAACATGTCACAATGGTGGATCATGTAAATTAAATGGAACAAAAAGTGTGACAGAAAGAGGTTTACAGTGTAGTAAGTTGATGAAGGTGAGTTTGTGGTGCTGATGCATACACTACAGCCCCATATTCAATGACTGGCATTAGCATTCGCTGTACAATCTGTTACTTTACTGTGAATCTTAGGAAGAATTTGTTTCTGTACAGGGCACCTAGTTTTGGATCAAGTTTTGATGAAAGTTTTTCAATGTGGAGGCCAAAAGATAGGTTCGGGTCTAGCCACACACCAAGATATTTGAAAGAAGGGACAGTGGACAGTGTGCTATTCGATTTCGTTCTGATGCAAAGATGGGAATTTTGTAGTTTATGTATTTTAGTTACTGTTCCAAAGAGCGTTGTGACAGTTTTGTCAGTGCTTAGAAAAAGTTTGTTATTGGTGATCCACTTTTCTCCTCTGTGAACTGGCCTTGGAGCACAGCCTCAAGCTGTGTAATACTTGGTTAGCTAGGGTAGATTACAGTGTCCTCTTCGTACATGTGTACAGATGAGTTTTTGCAGACGTTAGGTAGATCTGTTATGAATAATGTGCATAGCCGGAGGCTGAGTATTGGGCCCTGGGATACACCACACATAATGAGGGGAGTGAGGCGCTGTCAGAAATGGACATGTATTGCGATCGATCCCATACATATGATTGAAACTAGGATAGTGGATGATCACTAATACCTGAGTTTTTAGGTTTTTGCAATAGAAAACCATTGGTTACTGTGTCAAATGCCTTAGCAAAATCAAGGAAAATAGCTCCAGTTAGGTCTCCTTGTTCCATGCCAGTTTGGATGTCATTGCAGACTTTTAAGAGGGCAATTGTTGAGTGATTTGGACGAAAGCCTGATTGGTCTGAGGTTAGATACTTTGATAGTTGGTAATACACACATAATTGTGTATGAACACATTTTTCCAAGTTTTTTGACACAGGGAGTAATGATATCAAGTGCACTGTCTTGGCGTCATACTTGATTCTGGGCTCACCTCCAGTATGGTGCCATTACCCAGGTAATTTCACCACTTTTACAGATAGGTGCCACAGTTGGGGGAGAGGAAGCAAGTCAAATGTAGGGAGGGAGAAAGAAGAAAGGTTTTTAACTGATTTAGCTTAAAAGTTTAGCTGATATGTCTTCTTGAAGAAGTGAGTTTTCAATTATTTTGTTTGAAGGAATGGAGAGTGGGTGAGAGTCTAATGGAGCTGGGAAGGGAATTCCATAGGAACGGTGCAGCCTTAGAGAAGTCCTGAAGGAGACAGTCAGTGAGAGCATCAGACAGGCACATGAACCAGACTTGCTAAGGCAAGACCAAGGGTTATGCTAGGTTTGCAATTCCAAACTGCCCTTATACAGTTGGGCACATCACTTGTAACACTAATTGTGTCACTGACATGGCCCTCTCACCCCCACCTGTATCTCCTCCCCAAATAGCAAGTCTGATGCCATTACTGATGGCAATATAAATTTATACATTTTAAAGCGTACAAAAAACATCTCATCTGCACAGATTCAGCCACATGCATGAATACCCATCAGCTAAACATCAAACCAAGCTGGTAAAGGGACAATGCAATGGGATACCCAGGACCTGCTGAGTCAGCCACACTATTTGTGTGTTGGCCAATGAGTTTAGTGGCACCAATAGTTCACAATCTAGTCATTTGCCATTTCTCTACCAATAGGTACACTGGCAAAACCTGGACTGCTGATGTGTCTTGAAGACTAAGTTTTGGACTGCTATTGCAGCCAATACTCCTTTGGAACAGCTAGCCTACCTGTATCAGACGCTCCCCTAGTCTTCAACAATTTTCAAAAAATCCCTCAAAACCCATCTCTTCAGAATAGCCTATTGCATCCCATGGTAACTGCTGTTTCATAAACCTGTCTCCACTCTCACCTTTCAAATCTGCTACTTTTCCACTTTGTTGCTTGGTTGCTATCCACCCTGATGCCCTTCCTATTGTGTTTTTATACCCAATCTCCTCTAGATTGTAAATTCTTTCAAGCAGGGTTCTCATCATCCTACTGTTCCTGTAAAAATGTGTTATTATCTCTTTTATTGTTAAGTTTTTCCCTATATAATAATATAAAGCACTGTGGAATAATTTGGCGCTATATAAATATCGATAATATTAATATTTTCATAGTAACAATGGGTTATGAATACAAACCGCAGGATGTTTGTTACAAAAACTCCTTTCTTAACTGTTTCATCCCTGGACTTCTCATAAAGTTACTAAGACGGAATGGCAGCCAGAGTAACTACAATAGCTCTATAGCTGCTCTTGAACTAGAAGTTTAGAACTTTATCTACTGTATGTGCAGCCGAAATGCAGCTAGAGATCTACCTAATGGCAACCCCATGTTGTTTACAATTATCTATATCTATTTATCTATCTGTATATATATATGGGCACCAAACATCATGTCTGAGAATGATGAGCGGTGATTGGAGTTGTATTTCAGCAGATGTAGTCATAGAAGCTCTTTCAATGATTTTCTATATATAGAATCATCATATGTAAGAAACTGTTTGGGGATGATGGGAGTTGTAGTCCAGAAACGCTGCAGCTTATCTTTGTTTCACCAATACAGAGTTTTGTCCATACAGAAAGCCTCCCCCCCACCCTCCATGTAAATATAAACTGAACCCACATCACTATGTTACAGCAATGACCACAGAGCAGTCGATCTTCGTGAGACACGTTCCCTATCGGATGAATCACTTCCTTCACAAACCATGAAGCAATAGTGTTTAGAAATCATATCTGATTCCACTTGCAATCGCCGTGTGTGTTAGTGGGAAGCAGAGAGCGAGTCCGAGCTATAAAGAGGCTGTCACACAGACTGGCTGTGTGCAGATGAGATTGGGCTAGCTATGAACGTGGAGGTGCAGCGTCGGATTGGATATGTGTTGTGCTCTCCTGCAGAATTATGTTAGACATATGCAGACTGAAAAACATAGGCACCTTGCCATATCTCTGTGGCCCGGTAAGAGCTTTATTTGCCTTTGCTATAACTTTGTTGCATGCATACATATTCAAATATCTCAGACAAGACATACCATATAGGGATACCATATAATGTTTTTGGAAACCGATTGAAGCTTATTAAAACACCCATCTATACAATATTTCATTATCAGTGTACGGAGGTATTGCTACAATCAAACCCTTAATATTATCTAGTGGATATTGTATAACTTTACATATCGATCATGCCTGGATTATTATAACAATGTATGATGTGTTATCCGCTGCTAATATTATTTTTTTCTGTTAACTTGCTATCTTCATGCAATAACTATGTGTTTATAAAAGTAGATATTTTTGTTAAAGAGATTTGTCTGTTTTACTACATTTTCATTTAGGTATAAGCCTTTTTGTTCCAGAGCCTGACATTGTGTTTAACAAATTCTGTTAACGGACGCTTTCTTTGAGTTTAAATGGAAAGTCCATATCATATTAAGCGAAAGCTTTTCCTGTCTGAGACTGTCAACACGAGCACATGATTTATATGTTATGATTTTTTTTTAACTAAAAAAATGACAGCAAGCAATAGCCAAGTTAATAATCTTCATGGACTGTAGAATTTTTTTCCACACACTTGTATTCTGTCTAAATTTCAAAACATATTGGTTCCTCGATTCAGCAGCATTCACTGTTAAACAAATAAAATAGGTTAATTGTAAAAAAAAAGCCACTTTTTCTTGTTTTTAATTTGGTCCATTTTATAATCACTTTGTACATTAAATACAATGGTATTGCCCATTCATTAATCCATATGCAACCTTGGGTTAACCCCTTCAGGACACGGGTTGGGGAAACCCCTTGATATCATCAAAAACATAACACGCACTTTGTCATGGAGGGGTTAAACATGTAATAAGACAATTCTTACATGACATGGTTAATGTAATACAGGCTGGTATTTTTTGTTTTTGTCTTTTAATTATGTTATATGTAATTGTGTGCTACATATTATGCAATATATTACACAAAACGCATTTATATTTATTTTATAAATTGGAAAACATTAGTCATAGCTATCTTTTACATTCATAGTGGAGATCCGGGTAAATTAAAAGAAAACAGAAATATCTGTATGGCTACTTACCATCGTACAGAAGTAACTGGATTATTTCACTACTGTGTGATTGATTCAATGAAATTGTTGAATTAATGTTCATTGGGTATAGTCGTTTTAATGCCAGTAATGTTAATATTTTGCATTCATGCCATACTCTGTACATTGCCTCGCAGTGACAGGCTGTGGACCCAGATGGTTCCTGAAGCTGGGTTCATGGGAAGGAATCTCTCACATAACACAGTGTTCAATATAAAGAACATTAGTGGAGATCATGGGGTATATTTACTTAGCTGTCAATTGGAATGAATTGAAAACTAAATTTCAAAAAATAGATGTTCTCAAAACATTTTCCAGCTCAGTTTGATTCGTTTAGCATAAATGTTGCCATTGCTTTTCTTTCATTTCAGTACAATTTGCTGTTGAATGAATAAACCCTAAAATCCTGTGTATACGTATGTGTGTGTGTGTGTGTGTGTATATATATATATATAGTCATTTATTTAGGTGTCCGTACACATGGGAAACACCAGCTTGGTAGCAGCATCAGCCCCGTTCTTTGGATTAGTTTATGTGAGATTTTATTCAGGGACATATAATATATTTGTTGTTCTAAATAAAGGAAAAACAACAATTAATATGTAGAGATGTTTATTCACTAACGTGGGAGGAACTGTTGGGGATTGGCTAGGGAATTTCGATTTTTAGACCAAAATATCTATATTTGAAAAATTGTCTAACTCTGCTATGTTGTAGAAAATAATCAAGTGTCTGGTGTAACAGTGAGGCTGGGTATGAAACCTCCACCATTCCGTACACTGGACTGATCCATCATTACATTGGTCCACAAGTTCTGGTGCTGGTATATATTGGCTTGTTAGGTACAGTCAGCCAGAAGGGAGCCAGGTACCCATCTTTTAATCATCTGACTGTTTAATTCAGACCCTGTTCTTAGTAGAGCATCGTGATTCAGCCAACTTCCCGTCATATCTCCAGTTTGGTACCAGTTCTGCTTTGGCTTCCTCTTTTGTCGATTCTGTTGCTATTTTGTGCGCCAGACCCGGCTTGCTTTGTAACCATCTGTATATCTGTTGTCCTAACCTACTACTGATAGAACTAAATTCTCCATCTGTGTAAAAGATGCTCTTTTTTTACCTCCTGTTCTGTTAGCCTTTACCTGCTTCTATGCAGAGTTAACTATCGCTCTTTCTGTGCTCATATTCTATACTGTAACTAGTTAATGACATGTATTGATAAATTCAGTTTTAACCCTTGAAATGCTATTGTACAGTCTGCCATCAGAATTTATTGCACTACACAATCCTGGCCTTGACAATTCAAGTTTAGTGAATAACCCTGAGAGTTAGTGATGTGAGTCATTAGGACGTACACAGGGGACACATAGGAACACATTACAACGAATAAAGGGTGCTGGGTTTTGAAAGATGGTGAATTATATACGTTTGCTGGAAGCCATATTCAAAGTTTATGATCTATATTGTTACTTGTTCCAAAATAATTGCATTAAACAAATATTGCTAATTAATCTAAAGGAAGAGAATCAAACAAAGGTATAGTCTTAGAAAATCAGGCATTTATATATGGCTGGAAGCTACCTCCCCGGCTTCCACGACAAATCTACATTGAGCTATTAGAAAATAATATCCCGAGATGTTATATATGCCTGTTTAATTGACTACTAATATTCACTTATTCTATTGCTATTCTGTTACAAGAGAAGCCTGAATGTTGCACACACAAGAATTGTGTCTCCATTGGCTTGGAGTCCATGATAATCTTTGTACATAGCATTCTAAATCCACTGGTTGACCCCAACGTCAGAACATTTCTGATAATCCTTTCAATCCGTCCTGGAAGATCCACTCTTATAAAAACGATCACCACTCTTAAGACATTTTAGTCCCACTCTGCCAGCCTACTTAGTGCTCCCAGTCCCAAACGATAAAACATCTCAGTTGTGTGCAGCCTGAGGTGTGAAGAAAGGGTTATTCTCATTATACAAATGTCTTTAAAATTAGTAACATTTGTCAACAAGGGATAGTTGTGAAAACTTGAAATGGGATGCCTTTGTAAAATCTAGCAAAAAACAGAGGGTGATCTAGAGGAATGTGACAATAGGAGGGTAAATTTGGTGAATAAATATGTCGTTCGGTAAGTATGGCAATATGGAACTGGATTAGTGTAATGTAACCACAGGAGGATTAATTAGATAATATTGCATTATGGGTATATAGTAATGGGGGTCATATAGGGTGAATCAACGTAGTAAAGGAATAGAGCATATTTAAAAGAAGAAAAACTACCACAGCAAGAGGACATAGTCTTAAATTAGAGGGACAAAGGTTTAAAAATAATATCAGGAAGTATTACTTTACTGAGAGGGTAGTGGATGCATAGAATAGCCTTCAAGCTGAAGTGGTAGAGGTTAACACAGTAAAGGAGTTTAAGCATGCGTGGGATAGGCATAATCCTAGCTATAAGACGAGACCAGGGACTAATGAAAGTATTTTAAAAAATTGAGCAGACTAGATGGGCCGAATGGTTCTTATCTTCCGTCACATTCTATCTTTCTATGAAATGACAGTGTAGAGTAAACTGGAGAGACATGGCCATATTGGGAGTGAAGTGCAAGGATATTTTTATGGGGAGACAAATGAAAGGTTATTCGAGGGGTATCATTATTGAGGAATGCTTGCCTGAATATATTTTGTCTGGTTAGTGCAGTGGTAATGTCACTGCCTTAGAACTGGGATTCGAATCCCTGTCAGATCCCCTCACCAGTAAGAGTCCCTGGGCAAGATACCTAAAACATATATTGGCCTACCTCAAATCCTCATAGCTTGTAAGTTTGTTTGAGGCCTTTCTTCACCTCTTCCTTTTTCTATAATAATTGTAAAACATTGCTGAATGTGTTAGTGTTACATAAATACTAAAAACATGTGGATGTTATGGCTGTGGGTGAATCACCGGACAGATACATGGGTTAATGGAAAGAGGTACAGATGGCAGATAGTCAAAGGCGAGACACAGGGGGCACAAAGCTACAAATAAAATTGCCTATAAATGGACCCATGGAAATGACACCTGATAGACACCAGTATATGATAAAAGCAATCAGAAGAAAAAAGAGATACAACAGACAAAATAGACAAGAAATATCACAAAATATGAATGGGACCACCAGATGGTCTGACAGTGCAAGAATATTGCACACAAAGGAAAAAATGGACACAAGGTGGAATAAGGTAGAAAAAGAAATACTCAGAGGACAGAGGGAACGAGAAAATATTTTAAGAAATTATATCACGAGATTGCCACACAGTGTCACAGATTATACAGAACTATAGTGTTCACATTATCAAGGTAACTATAGAAGGGACAGTGTCTGTGTATCAGGAAAACTGCCTTTTTTTGGCTGTCCCCAGATTATGTTGTTTTTTTAAAAGATATTATGGGATTTGTAGTTGGAACATGTACAGTGCCAAATACCTACACTCCCATAAGCCTAACCAACGGTAAAATATATAATACACATTAACCTGGTATGTATATATTTTTGTAGCACATAAGTTCACTATACTAGTCAATCATTTTTATAATTTAACACAACTTCTTATGCCCTTGTCAATGTCAATGATGGTGGACGGTTAGTCATTTTACTTGCCACATCTCCCACCTACTCAGTTAATGGATTTTGTAAAAAAAAATAAAAAAAATAAAAAAAATAAAGCAAATCGTACCGTAAAATGTGAATTATTTTCACTTCCTAAATAGTAGGTTTTAGTTCATATTAAAGTATTTGACTTTCTGTCGTGTCTTAAAAATCAATTTGTCACAAGCTTCAAATGTTATTAAACGGATTTTATCATGCTTCCCCTGTGCAAACACTGTGGTTTCGACAAGTATTGCTGTTTTTCATAAAGTGCATATTACACTGTTAATGTTAATGTTTCATAAGTACTGTATGAAAATGCCACATGTATAGTCGGAGGCTTTTTAATGAATACCCTGGACTAAGCTGTTATTATCTACTAAGTTTCTTACAGCATTAAATTGTTATCGCATTCTGGAGCCCAGAACGAGACATTTATTGCATATTTGAAAGTACATTAGCCTTGCCTTGGTGATGGCTTTCAATATAATGGTAACATAACATTTTGTTTAAAAAAATCCTATTGGCTGCACTAGGAATTTTCTTCTGAAAAATGTATTACATGAAAAACATAACAGATGCTATCAAATCATCAAACCTGCAAGCACTTCGACCCCTTAAATTCCTCTTAACCACTTCATTACTACAATCAAATACAGTATAGACATTTTTACTTTCACATATTTTGCAGAATGACATTCAGTTCTGTAGGGGAAATTATATTTTTTGCTAGAAGCCACTAGTCACTAATTTAACCCCTTAAGGACCAAACTTCTGGAATAAAATGGAAACATGACATGTCACACATGTCATGTCTCCTTAAGGGGTTAAAGGGATAGTCACCAGAACAAGTTTAGCTTAATAAACCAGTTTTGGTGTATAGATCATGCTCCTGCAGTCTCACTGCTCAATTATCTGCCATTTAGGAGTTAAATCACTTTGTTTATGCAGCCCTAGGCACACCTCCCTACATGTGGCTTACGCAGCCTTTGTAAACACTTCCTGTAAAGAGTTATCTAATGTTTACACTTCCTTTATTGCAAATTCTGTTTAATTTAAAATGTCTTATCTCCTGCCCTGTTAGATAAGACATTTTAAATGCCTCCTGTATGTAATTAAAGTTCAATTTACAGAGCGGGAGATAAAATCTTTTAAAATAAGTTACATCTGTTTGAAAATTCATTAAGATAAAGTTGTTGTGGTGACTATAGTGTGCAAGCATGCTGAAAATGTGAGATCACCCCCAACTGTCAAACAGTATAGAAAGTTTGAATATGTACTATCATTCCTAAAGTCAGGGAGGGGGGAGGAGTGAAATAACTTTACCATTTTACTGTTAGCATTACATTAGCAGTCCAGAGATTGATTTATAAAGAAGCTTTTAAACTAATATTTCAGACACTGTGTGAAATATGACAAAATAAAGGACACTGTACACTGTCTAAAGCTTTTCGCTCCACAATTTATTTTATAAAGGATGAACAAATAATTGAAAAATAAAAAATTGTTTACAAAGCAATCTATGCACAATAAGGCTGTACTTTATATATTTGTGCTCGGAATTTCTAATACGTAATGGAATGTAGAAGAAGAAGCAAAGTTGGTTGAGATGTGCCGAAACCAACGTACGAGTAGGTCTGTAATAAAAAGAGGGGCCACAATGGTGAATTGTAAATAAAGATGGGTGTAGGTGGGTGGGGACAAACAGCTTGCATGACAAAGGTAAGTAGGGGGGAAAGAGTTTAAATAGGGGTCATAACTCCTCCCACAAATTCAGGCCAAATGGCCTTCCAACATATATTTATTTATTAGCTATGAATCCCTTGCTCCGAATAAATATATTGCTAATGTGTTTTTAATCAAATGTGCTCAGTAGTGAAGGGATTAATGAATTCCATGTTTTTGCTTCAGTGTCTCCTGTATTGTGTGTAGCATGTGGGAAGACTCCCGCACAGGAGTTGAGTTTTAAATATTAAGTGATATCAGTCAGTGGCAGAACTACCAGCGGTGCAAGCGATGCACAGGGGCAATTGGTAGATACAACAGCTGGAAAAGGATTACGCGAGTTGTACAATAGTTAAAGATCAATTGTTTGGGGGGCAATCTTGCGTTAGAGGGTGCCCTCAAAATATTCTTGGACCAGGGCCCTCTCTACATAACGTCTGCAGTGTTGTTACAGATTCTGCTCCAAAATACAGAATTAAAGAAGGTAACACAAACCTGGGATCAAATGGTTTAATGCAAGGTATGGCTGGACCACAACGGATATACACCTACAAAGTCAGTAGGTGTAGCAATCAAATAACTCAAGTAGCAAGACAAAGGGATTGAATATAATACTGTATTTGAATGGTTTGACAGGCTTAACAAAGACCCCTGGTTGGTTGAATTATTTCTGTTTCAACACTGGTGGAATAAACGTCTAATTGTAATATCTATTGTTGTAGCTCCACTATTACCGTCTACCAGTTGTCATACTATAGGACATTGAATGTTTGTGTCAAACCATTACAGCATCATCTGCTTCAGTGCCCTCAAATTCATTCATTGGATTACAATGCTGCATTAGTTACTTTATGTTTCTTAGTGGGACTCTGTGTGTGTGGTTATAACCATTCTCGCAGTAGCGATATTGCTAGAAGGTACCTAACTCTTCTTACCGCTTATAACCAGTTTGCCTTCCGTAACCCACAAGCACATCTTGGTTTGAAAAGCACTGTTGGACTTATGTCAGGAGTCTCTAGTTAATGTGTAAAGGAAACCTGTCCACTATGTAAAATATTTTTTTTCTCTGAATAAGTACCAATAACAAAAAGGTTACATAGTTACATAGCTGAAAAGAGACTTGCGTCCATCAAGTTCAGCCTTCCTCACATTTGTTTTTTGCTGTTGATCCAAAAGAAGGGGAAAAAAAACCCAGTTTGAAGCACAATTTTGCAACAAGCTAGGAAAAAAATTCCTTCTTGACCCCAGAATGGCAGTCAGATTTATCCTCGGATTAAGCAGTTATTACCCTACATTAAAAGATTATATCCTTGAATATTCTGTTTTTGCAAGTATGTATCTAGTAGCTGTTTGAACATCTGTATGGACTCTGTTAAAACCACTTCCTCAGGCAGAGAATTCCACATCCTGATTGTTCTTACAGTAAAATAACCAAACCTTTGTCTTAGACGAAATCTTCTTCCAGTCTAAATGCATGACCTCGTGTCCTATGTAAAGTCCAGTTTGTGAATAGATTTCCACACAATGTTTGTATTGGCCCCAAATATATTTTTATAATGTTATCATATCCCCTCTCAGGTGACGTTTTTCTAAACTAAATAGGTTTCAATTTGTTAACCTTTCTTCATAGCTGATATGTTCCTTTTATTAATTTTGTAGCCCGCCTCTGCACTTTTTCTAGCGCTATAATATCCTTCTTTAGAACAGGTGCCCAAAATTGCACAGCATATTCAATATGTGGTCTTACCAGTGATTTATAAAGAGGCAAAATGATATTCTCATCCCGAGAATGAATGCCCTTTTTCATGCATGACAATACCTTACTGGCCTTGGCCACTGCTGATTGACATTGTACATTGTTGCATAGTTTGTTGTCTATAACAATTCCCAAGTCCTTTTTGTGTGTTGTTATCCCTAATTTGCTTCCATTAAGGGTATACGTTGCTTGGGTATTCTTTACACAGAAGTGCATAACTTTGCATTTTTCAACATTAAATTTCATCTGCCATTTGAGTGCCCAGTCCCCCAGTCTATCTAAATCCCTCTGCAGCAAAGTAATATCTTGCTCACATTGTATTACTTTACAGAGTTTTGTGTCATCTGCAAACACTGAAACATGACTTTCAATGCTTTTTTCAAGATCATTTATAAACATGTTAAATAGAAGGGATCCCAGAACAGACCTCTGAGGGACACATCTTGCCACCTCTGTCCAGCTTGAAAATTTACCATTAATGAGGACTGTTTGTATTCTGTTTTTAAGCCAATGTTCTACCCAAGAACAAGAATTTTCATCTAGACCGATTTCATTTTTTATGGTTTGTATATAGTTTTACAAATATTCTTAAAGGAAAGAATAATTCTGACACAGTAAACTAGTCTTTTAAATACATTGTAAGTGGACGTCTTCATGCAGTTTACTCATTCCTAAGTATAGCTGGTTGTTCCTTCACTGTTGTCCATTTCTCGCAATTGCTCATTGGCCTCAACATTTTTCTAAATGTACTTTTACTTGTGAGTACTTGCAGTTACATTGTGAAGAACAGAGTATATTGATTGCATAATACAGATGTGTCCCTCTTCAAGCAGTTTCTTGTTAATTTGAAGTTTGACCTTATAAACTTTCTAGAAACTGAAATAATTAAACAAAAACAAAATTACTAACTTTTTAAAGGGACAGTGGGCAATATAACCTTTTTATTTCATTAAATTGGTTATAGTGCCTAGAGTTCCCTGGCACTATCCCTCCATTCAAAAATACTTTTTTTGAGCAGTTTAACATTAAATAAGGGTTACTGGCCCCCACAGTCCAGCCCCTACTGAAGGTATGGCTAAGGCAGAGACTACACACTTCCTTGTAGCCATAACGTTTTATCCCAGCCAGACAATGGGATAGGCTGAAAATGGTCAGCTGACACACCGTTTCAGCTAAAACTTATATTGTATCACCAAAGACAGAGTGGAATGTTAGGCTTTCATCCTAACCTATGCAAGCATTCCAGAATCCTTTGCAGTAGTAACAGCACTGCAAATGTGAGATTTCTGTGGGAAAAGCAAGTCTTATGGCTTGACTGGTGTGCAGATCTGTGTTTAACAATGTATATACTATCCACAGTTATTTATGGTTAGACTTTGTACAACAATACCTTATATCTGAATACAATGACACACATTCATCTAAACTAGTGTATATGTAACTGTGTAATGTTCCCACATGACAAATTCTTACTGAGTTTGTGAAGGAATTCTGAGGCTCTGATATAACTGCAGAACCTGATAAAATAATAATAACATTACAAAAAATCAAATCAGCCCAGCAATACACTACCTGTTGCTCACATAGTATTCTGTTATAATATTTACTCAAAAAATAGAAAACCAACATAATCGAGAATTTCATACGTCTGAAACACATTTATCACAGCCCAGACTATAACTAATTTTGAGAAACACGGGGAAAGTAAATAATGGTTGATAACCAGGGAGGAAAGCTGTCTGCTAACCCAACAAAAGATCTTAACAAAAATGTATCTGGAGAATTTGAAGTACATAACTGTAAAAACAATTAAATAGCAGAGGTCACTGATGAAACAGCAGTGCAAATAACTAGACCAACAGAAGAGAATACAAACTGTAATATGCTGCTAAATCATGTGGAATATCTGAACTGTGATACCAGGATTAGCTGAATGAAATGATGGTAAGTGTTAAGATCAAATCACTTCCCCAAAAAAATCAGATTATCACAGAGATTACATAAATCTATTGGCAGCAATAGCTCCCTCGAATACTCAACAAACAGACACTTTTACAGACACACTCACACACTGTACATAGAGACACTTTGACGTACAGACACTCACATACTGTACATGCAGACACTTTCACACACTTTACATAGAGACACTTTCACATACAGACAACTTCACATACAGACAATTTCATATACTGTACATGCAGACACTTTCACATACTTTACATAGAGACACTTTCACATACAGACACTTTCACATACAGACAATTTTATATACTGTACATACAGACACTTTCACATACAGATACTTTCATATATTGTACACACGGACACTTTCACATACTGTACATAGAGATACTTTCACATACAGAGAATTTCACATACTGTACATGCAGACACTGTCACATACTGTGCGTAGAGATGCTATCACATACAGACAATTTCACGTACTGTACACACAGACACTTTCACATACAGACAATTTCCTATACTGTACACGCAGACACTTTCACATACAGACAATTTCATATACTGTACAAGCAGACACTTTCACATACTGTACATAGAGACACTTTCACATACAGACACTTTCACATACAGACACTTTCACATACTGTACACGCAGACACTTTCACATACTGTACTTAGAGACACTTTCACATACAGAGAATTTCACATACTGTACATGCAGACACTGTCACATACTGTGCGTAGAGATGCTATCACATACAGACAATTTCACGTACTGTACACGCAGACACTTTCACATACAGACAATTTCCTATACTGTACACGCAGACACTTTCACATACAGACAATTTCCTATACTGTACACGCAGACACTTTCACATACTGTACATAGAGACACTTTCACAGTCTTACAATAAAACATTCACTCCAGGACATCACACACCTTAAAACTCAAAGGATCACACATAGGGAGTATAGAGAATCCTCATAGTATAGAGTTCCTGCTTACTGTGCGTTCACTAGTTGGTTATTTTTTCTTTTTCTTCACCCTGTATTCTCCAATTGTTCTTTGTTTTTTAAAATTAAAATATGTTCTGTGTTATTATACTTATTATTGTGATTATATGTAATGTATCTAGACCAAATTTTATAAAAATACTTAAAAAAAATTAAAAAAAATAAAAAAAACACAGCAAGGCATTTTATCTATGAAACACTGTGGCAGTAGTTGTCCCAGATACACTACCCAACTCACAAGTCTTAGGTCAGAGATAGGAAAACTAGAAGAGAACATATTACCTGACCTTAGAGTGGCCGTACTTAAAGGGACACTATAGTGTCAGGAAAACCACTTGGTTTTCCTGACACTATAGTACCCTGAGGGTGCACCCACCCTCAGGGTCCCCCTCCCGTGGCGTTAAAACCCCTTCAGTAGCTCACCTAATTCCAGCGCCGGGCTCCCTTACCTCTCCTCCCTCACCGACATCAGCAAATGTGTTGGAGAGTATGGCTGTAGATCTACAAACAAAATAAGGAAACACAAAAGGAACAAATATAGCGTAACACTGTTATATGAAATAGTCAAATGCGCAAACACAAATTGCACTCACGAAATTAAGTTGAATAAATCGCAGAAGGGTTCCTCCCCCGATAGTATTGGGGAGCTAAACCAGGACGCCTCTTCCTGTAGCAATATGCTGCAAATATGGAGAGCTGGACTCAGGATTCAGGTGAAAAAAACTGCTGTTTATTATATCAGGTGTGTATAAAAAGTTATAAAAAAAAAAAGCTAAAAAGCAAATTGATAAAATAAGTTGCTTAGGAGTAATCCTACATGTTTCACCCCAAAGGACTTCCTCAGGGAATCTCCAGATAATTACAGCAACAATTTACAAAGAATAAAAATAAAATGAACAAGCAAAGTGGCAAGATAAAAACAAACACTATGCAGTACAGAGCAGTAAAATGAACAAGCACTACTTCTCTGTACTGCATAGTGTTTGTTTTACCCATCTCTTTAGGAAAGCTTATGGCTTCCCACAGTAACCTTACATACCTGTCTCTTGCTCTCTCCTATAGAGCAGTGCTTTACTCTCTCCTCCAGCTCCGCTTCACTCCCACCTTATTTGATTGTTATTTCCTGTCCTAACGTGTCTTATACCCCACCTCCTATAGACTGTAAGCTTGTTTGAGCAGGGTCCTCTTCAACCTATCGTTCCTGTAAGTTTTCTTGTAATTGTCCTGTTTATAGTTACATTCCCCCTCTCATAATATTGTAAAGCACTACGGAATCTGTTGGCGCTATATAAATGGCAATAATAATAATAATAATATGGCTACTACTAGAACTGACTTGTCCTTGTAATGATGTGACTACTGATGGTATTGATTATGTGACTTCTGATGTCAGTCACCAGAACTGAACCCCATTTAGCGAGTATTATTTTATTATTTGCTAAAAAAAAATAAGTTGCTGGAGACAAGAAAAAAAACGTGCTAAAATTATATTACACAGCAAAGTGTACCTAAATCCTTAGAGAGTCATCCAGGTTCTGCAATTTCAAAAAGATGCTGGGCTTGAATGTATTGCAGGACCTCCTCCATCATGCAGAAATTACTCCCACCTTGTTGAACTTCTCTATTTCTTGTCTTTTCAAAAAAACTAATTTTGATTTAAAAAAAAGAAAAAGAAGAAATGACTCCTCTCGATCTATAGCTCAGGATAAATAACCTTTATCCAAAAGTAGACATATATTTGGGTCACACAGAGGGGAGAGTCAAAATCACCACTGATACATCTCGTACCTCAGATGTCTGATAAAGAGCCGATGAGGTACGAACGTGTAAGCAGTGATTTTCATTCTCCCCCTGTGTGTCCCAACCATGTGTCTAGCTGTGAAATAAATGTTATTTATCTTTAATTTTGAATAGAGGCATCTTTTTTTCATGGTGGAGAAGATCTTACAATCCATTCAAGTCCATCCTTTGCTGAAAACAAGACTGAAGAGAGCAATGAGTTGAAACTACAGGGAAAGATAGATGCAGGACATGCCTGACAGACCATCAGAGAAAAGTTCTCTGAATTCAGTTGATGTGTGATACTAAACTATTGGTTTCTAGAAATACACTATTGGTTTCTAGAAATACAGAATGGTCTATGTATGAAACAGTTGTATTTCCTACACTGTCCCTCAAGAATGGTTGATTTGAAGATACAATTACTAAAGTGAGAATTCAACGTGAATTTCAAATTTAAGGCCAGAAATTGAACTAAAAGCATCGCTGACTTCAAGAATTTCTCTGGTTCAGCTATTTTTACCTTACATTTTAAATTCACTTTGGATTCACTTTGAACATACCTGTTGATGTCATACCTGCTAATATATACAGATAGATTTTCCTGAGAGATGCAGTTACTTGGCCAGATTAATTTATGAATTATTTCAAAGCTGCATTTACTTTAATACGATCAGTCGATCAGAAACAATATTCATAAATGCGCTATTATTCCGGTTAATGATTCCGTTTGAATCAGTAATCTCTGTCCTACTCATTCGATATTATTGATGATTCACATGCAACCTTTCTCTTGCCACATTGTAGCCATTGTTTTGTTTTTCTCCTGGTAGATTTATTGCTGTAATAGCTTGGTAATTAATCGGCTAATTAGACGAAATGTACTTTATGGACCTTTGAGTGTGCATTTTTTGTACTTTATTTTCTTTGTCTTATTTATAGTTCTGTTTGATCAGTGCAGTAAACCTATTCTGAAGCAGATTCTGGCTTGTTTCATCCAATCGTTTTTTAAATTTTATTTTTTTATTAAGAATGTTTTTTTGCCAAGAAACAAGGCCATTCTCTTGTTTTCTTGCTATTAATTATGCACCGTTGTAAATTTATATTTATAGACCTAGGGAATAAATGGAATAAACACTAAATGTTAACTCCCTAGTGCTTTGCAAAAATAATCACACCAGAACAATTCTCTAATAAAACTGTGTTACGTTTATATTTAAATTGCATATTTCTAAACATATGTGGCTCACTACAAAGAAATAAATAAATTCCGTAAACTTCTGATAATGAAGAAATCTAGACACACACAGTATTTTATAAGCTGGTGATACATTGTGTCCCCCCCTCCCCCGTTTTTTAAAATTTCTTATTATATCAAATGTTTTAAAACAAGCATTTTATACAAAGGCGAGAACATTTTTTTTCTGTATCTCCTCTAGGGATGTGCATGGGCACAATATTTAGTTCGGTTCATTTCGGAAATCCGGGTAAGTAAAAAATTCGGTTCGGTTCGGCAATTCGGATATTCGCAATCATCCCTCTCTTGCCACCACAACTTCTTACACATCTGTAGGGTTCCCTAACCCTAACCCTAACCTTACCCCTAACCACCACAACCACTTACACATCTAGGGTTAGGGGTATGGGTATCACAGGGCTCCCAGTGCAAAGATTTAGCTTATTGGTCTAGATTCCAGTCATCAAAGTAATTTTCCCTCCCTCTCTTGTTTTGCCACTTTTCAGAAATCCGAAGCACTTCGGCACTTCTGAAATTCGGCACTTTGGTTCGGTACTTCCGAAATTCGGCAATTCCATTTGGTTCGGTGCTTCCGAAATTCGGGTCTTCGGCACTTTGGAAATTCAGCAATTTGCCCATTTCGGATGCATCCGAATTTCCAAATTGCCGAAATTCGTCCGAATTTACATTCGGAACGAATCTCCTCCAATGCAAGTTTTTGTAGGCAAGTAACATGCAACAGTGGTCTGTTGGCTGGTTGTATGTGATGAGTTAAGCTGTATGTGCATCACCCTCTAAAATGAGAAGTGATTCTATATCTCAAATGCAAATTCTTAGCTAGATAAAAATTCAAGATATATATTTTAGAAATTAATATTAATCATTTTCAGTCCAGTGCCACCATGTCTGAAGCTCAGTGGGTGTTACCTTACTGTAAATCCCCCGACCTCCAGTCACTCCTTTGTCCCACATGCTCTCTGGTTAGATTTTTCCTTCAAACGTTTTACTTGACACTGACACATTAGCTCAGTGCCATAGTGCCAGCATCTGAACGGAATGAAATCAGTCACTCTTCCTGTAGCAATTTGCATGCTGAGGATAGGATAACCTGGCAAGTGCACACAGAGGGGTACCTAGGATACTTGTCAGCCAAGGTGGAAATCTATTTTGGCACCCTACTTTTAAACTTTTGTGTGTCGCTTTGTACCCAATTAGCCCTATTGTGTGTTCCTTCTTATCGTGTGTTTCTCCCTTCCTTCTATCTTCTTCTAACTTCTTGCTTGTCTCTTAACCCCCCTTGCCACTTGTCTGTTTCTCAACCCTTTTACCTTTTTGTCTCTCACACACATAGTTACATAGGCTGAAAAGAGACATGTGTCCATCAAGTTCAGTCTTCCACACATTTGTTTTTTGCTGTTAATCCAAAAGAAAGCAAAAAGGAAACCCAGTTTGAAGGCAAACCTAAAAGAAGGCAAACCCAGTTTGAAGCACTTCCACTTTTGCAACAAACTAGGAAAAAAAATCCCTCTTGACCCTAGATTTATTCTTGGATCAAGAAGCTATTATCCTACAGTTGAAAAACTATATAATTAAATATTCTGTTTTTGCAAATATGCATCTAGTTGCTGTACTAACTCTGATAAAACCACTTTTTCAGGCCGAAAATTTCACATCCTTATTGTTCTTATGGTTAAAAAACAACAACTTTCTTTTGCCTTAGACAAAATCTTCTTTCTTCCAGTCTAAACGCATGACCTTGTGTCCTATGTAAAGTCTGGTTTGTGAATAGATTTCCACACAATGGTTTGTATTGGCCCCGGATATATTTGTATGTTATCATATCCCCTCTGATGTGACATTTTTCTAAACTAAAGAGGTTTAAATTGGTTAACCTTTCTTCATAGCCGATATGTTCCATTCCTTTTATTAATTTTGTAGCCTGCCTCTGCACTTTTTCTACTGCTGTAATATCGTTCTTTAGAACAGAAAATTGCACAGCATATTCAATATGGGGTCTTACCAGTGATTTATAAAGAGGCAAAATAATATTCTCATCCCGAGAATGAATGCCCTTTTTCATGCATGACAATACCTTACTGGCCTTAGCCACTACTGATTGACATTGCACATTGTTGCATAGTTTGTTGTCTATAACAATTCCCAAGAGCTTCTCTTGTGCTGTTATCTAATTCGCTTCCATTAAGGGTATACGTTGCTTGTGTATTCTGAAGTGCATAACTGTGCATTTTTCTACATTAATTTCATCTGCCATTTGAGTGCCCAGTCCTCCAGCCTATCGAAATCCCTGTGCAGCAAAGTAATATGTGGCTCACATTGTATTACCTTACAGAGTTTTGTGTCATCAGCAAACACTAAAACATGACTTTCAATGCTTTTTAAGATAATTTATAAACATGTGAAATAGAAGGGGTCCCAGAACAGACCCCCGAGGGACACCACTTGCCACCTCTATCTAGCTTGAAAATTTACCATTAATGACAACTCTTTGTACTCTATTTTTAAGCCAATGTTCTAAGAATTTTCATCTAGATTGACTTCTTTGAGTTTGAACACTAATCTATTGTGTGGAACTGTATCAAATGCCTTAGCAAAATCTAAACAGATCACATCCACTACAACATCCTGATCTATACTTCTACTTAATTCATCGTAGAATGCAATCAAGTTAGTTGGACATTATTATTATTATTATTATTATTATTACTGTTATTTATAAAGCGCCAACAGATTCCGCAGCGCTGTACAATTAGTGGAGAACATACAATATACACACATAAATACTAAAGTTAGAGAGGGCCCTGCCCGCAAGCTGAAATCTCGCCATTAAAGCTCTTTTATGCAGGGGTAGATAGCCCGTGAGCTTACAATCTAAAGGATACCGTGGGGATTTGAGAGAAGAGGTAGCTGGGGAAATTTGGAAGTGATGGCTAAATAAGGAAACAGAGAGTTGCAGCTATTGGTAGAATATAGAAGGAATGAAGAGGTAAGTGAGTGAGAATTTTAAACAGCTGGAGGAACATGCTATAAATTTAGGGGGAACGCGGGTGGGTGGGTTGAGCCGAGTAGAATTGTAGAGGCTTGCAGTAGGGATGGTGTGAAAAATGGGCCTAGAGAGGGAGTAGAGATAAACAGTTATATCAAGGTATTTACAGCTAGGAGTGGCAAGCATGGGGGAGGAGTGGGAGGGGACAAGAAACAATTGTGATTTACAATTTAGAATTTTGCCAATCAAATCCTAACAGCCAGATTATTAATTAATGCATGTAGCTGCAAGTACAAGATACTACAGTAATACACTATAGATAACAATGAAAACATTATCATAAAGAAGTAATCTAGTGGCAAAAGTAAACGAAATCCGGTGGACATGACCTGTGCTTCATAAAACCATGCTGGTTTTTGCTGATAACCATGTTCTTCTCAAGGAATCCCTTAAAAACCTTTCAAATACCTTCCGAGCCACAGAAGTTAAGCTCACATGTCTATAATTTCCAAGCAAGGATGTTGAACCCTTTTTGAATATAGGAACCACATCTGCCTTCCTCCAATCCTCGGAACATTTCCTGAAAGAAAAGAATCTTGAAAGATTAAAAACAGAGGTTCACTTATTTCTACACTTAGTTCCTTAACTACTAATGGATGAATACTGTCAGACCCTGGAGCTTTATTTATATTAACTTTCTTTAGTTGCTGCAGCACCTTGTCTTGAGTTAGCCAATTACAATTTTCCTGCAAGTTTTTTGCAGCAATCATTTGCATATCTATTGCCATAGGTTCTTTCTTAAAATATACAGAGGAGAAATAGTTATTGTCTGCCTTTTCCTGGTCTTCATTAACTAACACCCCCATGCCAGTTTTAGTGTACCTACACTTTCATTTTTTTTTTTTTGAAATTTATGTACTTAACAAATGCTTTGGGGTTAGTTTTGCTCTCTTTGGCTATCATTTTTTCATTCTGAAGTTTACAGAATCTAATCACCTTTTTGCCAGTCAATACATTGTAAAGTTTATGCCAGTCAATACATTGTAAAGATGCCCTTAACTTATTGAAATTGGCCTTTTTAAAAAAATATATGTTTTAGTATACCCCATGTGGTTTTGTTTTGTTTTTTTAGTTTATTTCAAAGGACACCATATTACAATCACTATTTCCCAAGTGCTCACCTACTTGAATTTTGGTCAAAAGATCAACGATGTTTGTTAGAAGAACCAGGTCCAGACAAGCGTCCTTTCTAGTTGGAGCTTGTACAAGTTGTGACATGGTGTCATTTAACAAGTTTAAAAACCTAATTCCCTTTGCTGAACTAATAGTCACTCTATCCCAATTTATGTCTGGGTAATTAAAATCTCCAATAATTAACGTGTTACCCAGATTTGCAGCTTTCTCAGCTTGCTCATACAGCTGTTGTTCCTCATCAATATTAACATTAGATGGTTTATAACACATCCCAACCAATAATTGATTTCCCTTCTTTGCCCCAAGCAGATATTTACCCATAAAGCTTCCACATTTCCCTCATCACATTCTACTTGCTTGAGATTTGGCTTTAACTCATGGTTGACATACAAACATACCTCACCACCTTTCTTGTTTTTGCTATCCTTTCTAAATAGTGTGTACCCATATAAGTCAACTGCCCAGTCATGTGTCTCATCCCACCATGTTTCAGTTATTCCTATTATGTCATATTGTTTAGTGTATTACATACCTCCTCTGTGGCAGGTGTGGAGCAGAGGCGGGTGGCAGGTGTGGAGCAGAGGCATGATTAGTGGTTGGTGAAGCAGGGAATGATCCCTTCTCAGCATTCAACCGTTTCTAGGCATCAGATACCATGTAGCAATGCTCAGTGGCTCCTGGTTGGTGGGTGACTGACACCAGCACCCACCTTCATCCAATGCACAAGTCACATGCACCACCAGCCCCCCCAGTTTTGCCGCAGAGTGCACACAATATTGGAGGAACGCACCACAAATGTGTTTAGCACTTCACTGCTTCACACTCAACATGGGAAGAGGTGGGGAAACAACTGTATTATACCACAGACAAAGTAACACATTGAGGACACCTTAGGAGTACATCCACAAAACTTCCTAATCCCCACTAGTTAGGGAGTAAGTGTGGCACAGTGCACTGGTTAGGAGAGCAGGAGTCACCATATGCCTTCTCAGTAGAAACCTCCTCAAAGGGATCACAGCATGTTAAAATTAATTTAAACGATAGAAAACAAAAAACTTAAATGATGCTTTTTTTAAATATTGGTGATCACAATCAAAATGGTGAGACAGTATACCACCTTCTTCTCCACTTTCTTATACATAAACCTTTTTGCACACTATACAGCTTTTTCATATATATTTTTAAGCCATCCTCGTATTGCCATTTTTCTACAGACACCACATTGGGACCATATTGCACCATACCTATTTAAAATTCTGGCGGTCCCTTAGTCCTGGGAGGTCAGGGTATTCAAAGTAACATGCATTAATTTGTGTTAAACGTCTGTAAGCAATCTTTGAATTTAGCTGTGCCAAGAGTGGAAACCAGATTAAAAAGATAACGTATTGGTTAAATAGCTGAATGTGAAAATGCAAGTCATTGTGGTAAAGAAGGCCGACATGATTAACGAGATGGGATGGTGGTTAGACAAAGGAGTTGAAATCTACTTCAGGCTGTGCATGTGCTTAAGGATGTTGGGAAGATACCAGAAAAAGAAATTGAGAAAGATATTGCACAGGTTTCGTAAGGACAGAAGAAATACAGGAAATCACGCTTATGGAGTGAGAAGATGGGATTGAGGGTACAGGTTGCGGTGAATGTGGATTTTTTCTATTCCCAAAATTGTGTCCACAGATTTCACTCACTCTTCCTTGTAAATAATACACTGAACAGTGAGAGTGTATTTGTCAGTAGGTACATGCGACGCGAGCTTAGAAAAAGCCAACGTTTTGTTTGTATAAACCAGTGCAATAGAAAAACTTCCACAAATAGCACACAACATGTATTCCAAATAGTTATAGGTATTACGATGAGTCTGTCTTACTAAAACACTATAAACAGTTTCCTAGAAGAATTTAATTTAAAATATTCTCTAACCAATGTTCATTTTTGCTTTACAAGTTGACTTTAAATTACACTTTCCATTATGATGATTGTTAATTAAGATTATTAAGATATGCATTTAGGGTTCAGCTCTGGTTTGTTCTCAAGCTTTTAATATTGCTTTTGTCCTGAAAAACTATAATAATGAGTCTATACAGTCCATTTTATTTTAGAACTAACAACACTGCAGCCCTGGAAAACAAGCGTTGTTTAATTTCTGCTGATTTTAAATTGTTTCTGTTTTATCATGACAACATTCTGGTTCAATGTGCTGTTGCCATTTCCGAATATCATTTATTTCTTTTTTTGTCTCCTCTGTTATATTTTCATATGACCCCCTGTATTTCTGCTCCCTGGGTTATCTCAGACTATGTAACACATCATTTAAATGGTTTGTTTCCTCTGATTGGCCTGAACAGAGCATGTTCTCTGACTGCAATGACTGTCGAGGGTGAATAACTTAGCATTACAAAATCAAACTACGTCGACAGGCTTACGGTAAAAAAAAAAACATGCACAAAAATGAAAACATGTCTATTTTGACTGTACAGCTAAAGAGGGTAGAAGGCATTTTTTCATGCGATAGGATGAGTCCCACCATATGGGGTTCAGCATCAAAGAGATTGAATGCATTTGACCTGGTCGCTCCTACCCATTGGCGGATCCAGGGGGGGGGCAACGGGGCAATTGCCCCCCCCGAGATTCCCCCCTGCCGGTTAACGCAGGGCTGGCATTCCCCAAGTGCCAGCCCTGCAATGTGCCTGCGGACTGGGGAGGAAGATCACAGATCTCCCTCCCCGGTCCGCAGGCACTGTGCTGACAGCCGGCACGGGAGGGAGGGAGTGAGAGAGAGGACCCGGAGCTCAGTCTGCAGCTCCTCCGGGTCCTCCTCTCGTGAGATTTGGAGCGTTGCCGCGGTTACCACGGCAACGCTCCAAATCTCGCGAGAGTGAACTCTAGCCCGGGAGCGTGGGCTAGAGTTCACCTCACCACCACTGGGACCACCACCACTGGGACCACCAATGAATCACCACTGGGACCACCAGGGATCGAAATATGTCCCCCCTCCTCCTAAATAAAGGTAAGAAGGGAGGGGGGACATAGAATATTTATTTTATAAAATAAAAAAAAATTATTATTTAAAAGCCTCCTTCCCCCCCCCATACACACACTGCCCCCATACACACACTGCCCCCATACACACACTGCCCACATACACACACACACTGCCCCACAAACACTGTCCCCATACACACACTGCCCCACAAACACTGTCCCCATACACACACTGCCCCACAAACACTGTCCCTGACATACACTGCCGCACTCACACACTTCACCCTTAACACACACCACTGCTCCTATATCCCAGCAGACCCCAGGTAAGTTGTCAAACTGTTCTTAAGCGGTATGACTACTTACTCTGGGGTGGAATCCTGGCACTACTGACACCATAACTACTACACTGAGCTGTAGTGGTTATTGTGCCTGGATTATTTATTTAAATAATCTACAAGTGCCCCTCCCGAGATCAGGCTCTGGATCCGCCACTGCTCCTACCTGCATCGATACACGGGACAATACACAGATAGATTATAGGTTAATACAATACATCTTTAACAGCCCAGAGATTGGTTGATCTAAAACTGGTAGAGCCTGTGCAATCACAACAACTCGGCAGTGCGCCATGTATTCCAACTTGGTAAAACATGACAAGCGGTAGTGTATGCTGTAATGGATAAAATGCTTCCATTAGATTAATCATTCAGCATTGTTAGAGGCGTAACTACAAACCATGTGGCCCCAGTGTAAAAATTGCCCTGGGACCCCCCCTGGGGTCTACACCCCCCATTCATCTATTTCCCCCTCCCCCCATGCATGCACCCCCCTTCCCACATACACATGCAGACACACACACACATACAAACACACATACACAAACACATGCAAAATGTTTTAGTCACCCTCCTGTTTCCTGACCTTAAGATGCAGGAGGGTGACCTTCCCTGGCGTCCAGTGGTGGGTCAGGCTGATGGGAGTCAGAGTTTCCACTCTCTGATAGCTGGGAGGAGTGACCGGGGCAGACATTTCCTCCCAGCATCTGATTTCATCACAATGTGATGGCAGATAAGAACCATTCTGCCCATCTAGTGTGCCCAATAAACAGGGGATCGCGCTGTTAAAGCGCTGCAGCGCCCTGGAAATCCATAGCTATCGGGTGGCCCTATCAGCATGCAGTGAGAGATGCTTATTTTAACGTGATACCTGTAGACAGGACTTCCATTGACTACATATGAATACTAATGTTTTTCAATGCATGAATTGTTGCTGTCCCAACCCTCCTTTAAAGGTTTCAAATACATGTAATATGCTGCTAAGACATCATTCTGATTTAGGCCTAGATTTAATTTAATATTTTTGGATAATCTTAATAAAAATAATAATAATTTTATATATATATATATGAAATTATTAATAGTTTTCAAAATAACTAATAATAGTTTTTCAAAATATTAAATCATTTTAAAAGTTTATCCAAAAATATTAAAGGCACATTATACATGTATTCCTAACACTATAATGTTAAACTAGCTGTTTAGGTCCCCGCCCCCATCTCTCTGGAGTGAAAAGGTGATTTTTACTTACATTTTCTCCACCATGGCTGGTCCAGCCTCCATGGCTAAGATCATCAATTAGCCAAGTATTGGAAGGCTATTGAGCATGTATGGCAAAATGCAGTTCTGCACCAATCAGCATCTCCTCATAAAGATGCATTGAATCAGTACATCTCAATGGGGAAAGTTTAGCGTCTCCATGTAGAGCGTGGAGATGCTGAACGTCAGTGCTGCACACTGTGCAGCACTGGACTCGGAAGCACCTCTAGTAGCCATCTGAATGACTGCCATTAGAAGTGTTACAAGGCAGCAATGTAAACCTCTTTTAAAAGGCAGTGTTTTCACTGAAAAGCCTTCTGGGACAGGCTATAGACATCAGAACAACTACATTAAGCTGTAGTGATTCTGGTGACTATTGTGTCAGTTTAAATTTATTTTTATTTTATTTTTATTTATTTTATTTTTCATAATTTTAATTTTCATCATGCTACCTGGAGTCCGCTTTGAATTATTTGCAAGTTAAATCTTAAATGTCTATTCTTGAAAGTAGAAATTAAGATTTTAGGCGTCCCCCTCTTTACGCGCCAATGAGCTATTAGTTCATAGATCAGATGTATAGATTAGTAGCATCACTAATGCCAAGAGCTTTGATTAATGACATGACGTTATGACATTTCGTAGCTCAGCCTGTCTGTATCTGTTGTAGTTTGAAATTGGTTTAGAGGAATTATCACCCCTCTAAAAATGTTATCTTTTTTAATAAGCCAAAGTATTGATTTGACACTATTTTCATGTAACAGAAGAAAGAATAAAACATTAAATTTAATCAGACCCTAAAAAGGTGCATCAGGCACCAGATTCTGTATTTATAAAAGTAGCATATATTAGAAGAAGTTAGGGCATTAGAAGACTGCGAGATGATGTTCTGTAGTATATCATTTATTTTTAATAGTATTGCATTATGTGAGCAGGTGAAACTGAATTTCCCTTTTATGGCAGAATGTATTAGACAAATTCTACCATATAAAATCTGAGAATATATTGCAAATGGATTTGGGCCGCTGATGCAAAGCAACAAGCACTTTAGATGTAAGATGGGCAAACACTTTGCAAGATGGACTTGAAATAGGGCGATATATCACTGTATAAAAATATTACAAAACTCCACCCAGCTCAAAACAAAAATTGATATTTATATTTATATTATTTCTGCATTTAATACAAATCTTCAGGATTTGTACATTCAGTAACATTTTTCGATAGAATGTTAGTATTTCACAGAGAGCTACAAGGCAGGGCTTATAGCACATAGAGGCAATTTTCGTTTTAGCAAATAAGATGAATAATGTACGGCTTAGTTACATTTTCCTGGTTAATGGAACACTACAGGCACAAAAAATGACTTTAACTTAATGAACCCGCTTTGGTGTATATGAAATCCCCTGCAGTCTAACTGCTCAATTCTTTCCTAAATTGCAGTCGAGCTGTGAAACTGCAAGGGCATTGTCTATACACCAAAGCTGCTTCATTGCACTATGTATTTCTGCTGCGTAGTCCATGTCTCCTCCTTTCATAAAACATATTTCTCATTGAAAAGTACATAATGTAGCTCAGCCAATGAGAGATCAGTTTGAGCTGAGACTCTGACTTGCCTCTGCCCCACAACCAATCACTGCCCTGATTACCTGTATAGTAATTCAAGGTTTGCTAAAAAGGGACATACAAGAAGAAAACTCTGATTGGCTGGTGTGGCAGAGCCATTTCAGCACACTGATCTCCCATTGGTTAAGCAAAATATGTACTCCAAATAAGGAAGTTACTTTTGGGAAGATAGAACATTTGGCTAAGTGGGCGGGGTTATGTAACAGCAAATAGTAAACCTATCTTTTTTAGCAAAACCAAATGAGTTTTAAACAGGGAGAGAAGTACACCATGAGGCCAAAATCAAAATGCAGTTAATTTGTGTTAGTGCCCAGATTGTGTACATAGAGTGTCCTATTAATTTTCTTCAATGCTTTGTAGAGATAGCAAACTTATATTACAGGATCAAAGGCTTCTGATTGGAGGTTTGGAAATGGATCTGTCTTCTGATCCTGCTTGCAGTGTATAGCCTACGCAGCAGGAATTCTAAAGGTATACTTGAGTGATACTTGCTATTTACTTTCTTTGCTTATTTTTAAAGGATGATAATTAGAAATCGGTATAGGTATATGACTTTGGTGGCAGACCAGAAAAAAAGAAATATTAAATGGTTGGAAAATGGTTGACTTTCTTTCCCCTCTAACAACTTCACTGACAATACAGTGGTTTAATAGGATAATTTGTTTTAGCAATGCATATAAAATGGGAATTTCAAAACGAAAACTTAAAGGAACACTATAGTCACCTAAATTACTTTAGCTAAAAAAAGCAGTTTTAGTGTATAGATCATTCCCCTGCAATTTCACTGCTCAATTCACTGCCATTTAGGAGTTAAATCACTTTGTTTCTGTTTATGCAGCCCTAGCCACACCTCCCCTGGCTATGATTGACAGAGCCTGCATGAAAAAAAACTGGTTTCACTTTCAAACAGATGTAATTTATCTTAAATAATTGTATCTCAATCTCTAAATTGTAATTTAATCACATACAGGAGGCACTTGCAGGGTCTAGCAAGCTATTAACATAGCAGGGGATAAGAAAATCTTAATTAAACAGAACTTGCAATAAAGAAAGCCTAAATAGGGCTCTCTTTACAGGAATTGTTTATGGAAGGCTGTGCAAGTCACATGCAGGAGGTGTGACTAGGGTTCATAAACAAAGGGATTTAACTCCTAAATGGCAGAGGATTGAGCAGTGAGGCTGCAGGGGCATGTTCTATACACCAAAACTGCTTCATTAAGCTAAAGTTGTTCAGGTGACTATAGTTTCCCTTTAAGTTTTAATATCAGTATTAAAAACCTATATTCATGTAATACAGAATATCCTGCACTAAGAGATTATCAGCAACAAATGTTCTTTTTTTAGCTAGAGGAAATAGTGTTGTTTGTTGACGTATCATGCCTCTTGGCGCTAAACTTAATTTAAACAATCCGTTTGATGCTCAATTGTAAAACAAATCTTGTATTATTTTTGTCTTTCAAAGAGAATGAGAAACTCCTTTAATTTACTTTTGCCGTCTGCATGCATTATGAAAGAAACAGCATTACTCCTCAGTTTACAAAAAAGAGAGTAATCTGTCTTGATTATTTCCTAGATTTGTTACTGTTAAACAAACACAGATTTCCAGATTTGTTCGCAAGATAACTTGCCCCAAAGAAAAAATAACTAACAAAATGCGAGCATGTTTTTGGGGTATATCTACTGAATAGTGAAACAAATTCAATTAAGTGTTCCTTTAATGTGAAACTGTCGAGATTTTAAATATTCTGTACTTGCGCCCCATTTGTGTTTGCTTGTTGACCATTTAATAGAACCACATATTACACATATTATAGTACACATATAATAAAATGCACATTCCATATAAAACAAATTCCATATAATGATAATCACCTCTGACAGTATGTTTTTTCTTTTTCACTTTTAGTTTATAGAAAAACTTATCAGGGCAGAAGATAATATATACAATATATTCAATACTTTGTGCACTGCATGGAAAGAGCAGATTAGTAAAATGAATGTAGCACTATAGCGCTACATGGAGAGTTATCTGTAGTAATATAAACCAGAAAACAATGCCAATGAGAGCATGGGTTGTTGGAGCAATAAATCCAGTATTGTGAAGACAAGAGAAGAGATGTCTTATGTAGCTCCCGTTATCGAAACACACATTCCAATCCACTAAGAGGATACAAAATGTACATATGCTCACACAGTGCACGGTATAAACATACATTGGAAAATAAAACCTCCAGCTGAAAATATGGCAACAGAGAACGAAAACAATAAAATATAAATTCAATTCAATGTTCCCATGTTAAACCTTACTGGGCCCAGAGTTCTAGTGAAGCCATGATGACCTGCCCCAGGACCACATTAAGAGCCCAGTAGGCCTGGTGCTGACAATTATGATGAGCCCAATTACAAAATCTTATCAACAGAAAACAATAAAAACCGTTATACCTCCCAAGCGTCATGGATCTGGTGAAGGTGGTGCTGGAGGGAAACTCACAGGATATAGCTATCAGAAAACACATACCCCATGCTTATCTCGATCTTTCAAGTAAATCCAAACCTCCTAGCAGTGTCCGGTGAAGCAGGATTTTGGTAGGCCGGGTAAAAGGGTTGGCCACTGATGTGATTCACATAAGCAGAACCGCCCAAAGGCACAAACATGCTCAAAAAGGGGGCATATCTGAAGAATTAGATGGTCAGCCTGGCATGAATGCACATCAGGCTGCCTGCCAATCATGCAGGATGACCAACCAAGGGCATACTGTGCAGACAGCACCCGGAGCTTGGCATAAATGCGTCTAATGATGTGTTAGCTCTATGCTTTCTAAGATCTGTCTCCTAGAGCTCGTTGATCCACTCCTCTCCTTACCTTCTTAATAGCAGGCAGAAGTTATACAGTCTGGGACAGAGAAAAGGTGGATGTAGTGAGCATAGAAGAAAGGGAACTGTGTTAGAGAGATTGAAGCAGCAAGAGCATTTGCATAGTGTGCAAAGTCAGCTTTACATTAATTTCATTGTCAGCCAGTCCACACCAGTTTTGTTCCCCTACATCACTCGTAAGTTTTTATACTTAAGCAAGAGCATATGAAGGAGTTTTTTGTTTTTTTTTAAACAATGGGCCTATTCCATGGACATTGGCCTGGAGCTGCAGTTCCATCAGCCCCTATGTAAATCCAGCCCTGTCCTGCCCAGTTCACATCCTGGAACTGATGTTGACACACTTTGCTGTATGTGCTGTTCACAGACTGTTTTCCCGATTCCCTTATCTCCTTCTTGTGCCTGCTGTTTGCTGTTGTATAGACTTGTGCACAGCAAAAAAAAATATATTTTGGTGGAACCATTTTTCTAAAAATTTCAGTTTGACCAAGCAGAATTTCGGTAAAGAAAAAAATGCAATTTGAAAAATAAATCCTAACCAAAAGATGTGAATATAGGACAATCACTGTACTGTAAATTATACACATTATATAAATATTATGTATATATTTCACAGTACACTGATAGGAGCATTTTCCACCATTTGGTTCACAGATCAAGTGAAAAAAGTAATCAATAGAGGGGAAACGTAGTAAATCTATATTAATATATTATATGTGTATTTAAAAATGTAATATATAAATATAGAGTCTTTCATTTTTTTTTTTATTGCTCGAACTTTTTCCCTCTATTGGTCACTTCTCACTTTATCTGTGAATAAAATCAACATTTAGTGACTGTCCATTAAACATCAATCTTGTTTTTTCCCCCCATCATCCCTATTTTTGGCACCGTGGGTGGTATTCAGAATTGCGAATTATAATGACGTGCTCGGCCATTGCGTGTATTTTGGTTTGTCATTAGGCTACATTTCAGTTCTGGAATTCTAATGATCACATAATCGGTACAAATTGGTAGGAATTGCATTTCAGAATGAAAGGGATCTCCAAGTCTAATCAGGAGTTGGTAGGTAATAATGTAGTCCCCACTATTGTCCTCATTTGTATGACATACCTCTGATTATTAAAACCACAGTTTTTTCTGCCTTTAATAAAAAGCATATTCTCTCTCCCTGAATCCAGCAAGTACTATCTGCTGTCAAACATTTATAAATTACTATGTAAAATTCCTTTTTCACATGACCTGCCTTGTTTAATACATCTGTCTTCACAATCAGAATGCATCTATGGAAAGCATAAGTCTGATAAGTAATTATATTTCGGACTGACGTGTGGTATGATATACATGTTTATACAAAAACCATGAGGAGCCAAGAAGTAAGAAAAATCTATATTAAGAAATAATTTCCCCCCCAAGAGTGGATGTGGATAAAAACACTGCATTAATATAAGGCAAAACCTTATCAAATGTGTGGATGCCCACAGTGTTCCTTTAACCCCTTAAGGACCAAACTTCTGGAATAAAAGGGAATTATGACATGTCACACATGTCATGTGTCCTTAAGGGGTTAATGATATATTTACAGAAATATAGGGTATACGCAAAGATAATATTAAATTGATAGACAGTTCCATTTTAAGGAGATTGTTTTTATTTATTTATTTTTAATATGAGATACACTGGTAGCAGTGATTGCATAATATTTAAAAGCAGAGATTTTATACAATTATTTGCAAAATTCGATTATAACCCCAGGAGTAATAAATCAATGTGCTTATATAAAAACTGCTGATCTGGAAAAAAAAGTCTGCTACTCATCTATAGTGACAGCTTGGCTATTTTGCACTAAATTAGTCCTATCACTTTATGGAACCAAAATAATTGTAGCAAACATTCAATAGTACAACCTGTTGTCAAGGCAATTGCCAACCATTGTTGTTTTTTATGTCACAGTCTTCCTGGTGCTTTTCCTGTCACAGCCCTGCCATGTTCCATTTCAGCTTGTTGATGAATTCTAGTTCTTGTTTGTCTGTGTTTGTTTGTCATTTTGTTTTACTGATGATGTATGCTTCAATGATGCTCACTTCATTTCATTGTCTCTGCTACAGGTAGTCTACAGGACTTTGTTTTAGAAATCCACAAGCTGTAGGTTTGGATCTTGAAGCCATCTTTCCTTCACAGTAGCCTGTGATCAATTTTTCAATTTTGCACCTTAATGATTGCCTGCATTACCAAATTGTACCTTTTTTTTTAAAGTTAAAACAACAGCAGTCTCCAAATCCCCCCCCCAAAAAAAATAATATAAACACCGTAAGAACATTCATTAGCTCTTTTGTGAAATAATTAGCAATATAAAAACACAGACAGCTTTTGTTTGTCTCAAAAAAGGAGCTGAGTGGATGAAGGGCTATAATTCTTACATGTTTTATGGAGGTTAGTGTCCTCTAATTAAACATTTTTCCCCACTTTATCTTCTTAAAGAAGGTCTTACCTCGAAACAGCTCTTAATTTTTGGCACTAGATCTTCTTCCTACCCAGTGCTATCTTCTTCTACCCTTCTTCCACCCTATTAGATGGAAGGACAGAAGGTGTCGTGAGATTACAGAGGATGGACACAACACGTATTGAGGGAAAAAAAGACTTGACAAGGGAAGTGTAGCTTGCCGTAAGCTCCATCCTTTGTCAAGATTTGTCAAGTGTAAGAAATATAAATAGGACAAAATGGCCCCAAATTTATTTTATAAATGAAAAAAAAAAATTAAGAAAAGAATAATAGAAGAACAGATCTAGAGAGAGGTAGAGTAGAGGAAAACAGTTGGAGAAAGGTAGGTTTGGAGTTATAGAGCCACTTTCAAAGTTTTTAATTTACACTGAACTAAGAACTACAGAAATCTGAACAAAAGATGTCTGAAATTTAATCTTTACAAATTCTAGTTTAGTTAATACATATTTAAGTGAATATTTCATTTCAAACCCAGTGTTCTGGCAGATGGAGACAAGACAATAAAACTCCTAATCTATAGTTGTGTACCTAGCGTAATGAAGAAATGAAACAAATGGGTAATTTAAATGATATGTTGTCATTTGTTGTATGACAGAGTGAGTTCAATTCTTATGCATGCTCATTAAAACAGTCAAATCTTTTGTCTCCGCATCGGTTTGATTACAGCCTTCGTGATTGCAGCCTTCTGTTTACTAACTAATCATTCAAATAATAAATCCAATATTCGATCAATACTCGATCAAATGGTCTATTGCTTGCAATTGTGCATTGCAGAATATTCTATACAGACTAAGACTGCAAAGGTTTAAATGGCAACTGATTTGCAATCAATTTAGTGATTGAAGGAGTACAGAAATGGCAATATGAAATTCTCATGAGGGCAAATTACAAAAACCCGTAACCAATAAAACATCTGCTTGAATTCCTACGGGTTTAATATTTTCTAATTATGGAACTGGAAATCACAACCGTTCATTTGTTTAGTTTTCTTACAACAACCTCCCCAAAAATGAATTGATTCCAACATCAATAAACCTATAAAGCAATTAAGCTGCTTCATGATGCCAAATAGCAGTTATTCACAAGCATGCATTAAATATTCTAAATAATTAGTTTGTGTTGTTTTACTCCTCTGGCTTTTATTAGATTAGATATGGATTTGGTATACAAAGATCATCTAGTGGATTTAGTGCCTTCATCAGGGTGACAAGCCTTACAATGATTCATTTACAAGGAATTTTGAAATGATGTGCACTCGTAAAGACAAGTTCTCATCCAATGAAATACCTACAATCTGAACTGTGAGACCTTGCACTTTACCTGTCTGTTCTCTTTAGTTGGATACATTGTCCCATGCTGGAGGCCAACAATACTTTTTTCATTTTTTATTTAAAGAGAAGTAATGCATGACAAAGGAATAGTGATGGAAACTGTGAAAAAAAGAAATTCTGTGTAAACACTGACCCATCATGCATCACTGATGTATCACTCATGACACTGCAGGTGTAAGCCACTTAAAGGACAACTGCTCTCAAATCACCTGTGCAATAATCATGCTGTCTAATCAGCATCTTGATACGCTACACCTGTGAGGTGGATGGATTATCTCAGCAAAGGAGAAGTGCTCACTAACACAGATTTAGACAGATTTGTGAACAAAATTTGAGAGAAATAGGCCTTTTGTGTACATAGAAAAAGTCTTAGATCTTTGAGTTCAGCTCATGAAAAATGGGGGCAAAAACAAAAGTGTTGCATTTATAATTTTGTTCAGTGTAATTTTAAAAAACAAGAAGTTAGAATTTGATGACAGTTGTCCTTTAAGTACTTCATAACCATTCTCCAACCTGCATTTGTATTCCTTCATTGTAACTTGTAGGCAGAATTGTTTTTTTTAACTTGTGCTCCTGTTGCCACCAGAATGATGGTTGATGTGACATAGACCCTCTGCCAGAGTCATAGCACACGCCAATAATCAGTATTTAGATTTTGTTTAATTAAATTATGGTTCTTTGCTTAAGCAGTTTTGATGTATTAATTGAATATGCAATATCAAACATCTGAAGCAATTTGCAAAATGTAATGCAAATTGAAGCCTGCAACCCTGGCTCTCAGACATCAAAAAATGTTTCTTCTTCTTTTGCCTCCAAGATCCATCTAGCTTGTGCATGTGGTGTGTGCATGTACAACTAGGGTAACCAACTCTATTTCCCCATTATGGCTGCTATCACTTTATTTAGCAGATCCACCCATCTGTGTAAAATTAGAACATTTTGTATATTTGAGCCTCTTACTGGAAAGGTAGGACTCTGCCAAACAGTTGCCTGTGCAAGTGTTTCAGTCTTATTGTCTTTAAATGTGTGTATATTTAAATAAAATATATTTTTTTCTCCCTTTTGCATATTTTGATTGCATAATAAATAAAAAATGGTGAGGAAGTAGATTATTACCTCCTGTGTCCCTTTAAAGGAACTCTACAGTTTTAGTAATACGAAAATGTATTTCTACCACTACAGTGTCCCCCTGCCTCTACGCCATCCCTCCACAACCATTAAACGCCCCCCCCCCCAAAAATTAAACATTCACCTTAATCCAGGGCTGAGGTACCTCCGATGAACATTGCAGTTTCTCTAACAGTGCAATGTTTTACATTAACCCCTTCAGGACGGAGTCAATAGTACTCGTTCTGATCAAAACAAATCGTAAACAAAAACTGGAATTTGCGCAATATGTCCGTTCAACCGTAATTCACCTCTTTCATATTAAATGCACCCACACTTATTACATATCATTTTGTTCAGGAGAAACAGGGCTTTCATTTCATATCAAATATTTATATATGAAACATAATTTATTATGAATAAAATAAAAAAAACTGTGAGAAATTTATTTATTTTTAAAAAATGTGTAGTTCCGCCTCACATTTTAGCTGTAAATGTCATAATACTGTTAGGTTTTACTGCAATAAAATGCACATTTTTGTAATCAGCGATGTCTCACGAGTATAACAGTACCCCCCATTAAGGTTTTATGGTGTTTGGGAAAGTTACAGGGTCGAATTTAGAACGTTCCATTTTCAAATTGAAATTTGCCAGATTAGTAATGTTACCTTTGAGACAGTGTGGTAGCCCAGGAATGAGAATTACCCCCATAATGGCATACCATTTTAAAAAGTAGACAACCCAAGGTATTGACTGTGGGGTATGTTTAGTCTTTTTTTAGTAGTCACTTAGTCACAAACACTGGCCAAAGTTAGCGTTCATATTTGTTTTTGTGTGAAAAAAGCAAAAAACTAATATTTGACCAGTGTTTGTGACTAAGTGGCTACTAAAAATGCCCCATTTGCAATACCTTGGGTTGTCTACTTTTGCAAATGGTATGCCATCATGGGGTAATTCTTATTCCTGGGCTACCATACGGTCTCAAAGGCAACAAAACCAATCTGGGAAGTTTCAATGTCAAATAAATGAAATGCAAGCCTTATATGTGACTCTCTAACTTTCCAAAACACCATAAAACCTGTACGTGGGGGGTACTGTTATTCTCGGGAGACTTCACTAAACACAAATATTAGTGTTTTAAAACAGTAAAACATATTACAACAATAATATAGTCCATAAAAGTGCCGTTCATTTGTAAAAAATGCAAAAAACTTAACTTTTACTTAAAATATCATCGTTGTAATACAATTTACCAGTTTTAAACACTAATATTTGAGTTCAGTGAAGTCTCCCGAGTAAAACAGTACCCCCTATGTACAGGTTTTATGGTGTCTTGGAGAGTTACAGGGTCAAATATAGTGCTTGTGAATTAAATTCTCTGCACTTTCTCCCTGTGTTGTCAGGCATGTCAATCAAATTTTAATTATTCAAATCACATAATTATGTTAAAAGATTACTTAAATATGCACGTAGAATTTTAATATATATGCATTTATAGGTATTTAAATTCTACGTGTATACTAATGTAATCTTTTATGTAATTATATGTATTTATCTATATATATATATTTGCTGTTATTTGTATTTTATTGATAGATATATATAGAATGTCATTCTAAGTGTATTTTGTTACATATATATATATATATATATATATATATAACAAATTACAGTTAGAATGAAATTACATATGAATATATAATTTATATTAAATTTTGTTTCAATAATTTTATTTATTTATTATTGTAATTATACATACATATATATATATATATATATATATATATATATATATATATATATATATATATATAATATATGTGTATATATCTATTATATATATAATATATACATATTATATATATATAACGTCATTCTAAGTGTATTTTAATATTAATATATATACTAATATTAGTATTAAAATACACTTTGTATGACGTTACATATATATATTATGTATATATATATATATATACATATATTATATATATAAAAATACTTTAAATTTATTTTATAACCTGTTTAATTTTTTTTTTTTTACATTTCCCACCAGCAGGGGGACTGTCTGATATTTCAGACAGTCCCCCTGCTGGCAGATCCACAGCCAGTGAGGGGGCCATGTGATCATCACATGCCCCCCAGGGGCCTCATTCACCGGGGAAGGGCTGCCTGGGCTGTCAGGCAGCCCTCCAGAAGAGGATCGCGGCGGAGGTGAGTACCGCCGAGGTCCTGGGGGGCTGCAGCCGTTACGGCGTTCTATGCCGCCGCAACGGCTTTAAAGCCTTTTAAAGCCGCGACGGCATAGAACGCCGTAACGGCGTTAAGGGGTTAAAAGGATGAAGGGTTACAGAACCATTGCACTCAGACCACTTCAATGAGGAGAAGTTACCTGGGAGTATGTAGTGTCCCTTTAAGTAGCATAGCAATGCAGAAAATAATTGATATTATATGTTGCAACAGCTACCAGATTTATAAACAATCATTGTTGAGCAGGGGTGTACCTGGAGCATTTGGCACCCGGGGTGGATCCTGTGCTTGGCATCCCCTTGCCCCACCCCCAAAAATAAAAAAAAACCTGTAAAAAATGTTAAAGGTTTTCTTTCTTTTTTTTACAATTTGTAAACTTTGCAAAACCGCTGTCAGCCCCTCCTACAAAACCCTTGTCCTGCCCAGCCCCTCCTACAAAACCTCTGTCCTGCCCCTTCTACAAATCCTGTACTGCCCCGTCTACAAAACCCCCGCAACCCCCTTCCACAAATCCCCTGCTTATCCCCTCTTATAAAGACTCCTGTCCCAATACAAAACCCCCGCCCCCTTCTACAAAATCCCTGCAGTCCCACACACACATTTACAGGCAGACAGTCACACACTCAGTTACAGACAGACAGTCACACACTCAGTTACTGGCAGACAGTCACACACAGTTACTGGCAGACAGTCACACACAGTTACTGGCAGACAGTCACACACAGTTACAGGCAGACAGTCACACGCACACAGACACACATGCAGTCACAGACAGTCATATATACATTGACACACACACATGACAGCAGCAGACAGTCACATGCACACAGTCACAGACAGTCAGACAGTCACACACGGTTACAGGCAACATCAAACAGTCACAGGCAGACAGTCACACATACACTTTTCCTCCTAACTACCATGGGGTACTGTGCGGCCACAGCTCACACAGCCCCCTCCAGCCAGGGCTGGTGCAAGGATTTTGTGCCGCCCTAGGCAAAAGTAAAGTTTGCCGCCCCCCCATGTGACATCACTATGCCCCACCCATATGATCTGCCATGTTAACTAACGCCAGTGCTGCAGGGCTGCCGTGTTTACATTAAAAAGCCTGCAGGGACAGGCTATAGACACCAGAACCACTACATTAAGATGAAGTGGTTCTGGGGACTATAGTGTTTCTTTAATGTGAGGTAAATTAGAGCTTAGTGCCGTTTGGCCAATATACTATCGCCTCTTTACTTAAGCAAATCTGTGATGAGGGATGATATAGCTCTGGAAGCTGCAGTCTGGCTCCACTGGTCTGGTGCAGAACAGGCTCTCTGGAGGCGGTTTGTAACTGTGGTCATAAAAATCAATGTTCTGGGAGAACGGAAGTGCAGCTCTACTTTTGGGGGCTCTTTAAGGCTTCGCGTCTGGGGTCCTAGGCCCACTGGCAAGTTCGCCGGCCGGAAGCCGAGCTCAGCAGGGGTGGATTGTGTGGTATGCCCTTGATATGCGGGGTGAATGCATTGTGTGAAATTGTGTTTGTATGTGTAAGGGCTGCAAGGTGTGTTTCTGTGTATGTATGGGATGCATTGAATGTGTGTAAGGGGTGCATTGAGTGTGTGTAATGAATGTATTGTGTGTTTCTGTGTGTGTAAGGGATGCATTGTGTGTAACGGTTGCATTGCTTGTGTATGTGTGTCTGTGTGTGTAATGCATTGTGTGTTTTTCTGTGTGCAAGTGGTGCATTGTGTGTGATGAATGTCAATCTCTCCCCCCCCTCCCAATTTCTTTCTTTATCCCCGCCAATCTTTCTTTATCTCCCCCTCCCAATTTCTTTATTTATATCCCCCTCCCAATTTCTTTCTTTATCCCCCCCAATCTTTCTTTATCCCCCTCCCACCCTTTCTTTATCCCTCTAAACTTTTCTTTATCCCCCAATCTTTCTTTTTTATCCCTCTCCCAATTTCTTTTCTTTTTATCCCCCAATCTTTCTTTTATCCCCCACTCATTTCCTTTCTTATCCCCCAATCTTTCTTTATCCCCCAATCTTTCTTTATCCCTCCCAATTCTTTTACCCCCTCCTCCCACTTCTTTTATCCCTCCAATCTTATCCCCTCCTCCCACTTTCTTTTCTTTCTTTTTATCCCCCTTCCCAATTTCTTTCTTTTTATCCCTCTCCCAATTTCCCTTTCTCCCTTCTTCCACTCTTTATCCCCCTACTTTGTTGAAATTAGTCCAAGGTACAGGGAGTGCTTTCTGTACCCGCCGACTAGGCGAAGTGCACACTGACTCAGTGTGACTCAGTGTGCACTTCCTGTTAGTCCGGCCGGGTACAGGAGACAGATGCTCCCTGTACCCGCGGACCATACAGGGCTCGGCCACGCTACAGTGAGGGAGTGGTGGCACCCGGGGCTGACCGCCCCCTCCGCCCCCCCTTAGTACGCCACTGTTGTTGGGACATGTTTGAGATCATTCACTTAGTAAAACATGAGGAAGTAAAGTGGGTACATTTCATTCCTCATTTGGTTATCTGAGCTGCAGTCACATTGTCAGATTCAGGATTAGAATTAGTTCTTATAGCCAAAAATGTCTTAAATGAATTGCACTGAAAATGGGTCAACAGGCTAATCTATATATCTATCTATATATATATATATATATATATATATATATATATATATTAAACCAAGAGGGCTGCACTCACCTGAACATGCATACATTATAGGTCGCTGCTGGGGCCAAAACATACAACATACAAAACACAAAATCCAGCGCACTCGCTTATTCACTAAACAATGATTTAAAATCTCACAGATTGTAATAATTTTATTTTAAAACACCTCTCCTAGGCAAAAATAATGGGGGTTTAGTTACAGTATATGATCGTATATTGCATAAGCCTGACACAACGTCAATGTACAAAGAAAGTAAAATGAAAAACAAAAGGGTGTTGAGGAATCCCCAGCAGTGGCGTCTCTAGGATTCATTTTTTAGTGGGGGGCACATGGTGGGCCAGGGACAAAAGTAGGGAGGCACATTTAACCCCGCCCTCGCCGCAGTTTGACCCCGCCCCTGCCGCATGTTAAGCACCGCCCCCGACACAATGTGTTGTTTTTTTTTAATAATCCCTGGTGGAGTATTCATTATTTTCCACCAGGGATTATTAAAAAACAAACACATTACCCTTGATACAGTGCCATAGTTGCCAACATTTGAAAAAAAATTCCAAGGACATTTTGCAGCACAGCTATCAATTACTGTCTGGGTATAATATCTCTGGACAGTCAGTGCTCTCTGTATAATACAGGGTTGTGTGTATAATATCCCTGGACAGTCAGCACTCTCTGTATAATACAGGGTTGTGTGTATAATAAATTGGGACAGTCAGCGGTCCCTGTACAGTGCTGCTCTTTGTATAATACATGGCTGTGTGTATAATATCCTGGGAGAGTCAGTGCTCCCTGTATAGTGCTGAGTCCACTGCTGAGTCCATACACACACAGACACACACACACACAGCCTTCTGAGTCCATACACACATAGACTGCTGAGTCCATACACACACACACACACACACACAGACTGCTGAGTCCATACACAGACTGCTGAGTCCATACACACACACAGACTGCTGAGTCCATACAGACACACAGACACACACACACACACACACACACACAGACTGTTGAGTCCATACACACACAGACTGCTGAGTTCACACACACAGACTGCTGAATCCATACACACACACAGACTGCTGAGTCCATACAAACACAGACACACACGCACAGACAGCTGAGTCCATACACACACACACACACACACAGACTGCTGAGTCCACACACACACTGCTGAGTCCATACACACACAGACACACACAACAGACTGCTGAGTCCACACACACACACACACACTGCTGAGTCCATACACACACAGACAGACACGCACAGACTGCTGAGTCTATACACACACACAGACTGCTGAGTTCATACACACACACACACAGACTGCTGAGTCCATACACATACACACATAGAGACTGCTGAATCCATACACACACATACACACACACAGACTGCTGAGTTCATACACACACACACATTGCTGAGTCCATACACACACAGACAGACACACACACTGCTGAGTCTATACACACACACAGACTGCTGAGTTCATACACTCACACACACAGACTGCTGAGTCCATACACATACACACAGAGAGACTGCTGAATCCATACACACACAGACACACACGCACAGACAGCTGAGTCCATACACACACACAGACTGCTGAGTTCATACACACACACAGACACACACACACACATACTGCTGAGTCCATACACACACACAGACTGCTGAGTTCATACACACACACAGACTGCTGAGTCCATACACACACACAGACTGTTGAGTTTATACACACACAGACTGCTGAGTCCATACACACCCATACACACGCACAGACTGCTGAGTCCATACACACACAAACTGCTGAGTTCATACTCACACACACACACAGACTGCTGAGTCCATACACACACACAGACACAGACTGCTGAGTTCATACACACATACTGCTGAGTTCATACACACACACAGACTGCTGAGTTCATACACACACACACAGACTGCTGAGTCCATACACACATATATGCACAGACTGATGAGTTCATACACACACAGACCGCTGAGTCCACACACACACACACACAGACTGCTGAGTTCACACACACAGACTGCTGAATCCATACACACACACAGACTGCTGAGTCCATACAAACACACACACACACGCACAGACAGCTGAGTCCACACACACACACACAGACTGCTGAGTCCATACACACACACACACAGACTGCTGAGTCCACACACACACTGCTGAGTCCATACACACACAGACACACACGCACAGACTGCTGAGTCTATACACACACACAGACTGCTGAGTTCATACACACACACACAGACTGCTGAGTCCATACACATACACACATAGAGACTGCTGAATCCATACACACACAGACACACATGCACAGACAGCTGAGTCCATACACACACACAGACTGCTGAGTTCATACACACACACACACACATTGCTGAGTCCATACACACACAGACACACACAGACTGCTGAGTCTATACACACACACAGACTGCTGAGTTCATACACTCACACACACAGACTGCTGAGTCCATACACATGCACACAGAGAGACTGCTGAATCCATGCACACACAGACACACACGCACAGACAGCTGAGTCCATACACACACACAGACTGCTGAGTTCATACACACACACAGACACACACACACATACTGCTGAGTCCATACACACACACAGACTGCTGAGTCCATACACACACACAGACTGCTGAGTTCATACACAGACTGCTGAGTCCATACACACCCATACACACACGCACAGACTGCTGAGTCCATACACACACAAACTGCTGAGTTCATACTCACACACACACACAGACTGCTGAGTCCATACACACACACAGACTGCTGAGTTCATACACACATACTGCTGAGTTCATACACACACACAGACTGCTGAGTTCATACACACAGAGACTGCTGAGTCCATACACACATATATGCACAGACTGATGAGTTCATACACACACACAGAGACTGCTGAGTTCATACACACACACAGAGACTGCGGAGTCCATACACACACACAGAGACTGCTGAGTTCATACACACACACAGAGACTGCGGAGTTCATACACACACACACACAGACTGCTGAGTCCATACACACACACAAGTTTCCTCACTAGCAGAGACACACACACACACACACACCAAGCCTACCTGTCACTGGAGGCTGTTGCTGGCGGTCAGACAGCCATCTTCTGGCCTTTCCAGCAGCAGCAAGGTCTGCTGCTTAACGGCTGGGGCGGGGCTTCGTTTGGGGTCGGGGCCTGTGTCGGGGAGCCTGTCAGTGCTCCGTTCCAGCCCCTCTGTTCTACATTCCCTTGGGCTGTTACAGGCTGTTAGGATTAGTCATGAATGGGAAACTGTGGTCAGTGATGTATTAAGGTTTGTTGCTACTTTTAAAGTGTATCTGTCTTAACAACATATCGCTTCCCCAACCTGTCAATCAGTGGTCTTTTTTCAATCTGTTTGCTGGTAGCACAGAGGGTCTAATAATATGAAATGAGGGACCTTGTTATCTGCCCTCCACGATGTGTACTATTTCTAGGGTTAGGGTTACAATAATAATTAAGGGAGGCTAAATTAGGCAGACAATTTGTAACTGTTTCAGTCCCCTCTGCCACGCTGCCCTACACTCTCATGCCTGGTCTCCTCAATTAGTTTCAGCCAGGAAGCAGCAGTAATAGAGATACACAGTGGATATGATTGGGTGTCCTATTTCTGTACCTCCATCGCTGCAATGCTTCCGCTACCGTCCGACTCCTAGCTAAAGATTTAAACAAATCAAAAAGAGCGCTAAATAGGCATTCACAAGGGAGTAAATGGGAAAAACCCTTTTGTATCCCACAGTTATTCAAAGCTTATATGTGTAAAGACAAAAAAAAAAATGCAGCTACACACTTTAGTGTCTTACACCCAAGTGTTAAAATCCAGCACAAAACAAATCAAGATAGGAACATACAGGGAGTGCAGAATTATTAGGCAAATGAGTATTTTGACCACATCATCCTCTTTATGCATGTTGTCTTACTCCAAGCTGTATAGGCTCGAAAGCCTACTACCAATTAAGCATATTAGGTGATGTGCATCTCTGTAATGAGAAGGGGTGTGGTCTAATGACATCAACACCCTATATCAGGTGTGCATATTTATTAGGCAACTTCCTTTCCTTTGGCAAAATGGGTCAAAAGAAGGACTTGACAGGCTCAGAAAAGTCAAAAATAGTGAGATATCTTGCAGAGGGATGCAGCACTCTTAAAATTGCAAAGCTTCTGAAGCGTGATCATCGAACAATCAAGCGTTTCATTCAAAATAGTCAACAGGGTCGAAAGCGTGTGGAAAAACCAAGGCGCAAAATAACTGCCCATGAACTGAGAAAAGTCAAGCGTGCAGCTGCCGCGATGCCACTTGCCACCAGTTTGGCCATATTTCAGAGCTGCAACATCACTGGAGTGCCCAAAAGCACAAGGTGTGCAATACTCAGAGACATGGCCAAGGTAAGAAAGGCTGAAAGACGACCACCACTGAACAAGACACACAAGCTGAAACGTCAAGACTGGGCCAAGAAATATCTCAAGACTGATTTTTCTAAGGTTTTATGGACTGATGAAATGAGAGTGAGTCTTGATGGGCCAGATGAATGGGCCTGTGGCTGGATTGGTAAAGGGCAGAGAGCTCCAGTCCGACTCAGACGCCAGCAAGGTGGAGGTGGAGTACTGGTTTGGGCTGGTATCATCAAAGATGAGCTTGTGGGGCCTTTTCGGGTTGAGGATGGAGTCAAGCTCAACTCCCAGTCCTACTGCCAGTTCCTGGAAGACACCTTCTTCAAGCAGTGGTACAGGAAGAAGTCTGCATCCTTCAAGAAAAACATGATTTTCATGCAGGACAATGCTCCATCACACGCGTCCAAGTACTCCACAGCGTGGCTGGCAAGAAAGGGTATAAAAGAAGAAAATCTAATGACATGGCCTCCTTGTTCACCTGATCTGAACCCCATTGAGAACCTGTGGTCCATCATCAAATGTGAGATTTACAAGGAGGGAAAACAGTACACCTCTCTGAACAGTGTCTGGGAGGCTGTGGTTGCTGCTGCACGCAATGTTGATGGTGAACAGATCAAAACACTGACAGAATCCATGGATGGCAGGCTTTTGAGTGTCCTTGCAAAGAAAGGTGGCTATATTGGTCACTGATTTGTTTTTGTTTTGTTTTTGAATGTCAGAAATGTATATTTGTGAATGTTGAGATGTTATATTGGTTTCACTGGTAATAATAAATAATTGAAATGGGTATATATTTGTTTTTTTGTTAAGTTGCCTAATAATTATGCATAGTAATAGTCACCTGCACACACAGATATCCCCCTAACATAGCTAAAACTAAAAACAAACTAAAAACTACTTCCAAAAATATTCAGCTTTAATATTAATGAGTTTTTGGGGTTCATTGAGAACATGGTTGTTGTTCAATAATAAAATTAATCCTCAAAAATACAACTTGCCTAATAATTCTGCACTCCCTGTATAGAACCCAAAACAAATCGAAATATAAAGAACACAAAATAAATCAATTCATTCTATATTTTCATATCTAAAGATAATGGACAGAGGAGCAATGAGGCTTTCACTGAAAAAAGATTTGGGGCAACAGGGCCACCAGCTCCCCTCATCCCCCCAAATGACATGCCAGATGCAAACAACTCTCAAACCTTGCCGTTGAACAGTGATGGCTAACCTTGACACCATAAATTGTTTCTGGACTACATTTCCCATGGTGCTCAGCTAGCTTTTAGAGTCTAACAACTAGTTGAGCACCATGGGAAATGTAGTCCAGAAACAATTTATGGCGTCAAGGTTAGCCATCACTGCTGTAGAAGGTCTGCAGCCAGGAAGCACAATCTACCTTATTGTAAAAATCTGAATAGTCAAATTCTGTGGGAAATTATGAGTTACTGTATTTTGGCTGGGCTTGAGATCTGTTATGAGGCTGTGTCATAGAACATTTGGAGTCAATCTTTTAACGGTATTCAGTAACAAAATAGGAATTTGTGTGAAAGTAGTTTTTTTTTGGGAAGGATAATAAATATATTGGTTTTCTTTTACGTGTTTATTTCTAAGCTTATTGTTTTCTTTTCCAGAAAATAAACAGCGTTGGGTCTAGTAATGCAGATATCTCCGTCCCTAAACTCGGAATGTACCAGCTGGAAGTTACGTTAAAAAGAGGATCTAACTTAGCTGCCCGGGATCGTGGAGGTACCGTACGATTAAAGTTTGCTTTTCTCACTTAGAAAATGAACATTATTTTCTGTGTTGACATCTACAGTCATTCTGCACTCTCTAGAAACTCTGAATTGTAGCTTGTTCCTTAATATGCTAAAAAAGATGATGGCATTACAGCAAAATATGTCATATTGTGACACGCCAATAGTTAGATGAAATATTTGTGAATTTTATTTAATCAGCACTTTTACTGCTCCTGGCTCTGCCGTGCCATATCTGCAGTCATTTAACAGAATGCCAAACAAACACTTTGGGATTAGTGCTGAGTGGGAATATATTATGTATCACTCCTAAATGATGCCAGGGCTAATGTATTACCTTTCACGCACTCTTCTTAGCGTGATGTTGGCCAGAAAATTTTACTTTAATACACCTTCGTTAAAAGAAATCCAAAAAGTCCCCTCTTTTGATGGTTAAGTCTGCAGAGATATACGGCTAGTATTCTGCCAAGAAAGACGTATGTAGTGCCCTGTGTCTTGTGTTTCTTTGAAGCAAATCACAGGATGGGTGTAGACCCATAGGGGGAGAATCTCAAACATATATGTTATGTGATATTGCTAAGCAACATCTCCTGATGTTACAAACATATTTTATAGGATTAAAGCTGTAGCAGTGTTATTGAAAATATCAACACAAACACTATGTCAAATGTTTAAAGAAACACTATAGGGTCAGGAACACAAACATGTATTCCTGACCATCTAGTGTTAAACCACTATCCCCCCCCTCCCACCCCTCTTGACAGACATCATCAGAAGTGGTGGTCTGAGCAAATCACAATGCTTCCCCATAGAATTGGCTGAGACTGTCAAGGAGGCAGATCAGGGGCAGAGCCAACACATAGAATTGGCTGAGACTGTCAAGGAGGCAAATCAGGGGCAGAGCCAGCACAAGGCAAACACAGCCCTGGCCAAAAAGCATCACCTCATGGAGATGAATTGAATCAATGTATCTCCTATGAGGAAAGTTCAGTGTCTTCATGCAGAGGGTGGAGACACTGAATGGCAGTGATGCTCACTGTGCAGCACTGCCCCAGGAAGCACCTATAGCAGCCACCCGAAGATTGACCGGTGGCCTTATCACTAGGCTGTAATGTAAACACTGCATTTTCTCTGAAAATACAGTATTTACAGCAAAAAGCTTGAAGGGAATGATTATGCTCACCAAAACAAATACAATAAGCTGTAGTTGTTCTGCTGACTATAGTGTCCCTTTAAGATTGTGTCATAAGGTAATGTAGAACATTAAATAAAAATAGGTCAACGTTTAAGAAAGCATTTTAAATGCTATAATTCGACAGGAAACCACTAGTAAATGAGCCCTGTTTCATAGTTCTGCTGTGTTGGATAATTCAGAGCTATTACATTAGGGCCAGGATAGCCAGCTGGTAGAGAAACAACCAATCACAGCAGCCAGAAAGTCATGATTCTTACACGTCATGAGTTACAGATACATTAACTCATTGTAACTCAATTAAGCCTTTGTTAAGAGTCTATACATTGAAATCAATTGTAAATGTCTTCCTGAGGATGCTGGGAGTTCTAATCAAGCAATGTGCATGTAGACACATGTTGATGCATGCTGCTTTACAGACAAGTAGAAAAGCCACTCATGTGTGGAAAGGCATTCATTTATTTAATGGAATTAAAGTGAAGCAATGAGTGCTGTTTTGACATATTCAGAGCTGCAGCTTTGCGGTTAATGAAAATTGATTGGCTTAGAGTACATCAATGATATTTTCAGTTTTACATTTTCTGGCAAATATGCTCCCTTGTTTGTACTAGCCATTTGTTGGAAAACATTCTGTGCATTGTTTATGATATTTCATAGTACTGATTAAAGTATACCTGTGTGGTTTCACTAATAGCGTATACAGTTTCAAGTACACGTTCTGCAAGACAAATTGTTGTCAAATGTATACATAAAAAGTATTTTGTATTTTAAAAAAAAAAATATTTTGATCATTTGCTTCTATGTTCAGTGAAAAATATGGTAAAGATGACAAATATGAAATAGCTTGAGTAGACCCATCCTTTCCCATCAATGTGGTTATTTGGAAAACCTGTCATTCTTGGGACAGGGCGATCGGGTGACCTTTGGGGACATTGTTATACACTCAGGTTTGAGCGTGCTCAATACTTTATTAGCTACCAGACACCCAACTGTATTTGATAAGTTTTGTGACATAACTAAAATGCGTTCAACCAAAAGATAACCTTAAAGGGGCACTATAGTCGCCAAACCAATTTTAGCTTTATGAAGCAGTTTTTGTGTATACATCATGCCTCTGAAGTTTCACTACTCAATTCACTGCCATTTAGGAGTTAAACCACTTTTGTTTCTGTTTATGCAGCCCTAGCCACACTTCCCCTGGCTGTGACTGACACAGCCTGCATGAAAATAAAATTGTTTAATTTTCAATCAGATGTAAAATACTTTAAAGGTTTTTATCTTCTGTTGTGTAAATTGAATGTTGTTTACACACAGGAGGCAATTGCAGTGTCTAGCAAACAATTAACAGAGCAGGAGATAAGACATTCTACAGAATTTGCAATAAAGGAAGTGTAAACATTAGATGACTCTTTACAGGAAGTGTTTAGGAAGCCTGTGTAAGTCACATGCATTGAGGTGTAACTGGGGCTGCATAAACAAAGTGATTAAAGTCCTAAATGGTGGAGAATTGAGCAGTTAGACTGCAGAGGCATGATCTATACACCAAAACTGCATCATTAAGCTAAAGTTATTTTGGTGACTATAATGTCCCTTTAATTCTTTTTAACAGTTTCAGAACAATTTAGTAAGTCTTGCTCCCTTCCCCCCAGTATGGTGGGAGGATCTCAGGTGGTCATTAACAGACAAGAAATGGTCCAAGATTTGCATCCTGGCTCGGCAGTTAGTCTAAGCTCCAAACTGCAGGAACCTAACTGCAAATTGTTACTGAGATGGTACGGAATGCCTCAAATTTTTTACAGTATCAGCAATAACATTTCAGATGAATGCTTGTGATGCTAAGGTGCGGTCGGCACTCTGTTTCATCTCTGGTGGCGGTTTCCAAAGATTCAAGCATATTGGCGTATGATACATTTCTGCTTGATGAAAATTTTGGATGACCTCTCTCAATTTCACTTCTCACCCACTCTTGAAATCCTTCTGTAGGCCGACATCCATCCCAACCCTTAATATTTAGATGGACAAGGTTGAGGAAATAAGACATAAAATAAGAACTGCCATGCTGAGACATATTGAGTTTTGTTGACCCCTGACTGATTTACCACATGATTTGTAACCCAAACTCATACGTATACTCCTCTTTGTCTAACACCTAGCTGTTTGGTGTCCTGCTCGGGAGATTTACTTTTAATTAAGTTGCATCATGGCAATTTTATGTTCAATAGTATGTTTCATGTGATTTCTTGTTGGTAATTACTTCTGATTTATTTTTTCCTAGACCTGGGTAGTCTTTACATTTCAGGATGCTCCTGGCTTGATAGAGCATTGCTATTGCTTGATTACCTATTCTCTGTGTATACCTGTGAAATGTCTTATTTTATACATTAAATCTAAATATGTCAAGGTTTGGTAATATGGTCTATCCTTCTCTTCCTTATTTCATACTTGACTATCCTTTAGATTTTGGCCATTCCTGAGCGCAAAGTGAGATGCTTGTCAGGTATTGTCCATGAGAGTATATATCCATGTATATATCCATGCATGGCATGTTATATTCGTTTTTCAGAATCATGAGAGATTAACCGAATATTTAAAGAAACGCTACAGGGTCAGGAGCACAAACATGTATTCCTGACCCTATAGTGTTAAAATACTTTCTAGCCTCCCCCTTGCTCCCATAAATATAGTATAATGTTTCCTTTATTCCAGTCTGCTGGTGCTGGCTTTGCCCCTGATCTGCCTCTTTGGCTGATATCATTTGGAGTGATGATCTCATCCAGTCACAATTCGTTCTCATAGGAAAGGATTGGATTGGCTGAGATTGTCAATTCTGATGATCTCAGTCAAGGAAATGGGCCAGGAGGCGGAGCAAAGTGCTGCCCTGGCCAATCAGCATTTCAACTTCAATGTCTCCATGCAGAGGGTGGAACACAAATGTGAAAATACAGTGTTTACAGCAAAAAACCTGCAGGGGCAGACTATACTTATCAGAACAAATATAATAAACTGTAGTTGTTCTGGTGACTAGTCTCTTTAAAAAAATGAAATCTCCTAGAAAATAAGCTATTCCCTTCTTGCCACTGTCAAATAAATCAAATTGCAAGGACATTAGGACTTTTCTGACATAGCAAAACGGTGATTTATGTCACAATTGCTAATTTGTTTACGGTATGTGAATAACTGTTGACAACATTATAATTTATTGCAAATATTACAAATATACAGGCTGATTTACTAGTTGCCAGTAAAACTAGTATATCTCAAAAAAATTATTCGAACTTGGAAAATCTAAAAAAATCTATAAAAAATAAAAATAATCAATAAATATTTATACATTTACTGTCGTGGCCATGGACTAATTTACAAACATAACTAAACACTTGTGCATTTATTTTTAAACTAATTGTAATTCATCCGATTTTTTGGCAACCGGTGGCTTGTCCGAATTCTATAACTCTAAATCGCTGGGTTGGCTTGGGCTGCCAGGCTGGCTTGGGCTGGAAGGCGGTAAGGGTACAGTACTCTTATTGCACACCCTTGCATGGCACTTAGTGATGCTGGGGCTGGAATGACGTCATATTCCAGCTTCTGGCATCACAGCAGGGTGCGCAAGGGACCAGAGCAAGAAGAGCTCAGAGTACAGCACTCCTTCTCCACCCGACTTCAATATGAGTAGCGAAACACCCTGGCAAGGGGCCTATGGTGGCCAGCTGGCAAGCTCTTGGACCCCGGGACACGAGGCTAACAAGGCATCTGTTTGGGTGTTATTTTGCAAGGCAAATGCCTTGTTAGCCTCATGGTAACTACAGCCCTGTGTATGTGTTTTATTTATTACAAAGCCACTGCCTTTTTTTCTCAGGCATGTTACTGCTTTAACGGCTTCGATAATCTAGCAGGCACTGTGTGGGTGTTGTTTCTCACTCGAGAACTCAATACAAGTTAAACCACCTGCTACTGCCCTATTAGATTTCATGTCTAAAATTGTAATGGAGCTGAATGAGTTCCAACAGCACTTAGTAGTGGTATTCCAGATTACAGACCCACAGGCTGTTTTATTCTTATTTATATAAGACATCCACACATTGATAACAAGTTGCTAATGTAGCAAAATTACATTAAATCATTTAAAATGTAATATATGTTTTAGTTCACATATCATGGCTGTAAAAATTCTTAGCAATCCATAAATTCCAATGTCCCGCAGTTCTGCAAGGTCCTCGTCTAATTTAAACACATCCTTATGGCGTACCTCTGTGACTTATCTCCTAGACCTTTCTGCCATTTCAATGGAACAGTCTCAAATTTTGGCGAATTTTCAACTATCCCAGGTCAACAGATTCATTTCTCCCAACAAGCTGGGCCACAGAGTCGGGACAGAGTGGGCGGACCCCTGAGGGTCTTGATGCGGTCCATGTCACTAGCGACACTCATAACAACTGGGCCCGACCAGGAAAGGGACTGGACAGCCCGCTGACAGCGTGACTGGCCGACCTCTAGAATTCAAGACCATGTTTCAGCTTCGCTCCCTGCATGGTCCCAGTGCCAATGCACAGCGCGAGTGCATCCAATGATGCGTTTGCACCATGCTTACAGTGGACAGTTTCCTGGTGTCCCCAGAGGCCAGGGCCGGATTAACATAGGGGCTGATGGAGCTGCAGCTCCAAGCCCAGGCCCACGGAATAGGCCCATTAAAAAAAAAAACACTACTCTTAGGTTTGCCACCTGACTGGTATTTTACTGGCACAGCCGGTATTTGAGGTTGCCTGGCCGTGACGGTATTACAGTAATACCGGCAATACAAATGCAAATATTTTTCTCAGTATAAACTGAGATTACTCTGCAATACCAGCACCGGTATATATAGAGAGAGGCAGGGATAGAAAGTTACAGCATTTTCCTGGCTCTCTCTTCTCACTGATCCGCAGGGAAGCAGCTACACAGCACAGGGAGTCCAGACAGCAGCTCCCAGCCTGCAGAGACAGACTACAGCTCAGAGGAAGGATAGGGGAAAAGGCAGCAGGGAGACATAGGGACACTGAGACACTAGGGGGCACTGGGAGATGTGGCGACACTGAGAAACTAGGGGACACATGGGGACACTGAGACACTAGGGAACGCTGTGAGACACTAGGGACACAGTATCTTCATGTCTCCCATTGTCCCCTTGTCTCCCAGCCAGTGTCCCTAGTGTCTCAGTGTCCCCTTGGCTCCCAGTGTCCCCTAGTCTCCCAGTGTCTGTGTCCCCATGTCTTTCAGTGTCCCCATGTCTCGCAGTGTCCCCATGTCTCACAGTGTCCCCAAATGTCGGTGTCATCATGTCTCCCAGTGTCCACATGTCTCCCAGACAGTGTCTCTAGTGTCTCAGTGCCCCCATGTCTCCCAGTGTCTGTGTCTGTGTCCCCATGTCTCTGTGTCCCTCATGTCTCTCAATGTCCCCATGTCTATGTCCACAAGTGCCCCATGTCTCCCAATGTCCCCAAGTGTCTGTGTCCCCATGCCTCCCAGCCAGTGTCCCTAGTGTCTCAGTGTCCCCTAGTCTCCCAGTGTCTGTGTTCCCATGTCTCTCAGTGTCCCTAGTGTCTTAGTTTCCCAAAATGTCTGTGTCCCCATGTCTCCCAGTGTCTGTGTCCCCATGTCTCTGTGTCCCTAGTGTCTGTGACCCCATTTCTCTCAGTGTCCCCAAATGTCTGTGTCCCCATGTCTCCCAGTGTCTTCAAGTGTCTCAGTGCCCCCATGTCTCCAAGTGTCCCCAAGTGTCTCAGTGCCCCCATGTCTCCAAGTGTCCCCAAGTGTCTCAGTGTCCCTTAGACACCGAGACATAGGCGCACTGGGAGAAATGGAGATACAGACACTGGGACACTAGGGGACTGGACGACATGGGGACACTGACACTCTGATACATAGGGACACTGATGCCAGGCTGGCCTTCCAAATCTTTGGACAGACATGCCCCCTTTTTGGGCATGTTCACCCCTTTTGTCAGTTCTGGTCACGTGATTCGCGTCAGTGGCCCACCCTTTTACCCCACCCATTGACTTCCTGCTTCACTGGACACTGCTGTTAGGGGGTATGGATTTACTTGAAAGATGAAAGCATGAATTTATGTTTTGGTGGGCTACAATTCTCTCACACTCCCAGACTCAACTGTAAAGGAGGTGGCGTAGGCATCCTTCTCTCCCCTCAATGTACCTTTCAACCAATCATAACTCCCCCTGCCCTATCCTTTTCTTCTTTTGAAGTTCACACTGTCCGCCTATTTAAACCCACTCCTTTAAGAATTGCTATCATCTACCGCCCCCCGGTTATCCTAGACTATTCATTGAGCACTTTTCTTCCTGGCTTCCCCACTTCCTCTCATCTAGCACTCCTTCCCTTATACTTGGGGATTTCAATATCCCAATCAACAACCCCAATTGCACTGATGCCTCTCATCTGCTCTCTGTAACCTCCTCCTTTGGCCTTACGCAATGGTCCAATTTAGCAACCCATACAGCGGGAAACACTCTTGATCTTGCCTTCACCAACCTCTGTACTGCCTCTAATCTCGCCAATATTCCTTTTCCTCTATCTGACCACCATCTGCTGACTTTTGAGATTGGCATACCTAAGACCCAATTGACACCACCGTCTGAACATCACTCTCACAGAAACCTCCAATGTCTTGAACTAGAGCATTTCTCCACTATTCTCCAAACTCTCCTTTTACCTATCTCAAACCTCACCTGTCCTAGTTCTGCAACCTCCTTCTACAATTCCACCCTCTCCTCTCAACTAGACATCATGGCACCTTGTACATTTAAATGCCACAGGCGCCCCCAACAACAACCCTGGCACACCAATCTCACTCGATACCTCCAAAAATGCTCCAGAACTGCTGAACGCTGTTGGAGAAAGTCTCACTGTGCGTCTGACTTTCTTCACTATAAATTTATGCTGAGCTCATACAGCTTGGCTCTTTGCTCTGCAAAAGTTAATTAATTCAATACCCTCATAACCACACTCTCCCGCGAACCCAAAAGACTATTTCACACATTTAACTCTCTTCTTCGCCCTGCTTTTCCTCCTCCACCTACTAACTTGACCGCCTCAGACTTTGCAACTCACTTCACTGATAAGATCTCTACAATCAGAAAAGAGATCTCTCATCTTTCTTCTTCCTCTTACAATACTTCCCCTAACTTCACTCCCTCTGCTGTTCTATGTTCATTCGCACCCGCTACATTGCAAGAGGTTTCTGCTCTGCTCCAGTCCTCCCGCCCCACCACCTGCTCCCTAGATCCAATTCCCTCGCATCTCATCCATACTCTGTCTTCTTCTCTTTCTCCACCTCTCACTAAAATTCTCAATCTCTCTCTCTCCTCTGGTATATTTCCATCGCCCTTCAAACATGCAACTGTAACCCCAATTCTAGAGAAGCCCAATCTTGACCCTAACTCCCCATCCAACTATCGTCCTATCTCGCTACTGCCTTTTGCATCCAAGATCCTTGAAAGAATTGTGTATGCAAGATTGACAGACTTCCTCGAGTCCAACTCTCTGCTAGACCCGCTTCAGTCTGGTTTCCGCGCTAAGCACTCTGTGGAAACGGCACTGACCAAAGTATCCAATGATCTACTCGCTGCAAAATCTCGTGGTCACTACTCTATCCTAATTCTCCTTGACCTGTCTGCGGCTTTTGACACTGTTGATCATCAACAGCTTCTTCTCATCCTCTGCAATATCGGTCTACAAGATATTGCTCTCTCCTGGTGCTCCTCCTACCTCTCCCATTGCTGTTTCAGTGTTTCTTTCTCTGGCTCTGCTTCTTCTCCCCAACTCCTCGCTGTTGGTGTCCCTCAAGGTTCAGTCCTTGGTCCCCTACTGTTCTCCATCTATACTGCCTCCCTTGGTAAACTCATTAGCTCCTTTGGCTTCCAATATCATTTCTATGCAGATGACACGCAAATCTACCTGTCCTCTCCTGATCTCTCCTCATCCCTCTTGACTAATGTCTCTGACTGCCTCTCTGCTGTTTCTAACTGGATGGCTGCCCACTTCCTTAAACAAAACTTGACCAAAACTGAAATTCTGGTCTTTCCTCCCTCAAGTGTTGTTACTCCTGTGTCTGTCTCCCTCCAAGTCAACGGTGCTACCATCAGCTCCACCACGCAGGCTCGCTGCCTAGGTGTTCTCTTTGACTCCGACCTCTCCTTCAAGCCTCATGTTCAATCTATCGCCAAATTGTGTCATTTCCATCTCAAAAACATTGCGCCCATCCGCCCCTACTTAACACCAGATGCGACTAAGGTGTTGGTCCATTCCACTGTCCTTTCTCGCCTTGATTACTGTAATCCGCTTCTCAGTGGTCTTACGTGCTTCCAACTTGCGCCGTTACAGTCCATAATGAATGCGGCAGCAAGGCTCATCTTCCTGTCCGCCCACACTCGTCCATGCCTCACCCTTCTGTCAGTCCCTAAATTGGCTTCCTATAAAATATAGAGCTCAATTTAAAATTCTGGTTCTTGCTTTCAAATCTCTACAATGCTGCTCCCACCTACCTATCCTCCCTTGTACACAATGTCCCGTCTAGGCCCTTACGATCTGCTGAAAACTTACATCTATCTTCTGTCCGTACTCCCACCTCTGATGCTCGCCTTCAAGATTTCTCAAGGGCTGCACCGTTCCTGTGGAACTCGCTTCCCTCCTCCGTTAGATGCTCACCCAGTCTCCACTCCTTCAAAAAATCGTTAAAAACCCACTTCTTCATAAAAGCATATCAATTAAACTGTTAATAGCTCCTGACTGATTCCTCTTCTGCAACTGTCACTAGTCTAATACTATCCTTACCTTTTTGTGTCCTTTTACCCCACTCCCTCTAGCATGTAAGCTCATTGAGCAGGGCCCTCAACCCCTCTGTTCCTGTGTGTCCAACTTGTCTGGTTACAACTACATGTCTGTTCATCCACCCATTGTAAAGCACTGCAGAATTTGATGGTGCTATATAAATATCATAATAATAATAATAATAATAATAAATTAGAGAGAGATTAGCATAGAGTATGTGTATTCTTATAGCTGCATCCTTTGAATTTCCCTCCAACATTAACTCCATCAGATACATGACACTTGAAAGGTATTACTGTTTTAGTGTTTTTGGTCGATAAGATTCTGTAATTAGGCCCCACCATAAATGTCAGCACCAGGCCCACTGGGCTCTTAATCTGGCCCTGCCAGAGGCAGGACAAGAACCCAAAGTTAGGACTGTCTCATTGAAAGTGGAACTGTTGGGGAGCCTGGAGATGAAGGAACCAGAGGCAATTCCCCAATATGCGCAGCTCGAGTGTTTCATTAGACATGCTTGCTCTGTAAAAATGAACTCAGGGCATTCAGCCCATATTAGAGTGCTTTAGACATGTTTCTCTACATGGGCCAACCTGGGCTAAGCTAACCAGCAGGGCTAACAAATAACAAAGTAATAAATACTTTGGATGTTATGTATAAATTTACGCCGTAATAGGCAAATATTTTCCTTCATCTGCACTGTATTTGTTCTGCTTGCACACTTCCAGAAAGTTTTATCCTTTTTTTTTTTTTGGTTTTTGCTTTAAATATTGGCACTGCCACTGTATTTAAAAAAAATAAAAAATAAAAAAAAAGTGAACCTTTTTTTCAGACAGCATTTTCTGCCACATACTGGCAGATTTTCTAGAACAGATCTTTTTCTTTCTCTAAGGAACACAAAATCAGTCTTCAAACTAAAAACTTTTCATTCCAGAAAAAATGGAAAGTGGCAGAAAGATGGATTATTTTGTTGCATTAAAAAAAAGGCAAAAAAATGCCCCCAATGTATAATGGAGAAGTTATAGTTTTATACATAAGAAAATGGCACATTCACTCGAAACCGGCACCAAGGTGAATGTGACCATTTTTATACATAACCTCCTTTGTGTCTATAAATGGGACATCATATCTGCTTATGATTAAACACCCTCTGGGACATAAAATGCTTTAACATGTTTTTGGGGGTCTGCATGCTGCTGCCTTTCATTTATACATGTGATGTTCCTGTGTATGTAGCTTTATTTAAATAAAAATGTTAAGTATTAATGTATTTTACAAATATCTTTTGGCTACTTTGACTATGGAGTGTGTTCTCAGGGAACTGTTACATTTATAGAAAGAAAGAATTGGCAGCATAAGCCTGGCATGCATTTAAACCAAGGTGACTTATAGCTTCACTGGCACATCCCCATTTAGCCTGCTACAATCACCACATTCACACCTTTCAATGATACATTCACACCTTTCAATGATGGGAACTGTGTAGCTCTCTTGTCTACAGAGTAATTTAATGTACATTCTAAGACATGCCCCAGGTGTGTGCGCCCTGGAAGGCCAGATCAGCTTTTGAGACCTTTTCAGGAGAGTTGCCCTCCTTAACATTACCAGTGATATACTTTATATAACTGGCATGTGCATTGCTTCCCTGTCCCTCCCCAACCAAAGGTTGGGATATATGCTTTCTGTAGTTGTTATGAGTTATTAGCATGGATAGAATAAGTGACAAGAAGGTTAGAGTTAATAACATGAAATAAAGACATTTGAAATCAAATAAAAGTGCATATTATAAGGATACTGGTTATGGTGCCAGCAGGCACTGGCCCAGTCTCCGGTTTCTGTGTCAAACCATTTTTGAAAGGTTTTACAAATGCTTAGCGACTCCAGGGCACCTGTGGCCCTGCTTCTTGTTGTTTATATTGTAAATGCAATTAGTGATATTAGTTTTATCCAAGTTTGGACGATATTCATTGTTTGAGAGCGCCAGCTGATGCTCTCAGCTTTATGAATCCTGTCCAAGTACGGATGGAATTGATCATGTGAATTTGGAAGTGGCACTTCTGCATTCGTGATATGGACAGCGAGGGGCTGGCTTGGGGCTGTTCAGGAACCATCAGTTTGTACCAAAAATGGTTTGACGCGGAACTGAGGGGTGATGTCAGGGGACATACAGCATGTTTTAGTATATAGCGTTTAGAGTATATATGTATATTTACTAGGTAGGTGTTATGTAGCTTGATAGTTTGTATATATAGTATTATTATAGTATATATATTATAGTATTATATTATTATTATTATAGCATAGGAATATAGTATAGAAAATATTCCCTGTTTATCGTAAAATAGTGCATGAAGATGATTTTCAATATCAGGGGTTGTAACTAAACAGGGTTAAATTCCTTTGTTATTACACAGTCTGTGCAAGAAAAAAACACTTCCATAATATGTGTAGTTTAACAACAGTTGGAATAAAAATGTAACCACTAATTTTGTAAAACAAAAAAAGGCAATAAAATGGCCTTGGGAAATGCGCTTTGATATGGCAAAATGTCAAAATTGATTGAATCGTCTACTTCAGAAAAAAAGAGACTTTCATTGTACAATAAACTGCAAAGCAATCTGTCACAATTGATAGGTTATGAACTGAAATGGTCTCGTCTTTGATCTGATAACGGACGTTTGCAGAAACAAAACTGGTGAATCTGTAAATGAGGCCACTAATGTGTCTCTTGGAATGTATTGTAGGGGATACAGTGGATTCCATGCACATCCTTGACAGTACATTTACAGCAATAATGTGATGATAAAAATAATAATACATTAATATTACAGTGCAATATAATATGTGACTTACTGTCAGGTCCTTAAATATTGGGACATCGACAAAATTTAAATCTTTTTGGCTCTATTCACCAACACAATGGGTTTGAAATAAAACAAACAAGATGTGCTTTAACTGCAGACTTTCAGCTTTAATTTGAGGGTATTTACATCCAAATCAGGTGAACGGTGTAGGAATTACAACAGTTTGTATATGTGCCTCCCGCTTTTTAAGGTTAAAAGAGAGGTGGAATCTGTAAATTTCACAATTTCACAATTGTATCATGTAAAGGAACATTGTAGTGTTAGGAATACAAATATATATATATACACCTATTATATTTACACATATTAATGTACATTTATAAATGCATAATACACAGAGAAATTTCATTAATATGTACCATATGTAATGAGCAGATATTGGCCCAGTCTTGTTGCTAGGTGCATACTCCAGCACAATAACATATTTAAAGTGAAGAGCACACCCACAGGACTTCAAAATAAACATTTTTTACAGTTGTGCCCTACATACATTCACCATTTCAGTCCCATTAACAAGCTTTCCTTAATATGTCAAGGTAGTTGGACTGAAACAGTGATTACATGCACGTCTGCTTAAAATAAATCTGCACTTTTGTTTATTTTGAAGCCTATGAGTGCGCTTTTTACGTTGAAGTACTTTTTAATTTTAAGTTATCTGTTCTAACTCTGTATCTGCACACAATGCTGGCGCGACGCATTATGGGGCTGGTAAATATTTTTTTTCCAGGGCTGCTTTTAATTCCCAGTCCGGCCCTGTCTCCAGGGCTGCCATCAGAAATTTTGGGGCCCCTGACACAGCTCAAGGTCTGGGCCCACCGGGGCCTGCACCTGAGTCCGCCCAAAGTGCTGCCCCGAGGTCCACAGGGATGCAGTGTCTGCATTTTTGAGGGTCCCTTTACACAGCTCAAGGTCTGGGTCCCAGGGTCCACCTTCATGTTCCACCTGCACCCGAGTCCGCCCAAAGTGCTGCCCCCCCCCCGAGTCCGCCCACAGGGATGCAGTGTCTGCATTTTTTTGAGGGCCCTTTACGCAGCTCAAGGTCTGGGTCCCAGGGTCCACCTTCATGTTCCACCAATGAGTTTGTTCATAGGGGGTGGAGTGTGTGTGTGCGGGATGTCCTGATGTGTGTAAGGAATGCATTGTGTGAATCTGTGTTTGTATGTGTAAGGGCTGCAAGGTGAGTTTGTGTATGTATGGGATGCAGTGTGTGCGTCTGTAAGGGATGCATTGAGTGTGTGTAAGGGGTGCATTGGGTGTTGCTGTGTGTAGGGATGCATTGTATGTGTGTCTGTGTGTGTGCATTGTGTGTTTTCTGTGTGCAAGGGGTGCATTGTGTGTGTGTGTGATGGATGTCAATCTCTCCCCCTCCCCGTCAATTTCCTTCTCCCCCCTCCTTTCCCTCCTGCTTCTTCTCCCCTTTTTATTTCCTTCTTCTCCCCCCTCTCCAATTTCCTTCTTCTCCCCTCTCTCTCCAGTTTCCTTCTTCTCCCCCTCCCTCTCCAATTTCCTTCTTCTCCCCCTCATTTTCCTTCTCCCCTCTCCCGTTCCTTCTTCTCCCCCCCTCTCCAATTTCCTTCTTCTCCCCTTCTCTAATTTCCTTCTCCCCGCGCCTGTTTCGCTAGCTTCTCCCCTCCAATTTCCTTTAACTCCAACAGGTCCTTTCTATAAAGGGCAAAACAGAATGCTAACAGAATGCACGCACGTTTCGATGAGTGAGCCCTCTGAATAGTAACGTGTTACTTTACCCATTTATTACGCACAAAAAAAGTCTTCCTCTCAGATAACTATGCAATACGCGGGAGGATAGGCACATATCTGTGAAATGCATCTAGCAGGAGTGCTCCGCTCGAAGGCTTCATCAGGGACCTGACATGTCAGCGCTCAAAGTAATGCAGCCTATTTCAATGCTTGGTTTTGATAGATTGAACAGAATCAATTACTTGGAGTCTGACGAACAATCAGACAGTGTGTAGAAATCATGTATTTTATGGCCAAGAGAGTATTCCTCTTGTGTTTATATAAGATAACTGAAGTGTTCCCTGTTGATTCTACAGTGTGAAATTTCATTATCGCGTAACTCATTCCACTAAGTTCTTTCTCTCTCTCTCTTTTTTTTTTTTACAATCTGATTCTTATCGTTTCATATATGATCTTTTCAAATGTTTTACAAACTCGAACAAATGACAAAATACAAACAAACATTAACAATAACAATACCATAACAAAAAGGTATAATTTTAAATGAAATTATAAACATATAAGTATCCAAGAGGCCTTCATAAAAAGTCTGAGCTTTGTAAAAATGCAACAATTGACAGAAGTTAGTTTTATATATCTTCTTGGTGTGGGACACAGTCAAACTTGACTTGGGCTTTTATTCCGAATTTTATGTACCCATTTAGCTTTATAATAACAGTAGTAAGAACAAGTATGTGAACCCTTTGGAATTACCTGTATTGTTGCTTATATTGGTCCTAAATTGAGATCTAATATCCAACTAAGTCACACCAGACAAATCATTGATTGAATGTTTATGTAGACTGTCGATAAAAAGCTGAATATCAGATCAAATGTTACGACCAATTTATGTGCAAACTCAGGTAATTCCAAAATGTCTGCATACTTTTTCTTGACACTCGGTATGTTAACTTTGAATAAAATTTTTAAAATGATCTTTGATACTATATTACTATTACTATTTCCAGGAGAAATATTTCAGAGACTATGTAGTGAACATGAAGTCAATAGGATGGAGCATGGGGCCGGCGTTTGACCGTGATGCTGGGCATATGCTTATAGAGTGAGCTCCTCACTTACAACTTTATAAGTACAGATAACTAATAGATTATTGGAGTTATCAGGCAGTTCGTTGGTGTGCTTTGATCTTTTCACTGAGGTGGTACTCCGGTCTTCGGTTAGATTTGCAGCCTAGTGCAGACCTGAATAGGAGTGATGGCAGACCTCCTTGACAAGGTCTTGCAGGCTTGATTTTACAAGATCCCCGTTTCCAACTCCTTTTGACCGGTGGAGGTTATGCGGGTTCCCACCATTACTGCAATTCAACACTCACCTCTATCCTGGACATAGCTCCAGTTTGCAGTAGTGCATTGGAGTAGCTGTCCCAAGATGGTCGGCAGACAGCACAGCACAACAATGAAAGTACCACTGCTGAGATGGGAAGAGGCCTTCTTTACAGCATTTGAGAATATATGCACAATGAATATAGACACAATTTGAGAATATTGGCTTCCTATTAACAGAAGGGCATTACAATCAACCCCCTCTGAAGTAGCTGAAACCCAATGAATAGGTTGAACTTGAGGAATCCAAATCTAAGACAGACCATCTAGTATTCAATTTCATTTGCACAGCTGTATTTTATTTTTGTTTTGTCTTGTTTTTTTTAAACAGAAATATGATGAAAATGTGTAGATTTCCCATCTAAGCAGTCTTCTGCTGGACTGGTGATGTTCTCACTCATATGACCATTTTGAGATACAGCTACATGCATGTTTTATTTGGGTTAAACTTTACAAGTTTTAACAGCTGTAGCTCTATGTTCAGTTAACCGTTGATTCTTGTTTTTATTAATTATGTGCTGCCTCTTGTTTATAATTCTCTAACAAAAATCTTGTTTCTCTACAGTGTAACATTATTCTTCAGTATAACCTTAGTATCCCTCTTAATTTGTCTCTAATTTTAACACACGGTACTTGTTTCTTGTGCATGTTGGCTGGCTGTTTTATAACTATATAATGCAAATTTTGCAAACATGGCTGTATGTTCCCACTATACCTCTTAATAAAAACAGATTGACAAGATAAAAAAAAATAAAAAAAATAGAATGTAACATTCTTTACTTGGAACTTGGAAAATTTCTGGCAAACTCATTGCATTTGTGGCAATCTCTACATACTATCTACTTGTAGTGATGTACCGAACGGTTCGCCAGCGAACGGTTCCTGGCGAACATAGCATGTTCGCGTTCGCCACGGCGGGCGAACATATGCGCGGTTCGACCCGCCCCCTATTCGTCATCATTGAGTAAACTTTGACCCTGTACCTCACAGTCAGCAGACACATTCCAGCCAATTAGCAGCACAGCCTCCCTAGCAGACCCTCCCACCTACTGGACAGCATCCATTTTAGATTCATTCTCAAGCTGCATGCTTAGTAAGAGGGAAAGTGTAGCTGCTGTTCATAAGATAGGGAAAAGCATAGCTAGGTTAGGGATAAGGGTATGCTTTTTTTATTATTTTTT
>OW240916.1:306539152-306598475 GCA_933207985.1 Pelobates cultripes | reverse complement strand
GTTTGCTATTTGAATTAGTTCTGATACACAGTTGTTGATTTTGTAGTTTATGTAATTTAGGTACAGTTCCAAAGATCATTTTAACAGTTTTGTCAGTGTTTAGGAAGAGTTTGTTATCCGCTATCCACTTTTCTACCTCTGTGAATTGGTTTTGGAGCACAGCTACAAGCTGCAGTAGCTTGGGTTTACTAGCGTAGAATACAGTGTCGCCTGCATACATGTGTATAGTTGAGGATTTGCAGAGGTTAGGCAGATCATTTATAAATAATGTGAATGGCAGGAGGCCGAGTATGGAGCATGGGGGAACAGCACATGTGGCTGGAAGAGGGAGGGTAGCGCTATTAGAAATGGCCACATATTGCAATCAGTCTGAAGTTTTTGCAAAATAATGCCATGGTCTACTGTGTCAAAGACCTTAGCAAAATCAAGGGAAATAGTTCCAGTTAAGTCTCCTTGTTCCATGCCAATTTGGATGTCATTGCAAACTTTTAAGAGGGCAGTCGAAGTTGAGTGATTTGTACGAAAGCCTGATTGATCAAGGGTCAGATAATTTGATCATTGATAATATTCACATAGTTGCATGTGGATGCATTTTTCCAAGAATATTGACAATACTGGGAGCAATGATATCGGACAATAGATACCAAAGTATTGTCACAACTTTTATGGATAGGTACAACTTTTGTATGGGGGCTGTGTGTGTATATAGGGGCAGTGTGTGTGTGTGTATGAGGGTCAGTGAGTGTGTGTGTATAGGGGGCAGTGTGTGTATGTATGGGGGGCAGTGTGTGTGTTTGTATAGGGGCAGTGTGTTTGTATGGGGCAGTGTGTGTGTGTTTGTATAGGGGCAGTGTGTTTGTATGGGGTCAGTGTGTGTGTTTGTATAGGGAAGTGTGTGTGTATAGGGGGCAGTGTGTGTTTGTAGGCAGTGTGTGCATGAGGGGCAGTGTGTGTGCATAGAGGGGCAGTGTGTGTTTGTATAGGGGGCAGTGTGTGTATGGGGCATGGTGTGTTTATGGGGGGGAATTGTGTGTATGGGGGACAGTGTGTGTATATGGGAGAATGATTGTGGGTCTGTGGCATTGGAGGGCAGATTAGTAAATATATATATATATATTATATCAAAAAAGTTATTTTGATATCCCCTCTCACTTACCTCTGCCTAGGAGGGGGGGCATTTCCTGTAGTCCCTGGTGGTCCCAGTGGTAATTGTTTACTCTCGCAAGATTCGGAGCCTTGCCGTGGTAATGCGAGAGGAGAACCCGGCGCAGCTGCAGGTTAGAGCTCCTCCCTCCCTCCCCTGCCGGCTTCCAGCAGTATACTGCAAGCGGGCTGGAGAGAGAGATCTCTGATCTCCCCTCCGGTCCTAAAGAGCCAACAGGGGAGGGGGAGACACATTTCCCGGTACTATGATCATAAGATCATAGCACTGGGGAAATCTCTTGCGGCAATTTATTGCCTGTCGGAAAAGCTTTCACACGACGGTATAGTCGGATGAAAGTTTTTGCGGACCAGCAATACATTCTTGCAGACCAGCGTCGGTCCACAGCCCGGGGTTGGGGACCCCTGCTATAGCAGATAATATTTTGGCTGCATTTTTTATCGCAACTATGACCAAGATAATTCCAGAAAAAATTAACAAACAAGGAAAAACATTTCCTATAGGGCCTAGTGAACTCAACACAATACTTGAAGGCACGAACAACATCAAATTATGATATAACCTCTCTTTGCCATTCACAGATGAAGGAAAAAGGGAGGGAAGAACAATCTTTGGGTTATTAGTAAAAGAGATCATGTTTGGCAAAAACAAATAATCAGTCTACAGGACTGAGGGGAGGGCTTGTAAAAACTGCAGACAACAGGCCCATAGATAGAAGGTGGAGGTGTGTCGCTGATGTTGAAGGAGGGGGAGATGGAGTCAGTGTTGAGGGACTTTGGGAAAGTGTTTAAAAAATTTTGTTAACCCTTTAAATACCTCAGGGCAGTGGCATACTAAGGGGGGGGCTCTGTAGGGAACCTCGGGCGGCTGCAGCATTGCCCGGGCGGTGCGTCCATGAGGGCGGACCGCACCGCCCGGGCGCAACATGTGGAGAGGCTGACAGGAGGGAAGCGCTCAGCGTTCAGCGCTCCCTCCTGTCAGCTTTCTTTGCTGTAGCGTGGCCGAGCCCTGCAGCATTGATAGTCCGACGGGTACAGAGAGCAGCTGTCTCCTGTACCCGGCCGGACTAACAGGAAGTGCACACTCAGTGTGCACTTTCCCAGCCAGTCCGCCGCGGGGCTAAGGGAGACAGATGCTCCCTGTACCCGCTGGACTATACCACCCCGCCACAGAAAGTGCTGTAGTGGGAGGTAAGCAGGTGCAGGAGGCAGGCGCGAGAGGGGGGGTGAGAAAAGGAGGGGGGGTGAAAGAGGAGGAGAGGGGTGAAAAGGAGAAAAGGGGGGGTGTGAAAGAGGGAGAGAGGGGGGGTGAGAGGAGTAGTGCGGGGGTGAAAGAGGAGAAAGGGGGGTGAAAGAGGAGAGGTAAAGTGGAAAAGGAGGGGGGGTGAAAAAGAGGAGAGGAGGGGGGTGAAAAAGGCAGAAAGGGGAGGTGAGAGAGGGGTGAGAAAGAGGAGAAAGAGGGGGTGAGAAAGGAGGGTGGGTGAGAAAGGAGAGGGGGGTGAGAAAGGAGGGAGGGTGAGAAAGAGGAGAAAGGGGGGGGTGAGAAAGGAGGTGAAAGAGAAAGGAGGGGGAGAGGAAAGAGAAAGGAGAGGGGGGTGAGAGAGAAATTAGGAGGGAGGGGGGAGATATTAGGAGGGGGAAAGAGAAATTAGGGGGGGGAGAGAAATTAGTAGGGGGGTAGAGAAATTGAAATTAGGAGGGGGGGAAGAGAAATTAGGGAGGGAGAGAAAGAGAAATTGGGAGGAGGAGAAGGAAATTGGAGCGGGAGGAGAGATTGACATTCATCACATACACACAATGCACCCCTTGCACACAGAAAAACACACAATGCATCACACACACAGACACACATACACAAGCAATGCAACCGTTACACACAATGCATCCCTTACACACACAGAAACACACAATGCATTCATTACACACACTCAATGCACCCCTTACAGACACACACACTGCATCCCGTACATACACAGAAACACACCTTGCAGCCCTTACACATACAAACACAGATTCACACAATGCATTCCTTACACACACATATCAGGACATCCCCTACACACTCCACCCCTGTGAACAAACTCATTGGTGGAACATGAAGGTGGACCCTGGGACCCAGACCTTGAGCTGTGTAAAGGACCCCCAAAAAATGGAGCTGCTTCCCGTTCTCCCAGAACATTGATTTTTGTGACCACAGTTACAAACCGCCTCCAGAGAGCCTGTTCTGCACCACACCAGTGGAGCCAGACTGCAGCTAGAGCCCATCATCATCCTCATCTGGTTGTAAGTAGGCAATCTAGTATATTATTCGTGGCACTAAGCTCTAATTTACCTCACATTAAAGAAACACTATAGTCCCCAGAACCACTTCAGCTTAATGTAGTGGTTCTGGTGTCTATAGCCTGTCTATAGCCTGTCTATAGCCTGTCCTTGCAGGCCTTTTAATGTAAACACAGCGGCACTGCAGCACTGGCATTAGTTAACATGGCAAATCATATGGGTGGGGCATTGTGATGTCATATGGGGGGGGCGGCAAACTTTACTTTTGCCTAGGGCGGCAAAAATCCTTGCACCGCCCCTGGCTGGAGGGGGCTGTGTGAGCTGTGGCCGCACAGTGTCCCATGGTAGTTAGGATGCCGTGCGGCCAGTACAGCTCACACAAGCAAACAGCTGATAAACTGGCCGCACGGAGGAAATGTGTATGTGTGACTGTCTGCCTGTGACTGTGTGTGACTGTCTGCCTGTAACTGAGTGTGTGACTGTCTGTAACTGAGTGTGTGACTGTCTGCCTGTAAATGTGTGTGTGGGGCTGCAGGGATTTTGTAGAAGGGGGCGGGGGTTTTGTATTGGGACAGGAGTCTTTATAAGGGGGGATAAGCAGGGGATTTGTGGAAGGGGGTTGCGGGGGTTTTGTAGATGAGGCAGTACAGGATTTGTAGAAGGGACAGGACAGAGGTTTTGTAGGAGGTGCAGGACAGGACAAGGGTTTTGTAGGAGGGGCTGACAGCGGTTTTGCAAAGTTTACAAATTGTAAAAAAAAAAAAAAAGAGAACCTTTAAATTTTTTTACAGGTTTTTTTTTTTTTGGGGGGGGGGTGCCAAGCACAGGATCCGCCCCGGGTGCCAAATGCTCTAGGTACGCCCCTGCCTCAGGGGGAGGATGAGCTGCAAAGGGGGGGAGAGGGGAATGGTTGAGCAAGAAGGACACTTTTTGTACACTGTAGTGTTCCTTTAATTGCTGAACTCAATCCGTACCATGGCTTATCGAAAGCAGACAAATTGCCATTACGTGTGATTAGCAGATATGTAATCGAGGTCATTATGCTGTAAAACTGAAATAATTTTTTTCATGGAAACTGTATGAGTGACAACCAGGGGAAGTGTGGCTAGGTTTGAATAAACAGAAACAATAGTGATTTAAAGCGGCTCTGTTACTTTTTGGTTTGGCATGTCCAAAATCCCACCCTAGGCTGCCTAATTGTATTTTTTTTTTTGAACGATGCTCATTTTGAAAGTTATATATAAGGAAAAGTAGGAACTAGTTTTGTTTATGCATATACAGCAGGATGACAAACGTTGACCAAGAGTGGAGCTTTAGTCAAGCTACACGTGCTTTGTCAAGCTTGTCATTACTTACCTCCCTCCAATGTCACGTCACTTCCAGCAGACGCACGCCATGGATCCTCTGTGTTGACTCTCGTGTGATGCTAAGAGTCAGCACAGGTCTAAGGTGAACTGGGCATGAGCTGAGATGGCTGAGGCTGGGGTTTCTGGCATGCGACCACTTGGAAACGCGAAGATGGTGGTCCCGTAAAAGAAGACTCGCTGGCACAGGCACAACAGAAAAAGATAAGTTATACCTGTCCGAGGGGAAAAAAAGCTTGTGGGGGGAATTGTGGGGGCATGAGGGAAGGAATGAGGGTTGGGGGAAGGGGTAATCTCATGACCAAGCTGCTCTAACTCCCAAATGGCAGGGAATTGAGCAGTTAACGGGCTCATCAAGCTAAAGTTGTTTTGGTGCTTGATGAGTCACTTTATCTTGCATTAGCAGGAGGCAGGATTGCAAAACAAAAGAGCAGTGGGAGATAGAGAGATGATCTTTTCTTTACACAATACTTTATTGTAATCAATGACCTTCACTGTAATATTGAGCTACTGTCAGAAGTGTTGCTGAAATAAACATTCCTAAGAAGAAAATATTACAGCTGTATTTCAATTTTACAGTCTATGGTTGTCAAGTAAAGGACAAAATGTATGACCGTAATATGAGAAATATTTCACGAGCCTAAATCAGAATAGCTCTCCCCACAGCTTATATAAAACCAATGCAATACATATGGACTAGTAAAGGAACACACCTAATACATAAAGCATGTAAGCTTGCTGAAGTGCTTTATGTGTGAAGAGCGTGTCATATTTGTCTCATTTTATAAAAGTTCAGATATTAATAGAAATTGGCACTTTTAGAAGTTAACCTTCTCACATCTGCCTCCCTCACCTACCTGGCTGTCAATCAGTTTGAGAGAGGTCAAACAGAAACCAGGGTTTTCATGGCTCAGCTCCACCCCTCTGCTTTCGCCAAGATAGCAAACAATTTCACTTCCTCAATATCAGTTCAAATGATTGCATTGAACAGCCTAGCCAAGAACTCTCTGCCTATTACTGTCCAGCCCCCTGAAACGGGCCCACACTACATTATCCCCTTACTCACACAGTACAGCCCACACACCCACTCACACACTACAGCCTCTACTCTTCTAGACAGCCTTCTACACACCAGTGCCCGAGGAACACATATGCTACAGTCACTATCCCATATGTGCACAACGTCTATCCCACACACACTACAACCCCTATCAACCCCTATCCTGCAGCGCACACTGTACAGCTCCTATCTCCCCACACACGACCGCCTCCCTATCTATCTGTATAGCTATCTGCCTAGCTATCTACTTCCCCACACACTACATTCCCTATTCACACACAGAGATGAGGTTATACCGTCTTTCCACGAAAATAACACAAGGTCTTATATTAATGTTTGCGTTTTTCTTATAGTAGCAAACATGTGCTAGAAAGCAGGTCCCCAAACATAGACCAGTTCCCTAGGGCATGGAATCCCATAAACTTAACCTGAACATAGATTAGCGAACTAGTGACTAAAGCTTATTTTGGGGGTAGGGCTTATATTATATATTATAAAATAAGGCTTATTTTCGAGGGGTGTCTATTTTCTGGGGGAAATGGTAGACGAGTTCACTAGTACAGCAAATATTTTCCTTTGCTCTCTACATTGCCAAGGGAAGAACGATAAGTTAATGTCAGGACTGCTAGTCCAGCACGCAGAACTGTGTAACATCTAAATAGACATAACGGAAGGGACTGAACGGAAACCGGTCCTTAGAATGGCCGGACTAATACGTTAAAGACAGAGAATGGTCAAGGGATAGCCAAGGTCAAGGAAGCCAGAAATACACAATACCGTTAAACAAGCCAAGTCAGGGAAATCAGAGTAGTCAGGAATAGCCAAGGTCAAAATACTGGGAATAGCAATAACAGGAACAGAAAACGCACATCGGGAATCAGGGCAGGAAACCACGACAGGGCAATGAACTGGGAAGCTTCAGGGATTTAAATATCCCTCCTTTGACTGTAATTGGTCAGAGAGTGACCTCTGACCCAAGAACGTGCGTGTGCTTCGGCGTCGTAATGTCACACGCACGTTTGTGTGACCATCATCGATGGTCGCGACTGCATGGTCGGCGCTATCTTTATTTTGGGCAGACGGCCAGGAGGACCCGGTGGAACGGCTCCCTATTCACCGCTGAGCAGGTAAGCTCAGTCTGTCGGCGTGGTCATGCCGGTAGGGTGCGACCGCACCTTGCAGCGAGCCGGGGGCCGTGATTGTTAAGTACATTCCCATAAACCTGAAACAAGCTTAGCTCTACCTCTGCATGAGGGACAAATTACAAGAAAATAATGAATGCATCATACCAAAGTCACTTGACAAATAAAATAACAAACCTTCCAATTCACATTATGAACTTTACAAATAGCGAAGATGGAAATAACACATATAAAAATGAAATTGTCAGTCATCCTTCTATTGTTTGTGTCTGGAAATACTTGTAACATGACATACAGAATGTGAATTCCTCAGGAGTCAATCCATGTGACAGAGCTGCAGGCTAGAGATCAGCTCTAAACCAGAATATGCCATTTCTGTTCACTGTACTGAATTCACAAACTCTGTAGCAGTGAGAAACAAACTACCAATGGTGTCATCTTTAGAATACTTACCTTCCAGGTTAGACTTACTCTGAAAAAATTATTTACAGGCTAATTTACTAGAGGGAAAATTCAAAGTGAATGTCAAATGTAAGAACAAAATAGCTGTCAACTATAAGTTTAGTCTGGTTCCACTGGTCTTAAAGGGACACTCCACTGCCCAAATACTAAATAAAGAAAAATCACTGTTTAGTAGATATACCCCAAATGAAAACGTGCATGCATTTAATTATGTATTTTTACATTGGGAGTATATCTAAGAACAGCTTGCAAAACCTGGAGTTCTCTTGTCTGCTGCCTTTGCAAGCCCTCCCCTTTTAAACCCATCCAGACTTTCTATGGCTGTCCAATCACAAACTTCTTTGTAAGTCAGGTGCTCTGAGCAATTGCTGCCTCTTGAGGTCAGTTGCATTGAGCTAACCAAACCAGGAAGTAATACGAACTGTCGTATGCTTGAAAGCCAAGGGGTTGTAACCAGGTTGATTTTAAAAAAGTGTAAATTTTTAGTGAAATCTGCATTTTTTGCAAAATGAAAAAAAGAGGAGACACTCTTCCCACATACCACTTTTTCAGCAGGCTAATGTTGTTAAGGGGTCTGGAGTGACCCTTTAAATTTGAAATACACTTTGAATTCAGACTTTAGTAAATAATCCTGTTATCTAATCCTTACCATGTGATTGTCCTTGGTCGGTAAATCGAAGGTTAAATCCATTAGTATGCTATGGTGAGCTTATCATAAAGCTGCCAACTTATCTATTTTGTCCAAAATGTTTGCAACTAGATTGTCATAGAGCATATCCAATTAATTTACCCCTTTAAAAATTGCCTCAATTCACAGTGGGCACCTTTTCCAAAACTTGTATTAAAAACTTAGGGTTTCAATCACTAAACACCAAAACACACTGAACTGGAGATCAAATTGTAAAATATAGGCTAAAATGGTAAAGTAGTGACTACAACAGAGTTAGGCAACTATTCCAACTTGGCTATTTTGGTTGAAATTGTGCAGTTTCTTTATTAAAAAAAATAGTGTAAAGTTTCCAAGTATGACCTTTTCCTACATGTATATGTATCATATGTTAGTACTATTTACAATAGGCCTTTTACATATAATATATAATGTCCCTTTAAAAATCCAGTTAAAATAATTTCAGCAATGCTTTAATATGTCTCGGTAACTTTTAAGCTTTTCATTAAGACAGAATGTTTCAAAAAGCTTTTTAATTCACAGTTGAATTTCTTTGTACATCAAAATATTACTTCTCGTGCGTATGTAAGATAGAGTTTTTTGGGGATTCACAATAGACTTCTGGTTTTACTTTCACATATACATGGGAGTACAATAGTCATAACAATTCCTGGTGGCTAAAGTTGTCAGGGGCCAAAAAGAATAGAACCGAGAAAATGGTGGAGCTGAGGAGGGACAGTGTGAAGCCAGTATATGTCTCTCTCTGTCAACCCCTCGACAGACATCACATAAGTAACAGTGTTACGTTAAGAACCACTGATGTAGGAAAACACAATTATAAACACTGTAAACACTGTCAAGAATCAGAATTCCTATCTTGCATGAATAAATAATAGTTCCATTCTCTGGTTTGATGTGCTGTGAAATTAAACCCTTAAAGTAAGTTAATTGAAAGAAAGTGAAGAATGCTAATTAAACACGTGTCAATACATCCCACACACCGTTGTTGTAGAGAGAGAATAATGAGTTAGAGTGAATGAATAGGATATTTATTGGTAATGTATTCTATTTGTAAATAAATGTTAAATGATAGATCGTGATTAAACATATAATATGCACAATGATCATCACAGATCATCAAAAACAAAAAAGGAAATTTCAAGGCGTGAGAGGTTAACTGCCTGTGAATATTTTCCATCAAAGCTAAACTAATTTAAAGGCCAGGGAAAAATGTCAGCGTGTAGGACAATCCCATGGGCAACCTTGCAAAAGTTTGAGGGTTTGGCATTTTACGAACCAATCTGTCTTCTTAAGTTTCACCGATGGCTTGACCTCGTAAAACAAACTACAGTAAGCATTTTTAGTTATTTATTCTAAAGATAAGCTAGAAGAAAAAGGAAGCAAATATTTTAAAAATAAAGTCCTGTCATTTATGTGCAGGGAACCTGAATACATGTGCAGCTAGGCAGGGGTTGTTAATGAATCAGTCGCATGAATGGGGAAAGTACCTCCTATATAGAAAATGAAAAAGCTAGTCTCAAGTGCAATTATATTCATTTATGTCATCCAGATCAGTGTGGGCCAATAGTACCTTAAGACATAGTATCTTGTGAAAAGTGAGAAATTAGTGGATTTTATTTACAATTCAGTACTTAATACAAACCTGACAATCTTCACTGGAGGTAGGCAGAAAAGAGAGTAGGCTGCACAGAGCACTGTGCAAGGAAAGGGCCTACTTTGCAAGGAGATGGGCCTTTCTATCAAGGGGGTGGCCCATCCCTAAATAGTCCTATCCTGCATTGTGAAATGCAGGACAGATCCCTGGGACATATATTTGCTGGGTAATATCCCCATATTTGGGATTGTCCTAGAAAATTAGGGACTGTAGGCATATATCCTTCAGAGAGTGCTTGGGTGGGCCTTTAACATTGTGTCACATTCAAGCTGAGAAGTTACAAGGAGCTGGTTAGTAAATAGTAAAAGGGACAGGTAGACAAGCCACAGGGGGGATGTGATGGAGTATCCAATGTAAGAGTTTAATTTCTGAATGCAAGAGGTCCCCTCATTAATGAGCCAGGCTGTAGAAGGTGACTGAGATAAAGGTGGATGATCCTTGGCTTCCTGTCTATGGGAATTGTGATGGGTGGCAGTAGTAGTTCAGGAGTTTTGGCTACATTTGTCAGCTCATTGTTGCCTGAGGTAATGAAGGAGTGAGCATGTAGACCCTTCATTACCACTTATTGGGGTGAAGGAATGAAAACATGTCATGTCCAGAGAAGTACAACTACAGTGGATGATCCTTGGAGGTAGAAGATCTGAGGTAGACACTGGGAAGTATTTGTTGGTGGCAGCCAGCAAAATAGTGGTAATTGTGGCCTATTATCATAAATGTAACCTGGAAGAGCACTGTATGTGTCTTTGGCAACCCGCATGGACAAGGGAATTGTGACTAAATAGAGTTCTTAATTTGCTTCCTCTAGGGGTCTACTAACCTGAATTAGAAACAAAATGTAGGATAACAAGAAAGGGAATTTGGAGAGATCTCAAACACTTCTGGCTACTGACTGCAAGCTTTTTGTCTGAATATTACTCTGACACTGGCTTCTGGTAGCCAAAGCACCAGGAGCTGAAGATGACCGACAGGTAGAAGCCGGTGGCGGCAGTGAGGGGCAGGTTCAGGTAAGTAAAACTCACCTTCCCGTGCACACCTCGGCCACCGCCAGCAAAGCAGTCACCATTAGGGGTCTTTGCAAACCATGCAAAGATCCCCAGTGTTGAAAGAGCTGCTTTCAGGTAATGTACTTAATATGACATAACAATATATTTATAACATTGGCCTCTTTATCAAACAAAACCATAAATTAGCAAACACAGTAACAGCAAGAATTTAAAAAGTCTCTGGCTCAGCAACTGATTAAAAAACTCCCCCGAGCCAGTACCTGCTGTTCTTATTTACATTACCTTTTCAGAATGACCTCGTGAAATTATATAAGTGTAAAAGGAACTTTCAGAATTGTATGTTGGTGTATTAACTCCCAAGAAAGAGTGAAGTGCAGTAGAAATCGTAATACTAGAATTGACCAAAATAAATAATTTAGATTGAATTTGTAACGACAAGTAAATGGTTTTAGAGATGCTTCAGAGACATTTTGAACACAATAATTGTGTGTCTGAGTATGAGTCATTCAACATACAAGCTACCCAGTGCCACCAGGCACCATAACAATATAACTGAGATTAAGTTGTTATGGTGCCCGGAGTGTTCTTTAAATTTAGTTGGAGGCCATCTACATATCTGGAGACAGAATTCCTGTCACTTAAAGCGATACTATAGACATCAAAATAACTTTAGCTTAATAAAGCAGTTTTGGTATAGAGATCATGCCCTGCAGCCTCACTGCTCAGTTTTCTGTCATTTAGGAATTAAATATGTAGTTAAAAGAACACTTCATGCACCATACCATGGTGTCCCTCCAATGTAAATACCAAAACCATTTTAGAATGCTTTGACTTCTTATCTATGGGGTCAGTTAGGTGACGCGCCATGCCTCTTGAAAAGCCAGACATTCTCTACTTGAACTAAGCCTGGCAGTGCAGGGCTTAGCTCATTAGCTGAAAGCAATCAGCTGACACTTTTAGTCAATGAGCAGGTCTCAGGTCGGGAAACCTATCAGAAGCTCCTAGAGGAGGAGGGGAGAAGTGCGGAGTCATGTCCTTCAGATCCAAGGTAAGAAGTCAAACCATTTTAAAAAGGTTTGATTACTTAAATGGGGAGGGGGGCATGGCAGAGCAGTCTTCAGTGGTTTTGGTGCTTAGAGTGTACCTTTAATTGTGAATGTGATTGTTTGGATTAGAATGGAATTCCAAACTCCACCAGCCTAGTCTTATTTTGTAGTGTAAGGAGTCCCTCGACTCCATTTAATCTGCAAGATTTGCGCACATGCAGGTCCTAGTAACAAGTTACCTGTACGTGTTTTAAAATGCTGCAAAGTAAAAACAAAAGCCCTATGTTTTGGTTACTAAACTTAAAGTATTGCTGAATCGATATCACAAGTGTATAGCAAATTAGAGTGCCATGCTAACTAGGTCTCTAGTGAAGTTTCCCTTTTTAAAAGGTCTCCACAAAACACGAGGAATAAACTATGTTAATGAAGCTCATTTTCTTGGTCTTTGTTTCTCTAGCATAGGTTTTGTGCATTTGTTGATTTGGAAAGCATTGAAAGCAACACTACTGTGCTTGACAAGAAAGGTCACAGTGGGGAAACATCAGGAAAAAAATAGACACATTACCACAAAAAAAAGAAGCTATTTAACCTACGTAGCAGGTTCCCCTAAAGAGAAAACATGCTACTTAAAGAAGAAAAAAATAAAAAGCATTCAGCAGTAAGAATTTTTCTGATTCAGAAATAATGAAATAATCCGCACTTTTCTTGAGAAAGCAAAGTACTTTCTTACTGATTTGAAGGCCATAATTACACATTACCACATGCAGTGTTACAATCACCGCTTAAATCCTTAGATTTCTACTTTACTGCGTTGTGTTTTATTAAAACAGTATGTTTTACAGCTCATACATTCAGTTTTCGGTTATTTAAGTCATTGCACTTGAAATGCAATTTTAAGATCGAATTAGGCTGACCGTTTTGTGGGCACACTAGAAATAAATCTGGAAATGAGGAATTGCTATTATCAAAGACAAGTGGTTTCTTTTATTAGACACATTTTTCACATTAGGGCCACCAGAAGCTTCAGAATCCAAGCGGTGACTGAACACTTTAACTGCGAGCTTATTTCAAGTTTTGCACAGGCGTTCCTGGTAAAATCCTCAAAATCTCCTTTATCTTTAACAGCTGAGTCAGTGTAGCACGATGGCCTGTATGCTAACAGTCTATGCAGAGTTAATTTAATACTAAACAGTAATTGTAACCTTGCTTCGAGAACTTTACTAAAAAAGAAAACTGTAGGTCGGTAGCAAATCCAAATCTTTGTTTTCTGGTGGAAGTGAAAGTTAATGGTTCGTAATAGTCAGGCATGGAGCAAGGTCCATTATAAGAATTCCTTTGAGTTAGTGGTGATAGGTCTTCTGGCGATGAAGCATCACAAGAACATTTATGAATGAGTATCCAGGTGTCGTACCCCAATTTACAGGATTTGGTGAATCCCACAGACAGAGGTACTAGATAGAAGTATTATCTGCCTTTGAGTGGCCTTAGAGTGAATATGGGGTCGCCTAGAAGACGTGGTCACTTTAACCCCCTAAGGACCAAACTTCTGGAATAAAATGGAATAATGACGTCACACATGTCATGTGTCCTTAAGGGGTTAAGGGCAAGCGTGACATCCCGCTATTTAAAAATAAAGAGATGCGTCAAAACAACAGGCAGCGTCGGAAGGAACTCGGGGAAGACGCAGCCTGTGTACATACGGCCCGCGCAAACCAGGAGGAACAGCAGCAGTTCTTACTTGACTAAAAATTGTCAATAGCCTGTGACTCTACATATAGTGTGGCCTGATGGTAGAATTAATTTCCTGTTATTAAGGATTGTCATCCTCTCCTGCACATCTTCCATAATTAATTCTGACTTTAGGCATTGTTCATCTTTGTTTATTTAAGCTACCAACATATTGTATCACTTGAATGTCACTGGGGAAGTGGCTGTGCTCCTTTAATATGCTCTTTAATGCGAAAGCAATATAGAACGCTACATTTAAAATAGAAAATATGTAAAATTTAAACACCCTATTGAAATTCATGAAGAGTGAGGCTGGAGCATCGCAGTTTGCCTAGGGCACACAGAAAAGCTGAAAAGGAAGCTGAGCCGGTAGGACACCGAGATAAATGAAACTTACATTCAATACTAATACAATACGAACAAGGACATTCTAATTGTTACAAATTATGCAAATAATATCATAAAGAATAGCAAAATATGGCTTTGTAAACATGCTGTAAGGCACTATTAGTCTGGCCATTTAGCCATCAATATTTAAAGTTATATCCAATGAGGGAGCGAGGTGTACTGTTTTATACAGAACGCTCCCAATATGTTCCATCAACTTTCTATAATAATAACATATTATTAGGGTGTGCACCCTAAGCACAAGCACACGCCGTGTGTATATATATATATATATATATATATACACACACACACACATACATACACTGCTGGTAGGGTGTTTGTGAGGGTGCTGTGTGTGGGTGTTGTGTGTTTGTGAGGGTACTGTTTGTGTGATGTATGTTTGTGTGCTGTATGTGTGTTGGTGCTGTGAGTGTTCTGTATGTGGGGGTGATTTGTGGGGGTGGAGGTGGGGGCAGATTAGTTAATTAATATCCTCCCTCCCTTCTTACCTTATGTAGAGAGGGGGGACCGTGCTGCTGCCTTCCCTGGTGGTCCAGTGGAGGTGGGGGCAGCTCTGCATGAGCCGACAGGGGAGATCCTAAGATCTCCCCTGCCGGTCTCACTCCAGAAGCGTGCCGTGGGGATTAGGGTGTGCCCAGGCACACCCGGCACACCTCATGCACACGCCTATGAATAATAATTATCGAGACATGAGCCCTGTGCACAGAAGCTGTAGGATTAAACACTAAATGTTGCCAACCAGAAGGTAGGTGAAAGACAGGTAAATGTCAATAGCTGACTACTGAGCAGCAGTGGGCCATTACGATTTGCTGAGAGTGTCAGCTGACCGCATTCCACCTATCGCAACTATCTTGAACCAGGGCGCATGTGTGGAATGTCAGGAACACCCACTATTAGAGATAACATGTGTAAGAGATAAGCATTAGTTTAATAATTGGATGCAATATAGTAATGTTGGTGTAATTTTTGTATTCTTTGTATACTTATGGAATACGCCATTTGTGGTATATATTCTTTGTTCTCTTGTAAACGCTTGCTCAGTCGGATATTCCAAGACTATTATCTGACTGAGACTTTGCAGCTGCAAAAACAATAAATAACCTTTGTTCTTCAACGACCTGTGTCTGGAGTGTTTGGAGTGTCCTTGCACCCGAGAATCCTTCCACATTACACATATAGATGAACTCATACGAACACAGGGTTGTTTACTAAGTGTGATATTTCAGCAATTTCAATATTTTAGTCAAACTGAAAACACAGCTGATTTGTAGAATTTTGGGCTATTCTAAGCCCCAAAAAATTGAATTCAACATAAGAAAATAACCCATGTGTGGCACAGATATTATATATGGTTATTAGGCATGTGCATGAGAAATATTTTCGGTTCGGCATTCTGAAATTCGGAACTTCGGCAATTCGACACTTCGGAAATTTGGCAATTCGGCACTTCGACATTTCGGAACTTCGGCAACTTCGGCACTTCAGGACTTCGGCATTTCGGAACGTCTCTTGCAGCCGCTTGGTAGATAACTCCCTAAGTATTAGGGAGTTATCTACCAAAAGGCTGAAAGACCTAAACTGGTCTTTTAGCCAAATTTACTAATACTAAGTAAAAATACTTGCGGTATAGCGAGTAGGGGCATGTCTATTAAACAGTGAGCAGCCAGTGGCTGCTCACTGTTAAAAAAAATTTTTTTTTTTTTTAAATGGGTCCCCCCTCCCGAGCCCCAGGGGGGGCCTACTGCCCCCCTGCCCCCCACCCACAGTGAGCAGCCACAGGCCAGAAATATCAAAAACATTACAGTAAGTAACAGTAAGTAACTGGAAATGAGATAATATACTGCACATCTTATGCAGGGCTGCTAAACAGTAAAATGTCTGCAATTCACGTGCAGTAAACCAGGATTCCCGAAATGAAAAACAATTAACCCAGATCACAGTTGAAAGCACACAGGCATTACTTTATAACCTGGACTTAATGTTTCTCTATTCTCTGGCTATTTATTGCTTGTGCTTTCCCATAATTTGGAGCTGAATAATGGCATACTCAATGATCTTTTAAAGACGTTTTAGTGCCCGCAATTTAGGTTCTATCCTTCAGATCGAAAAATGGGCAACTGGAACCTCTTGTCAGGAAAATGAAATAGAAACAGATTTTCGATCACCTATTGTAAATATACCTCTAGAGTACTGCACCTTGTATCAGCTACAACAATCTATCACTTACAAAACCACATAACTGTCTTCTTTCAACAAGAATTAATTTCACCCAAAATAACATTCAGAACTATTGGTTCTTGGTCCAAACACAGAACCTCCATAGACATTACTGCTTTCCCCAAAGCCGTCACTAATGATGGTGGTTGAAAATCATAAAACTCTACTATGGCCCCTACTTAGTCTTATGATATGTTTTGACTACGTTGTAATTTCTGTGAAATTCTAACACAGTGAATGCAAGGATTGTAATACTCATTGTTTGGAAGAGAGACAGAGTCACTTAAAGGACTCGGTTGTTATGGGGTATTACATCTCACAATTAAACCCCATTTTGAGAAAAGTGATTTCAACCACTTTTTGTTGATCAAACCCTTATGCTGTGCAGGTGAATTCAAATTCAGCACAATAAGCAAGAATTGTACGGTTGGTACAAAGCTGTGTGAGTTTATTTCTATTTGTGCAAATATAAATTAATTAATTTAAAACATATGTCCTCACACATAAGAGAAAAAGCATAATTTGCACACTTTACTCCTAGAATGTAATCCATGCAAGTAAAGTTACTCTGTAATTAATTACATAGTACGGTAGTTACATAGTTACATAGCTGAAAAGAGACTTGCGTCCATCAAGTTCAGCCTTCCTCACATTTGTTTTTGCTGTTGATCCAAAAGAAGGCAAAAAAACCCAGTTTGAAGCACTTCCAATTTTGCAACAAGCTAGGAAAAAAATTCCTTCTTGACCCCAGATTTATCCTTGGATCAAGCAGTTATTACCCTACATTGAAAGATTATATCCCTGAATATTCTGTTTTTACAGAGTGAGTAACTCCAGTATTTATTTATTTTATTTTTTATTCTTTATTTTTGCAGTGCAATTAGTGTTACATGCTGAGCAAAACATGATGACAAAAGTACAGACTACAATAAAAATTATCTAGATCGTTTGAGAAAACTGCACTATTTTTAAGTCATCACATGCTAAACTGACATGACTACTAAAACAGGCTCACTAGTAAAGAAGATTGGGCAGACATGCATAAAACAAGTTATGTGTTAATCTACAGTAGGTATGTCAAACTCGCGGTCCACAATGGACATCTTTGCGGCCGGCGAGCCGCGAGTGCATGCTTAGTGTTAAAGCTGAGTAGGCACCTGCTTTCTTCCCATTGCAGGTGCCTACTATACTAAAAGTTACCTGGACAGGGAGGAGAGGTTCCTGGAGGCAGCAAGGGAGCTCAGTCTTCCTACTCCTCACTGCTCCGTCACGCGCACCGTCTGTAGTGATACCGGGCGCCGGAATATGATGTCATATTCCGACACCAGGCATCACTAAACTGCGCACGAGGGAGCAGTGAAGAGCAGGAAGGAGATCTCCAGATAGAAGAGGTCCCACTCCAGCTCCCAGAGGTAGGGAGCAATAAATAAAATGATGTGTAAATGTGTGTATGTGTGTCTGTCTGTCAGTGTGTGTGTGTGTGTGTCTGTCAGTGTGTGTGTCTGTCAGTGAGTGTGTGTCAGTGAGTATGTGTGTGTGTATCTGTCAGTTAGTGTGTGTCTGTCAGTGAGTGTGTGTGTGTGTCTGTCAGTGAGTATGTGTGTGTCTGTGAGTGTCTGTGTGTCTGTCAGTGTGTGTGTGTCTGTGTGTGTGTGTCTGTCAGCCAGTGTGTGTGTGTTAGTGTGTGTGTGTTTCAGTGAGTGTGTGTGCGTGCCGGACTCCGGTGTTATATACTGGCAGCGGCAATGTAAGTGGAGTCTGCTTGTTGGCTAGAGGGGGGTATTAGGATTTAGTATATGGTGGGATTTAGTAGAGGGGGATGCTGTTTTTTTTATACTGTACTTTTCTATGAAAATTTAAGTTTTGATTTTTTTGTGGACCACATAAACGTAAACCTTGATTATGTGGCCCATGCTAGACTTTAAATTTGACATGCTTGATCTACAGCTATCATAGAGAGTTCTGTGAGAAAGGCTCAGGTATTTAGATGCAAATGGAAGTAAGGATATTGACTCCTGGGAGGCAGAGCATATGAAGGAAGGAGCAATTTGCTAACTATAGTGAGGGCTTTTAAACATTACAGTGGTGTAGTTGGTAGTGAGCAGTATTAGTCCCCAGATCAGTCCTCTTAGACTTGCCGGTGCCCAACCTAAGGACCGGTGCAAGGATTTTTGCCGCCCTAGGCAAAAGTAAAGTTTGCCGCCCCCCTCCTCCCCCCCGTGACATCGCAATGCCCCACCCATATGACCTGCCATGTTAACTAACGCTAGTGCTGCAGTGCCGCTGTGTTTACATTAAAAGGCCTGCAGGGACAGGCTATAGACACCAGGACCACTACATTAAGGTGCAGTGGTTCTGGGGACTATAGTGTTTCTTTAATGTGAGGTAAATTAGAGATTAGTGCCACGAATAATATACTAGATTACCTACTTACAAGCAGATGAGGATGATGATGGGCTCTAGCTGCAGTCTGGCTCCACTGGTCTGGTGTATAACAGGATCTCTGGAGGCTGTTTGTAACTGTGGTCACACAAATCAATGTTCTGGGAGAACGAGAAGCAGCTCCATTTTTTTGGGGCCCTTTACACAGCTCAAGGTCTGGGTCCCAGGGTCCACCTTCATTTTCCACCAATGAGTTTGTTCACAGGGGATGGAGTGTGTAGGGAATGTCCTGATTTGTGTGTAAGGAATGCATTGTGTGAATCTGTGTTTGTATGTGTAAGGGCTGCAAGGTGTGTTTCTGTGTATGTAAGGGATGAAGTGTGTGAGTCTGTAAGGGGTGCATTGAGTGTGTGTAAGGAATGCATTGTGTGTTTCTGTGTGTGCAAGGATGCATTGTGTGTAAGGGTTGCATTGCGTGTGTGTGTGTAATGCATTGTGTGTGTAATGCATTGTGTGTTTTTCTGTGTGCAAGGGGTTCATTGTCTTTGTGTGTAAGGGGTGCATTGTGTGTGATTGTGTGTGTGTGTGTGTGTGTGTGATGGATGTCAATCTCTCCCCCCTCCCTTGTCACTCTCTTCTCCCCCCCTCCCTTGTTACTCTCATTCCCCCTCCCTCCCCTGTCACTCCCCCCTCCCTGTCAATTTCTCTCTCCCCATCAATTCCCCTCCCTGTCAATGTCTCCCCCCCTGTTAGTTTCTTTCCCCCCCACCTCCCTGTTAGTTTATTTCTCCCCCCTCCCCTGTCAGTTTCTTTCTTCCCCCCTCCCCTCCCCTCCCCTCCATGTTTCTTTCTTCCCCCTCCCTGTTTCTTTCTTCCCCCTCCTTCCCTGTTTCCTTCTCCCCCTCCCTCCCTGTTTCCTTCTCCCCCTCCCTCCCTGTTTCCTTCTCCCCCCTCCCTCCCTCTTTTTCCCCCCTCCCTGTTTCTTTCTCCCCCTCCCTCCCTCTGTTTCTTTCTTCTCCCCCTCCCTCTTTTTTTTCTTCTCCCCCTCCCTCTCTCTCTGTTTCTTTCTTCTCCCCTCCCTCCTTCTCTGTTTCTTTCTTCTCTCCCTCCCTCCCTCTCTGTTTCTTTCTTCTCCCCCCTCCCTCCCTGTTTCTTTCTTCTCCCCCTCCCTCCCTCTCTTTTTTTTTCTTCTCCCTCCCTCCCCTACCTGTGTGGTAGTGTGGCCGAGCCCAGTATAGTCCGACCGGTACAGGGAGCTGTTGTTTCCTGTACCCGGCCGGACTAACAGGAAGTGAACACAGAGTGTGCACTTCCTGTTAGTCCGGCCGTGTACAGGAGACAGCTGCTCTCTGTACCGGTCGGACCATGCCATACAGGGCTCGGCCACGCTACAGGGAGGGAGTGACAGGAGGGAGCGCTGAGCGCTTCCCTCCTATCAGCCTCTCCTCAGGCTGCGCCCGGGCGGTGCGGTCCGCACTCATGGACGCACCGCCCGGGCAAACCTGGCTGCAGCCGCCTGAGGCTCTCTAGAGAGCGCTCGGGCGGCTGCAGGATAAGAGGGGCCGGCGCTCCTGACGGCGCCCCCTCCCAAGGGGCGCCCTAGGCGGCTGCCTAGTCCGCCTTACAGGTAGCGCCGGCCCTGGACCCTGTATGCAGGCCCAGAGTAAAAGTCAAAGAGTTTCTCCACCAGTACTCATTCAAGTTGCACTGCATAGACATGACACACGCCCATGGTGCCTGCCGAGATTGTGGTGCGGCACTGGCTGCACAGAACAACTGCCGGGACCACATTTTAACAGTTTGTGTGTGTGAATGTGTGTGTGTGTGAATGTCTGTATTTGTGTGTGTCTGCATGTGGATCTGTATGTGTATCTGTTTGTATGTATAGGTATCTGTATGTCTGTATGTGTATCTGTTTGCATGTGTGTCAGTGTGTGCCTCTATGTATCTGAATGTGTGTCACAGTTTATTTCTGTTTGTGTGTCATTCTGTGTATCTGAATGTTTGTCATTAAGTGTGTCTTTTTATCTGCAATTTTTTTGCACCGGTGCCCTGTAATTTCTAGTTACACCTCTGCGCACGCTGTCACCTCTCTGCTCACACTAGGTGTAATTAAGTCCTAAGCGGACTCCAGCCATGCTCCTGTACCGGGATCTCTTGGTTCTGTTTGTGTGGAGGTTAGGTCACGTGGATTGTCGCCCAGGTCTTCGCTTTGCATATGGAGGACGTCTCCCTTTCCTGATTCGTCTCTGATAGGACCCAGGCATTTCATCCCCGGAGGTTACATAGGGTACAGTGCGTATTTCCCTGCTCCAGTTTCCACCTTAAGCCTCTCCTGTAAGCATTGCCAAAATGCAGCACACAGTTGGTTGAAGAGGGCCAGGCTGTAGGTCGATCTATCTGAAAGGCGGGAGATCGGCCTTGTCTCCCACCAAGGCTCATGCAGTAGGCCACAGGCAACTTTAAAACTCAGAAAGAGCTCGATCAAGTGAGGATAGGTAGATCAAAGGTTGCTACAGCTTGTTCTTCACAATATTAAGAGGTTGCAGTGTTGAATTAGACGATAATTTCGGTTTATAAGCAATGAATCTTGGTTAAGTTGAGGAGCTCCCTCAACCTACGTCCTGTTTGCTTGGAAGTCAGGCCCCGTCCCTTCAGTATTTAGTTAATCGCTTTAACTGCAAGAAACGTTACATTGTAACACATTATAGATACACAATGACTGGCATTAAGCCCTCAATGAATACTATCTTAGCAACCTTTTTTCTACCCTACCCTTACTTTTTGTGCCACTACACCCCACTCCCTCTAGCATGTAAGCTCATTGAGCACGGTCCTCAACCCCTCTGTTCCTGTGCGTCCAACTCGTCTGGTTACAAATACGTGTCTGTTGGTCCACTCATTGGATTAGCGCTGCGGAATTTGATGGCGCTATAAATAATAATAATAATAATAATACAAGTCCTTCTTCTTTAACCCCTTAAGGACACAACTTCTGGAATAAAAGGGAATCATGACGGAATATTTCCGTCATGTGTCCTTAAGGGGTTAAATGCAAGTAAAGTTACAATGTAACACATTACAGTTTAAAGAAATTGAAGATTTTACTTTCTCACCACGAAGCTAAGTTATATAAAAGTCCGGACATTTTAAAGTCATCTCATATTGGGCATTTCCTTGTACAGTGCACGCACAGACAATGTGAGAAAATAATTCAATTTCAATGACAAGGAAATATTAATAGGTACTCTTTAAATATTGATAAGATAGATGTGAGTGCCATGCCAATTAATGGCATGCTTAACAAAGAAACACCATGCACACTTCAACAAAATCTTTAGAGTCTGCTACTCAAATTACACTTTACATCATTCTCTATATTATTTCTAAGATCTGTGCACATTTCTTTTCTCATTCCAATATGATATTACTTCTAATCTGATAAGAAATCAAATTATGTTATTTAATAAAAGGACTAATATATTACATATTCTTTCAAACATCACATTGAAACAGGAATATACAACTAAGGGCATTCTATTAATGTAATTCCCAATAATTCACACATTGGTGAATAACTCTGCAAGTCTCAAAGTCAGTTTTTAGAAGAACATTACATGTTTCCTTGTTAATTAGAATACTTGCTAACAGTCCTGAATCTGACAAGACAGTGTTTATTCATGTCATCTGCACGAGGGAGCCCCTTTTGTGGCCGTGGATATCATCAGCTGTCCCAGACTCATATTGGAAAATAGGAATTAGCTGTGGAGAATAGGTTTTCTATCCGGCACATTTCCTTTGTCACAGGAAGTAGGGTGTAACCGATCACCTGGCACCCCAACTGGGTACCTCTGTTGATGGATGCTCCTATTGCTTCCCGAGGGCTCCAAGCACTCCACTTGACACCATAAGCACAGCAGACCCCACAAACCGCCTCAGCTTGGTTGGGGTCTCACCGTTTCCTACCCACCCTGGACCTACGACAAGGCTCCAGGTTCCAGTGGGTGAAGCTCTCTTCCTTCAGAGAGCAAAGCAGGAACAAGCTCTTAAAAAAGCTTAGTGATTATAGCCAGGGGAGTATACAGCGTATAGCAATCCCCAGTGTAGATGCAGCCTTTTCCCCCACACATGAGACAAGGCTCTATGTTGAGGGTAAAACAGGAACTCAGCAGCCTGAGGGTTTATTGTCTCTTATATACAGATTTTTCAACTGGTCTGGCAGTGTCCCTGGGACAACGCCCTGCAGGAGAACAATAGGAAAGGAAAAAGGGGGAGGGGTAGAGGAACATTTTCCCATGGATTTAAAGGGGCAGAGAAAGTGATTTAAAATCCAATAAGCCCAAATAGACTTTTTAGCATGTCTTTTTGCAGGGCCCATAGTCTTTGGGCAAAAGGCTGGCCATTAGTCCTCTCCAAAACCCAGTGGCGAGGTTATTTTCGCCACATAGGGGAACACGCAAAGGAAAGATTTTTTGGGGGTTACTTATTTTTTTTGGTACAACATATTTTGATAGATAAAGCGTGTCCAATCTTTTCCATCTAGCTATAGTTGAGATGGACATTAGCTTCAGAATCTTTAGGTATGAGCATTGTCTAATGTTTATGATTTTATTGAAATCACTTTTCAATATTTTGTTTTTGAAGTCCAGTTAGTAGAAAACAGTTACACAATAGTAAGGACATAGAAATGCATAATCTGTACATTTTAAAACATAATAATCAAATTATTACTACATTATCTAGCAGCCAGGTGACTAGGCAATCCTTACTCATTCCTCTCCGAAGAAATGCATCAATGTCTCCAACGTTCCATTGGTGTGATGGTGTCCGCTTGGGGGCCACAGTTATGCTCAAGCACTTGTGGTATTAGCTGAAAAAGTTTGCTGTTCCTTCTCATCATGGAAGACTTGTGTTATTCCCTAGTCCTTTTTTATTATCTAGGAACACCCATATCTGCTCCCCAACACTTGCATTATTGCTCCCAACACCCACTACTGACACCAGTCCCTCTTCATATAAAGTAACCCTCATCCCACAGTATTGTGGATGGGGGTGGAAAGAGTAACAAGCAGCAGTGGTGGTCTCTGCTATTATTTTCTTTTAAAGTTTAATTGCCACATCCTGCCACTAAGGGTACATGCAGCCTTTGGGGGACATCTGCTCTGGATTCTGCCAATTTAAGTTATACTTCCATCCCACAGCCCAGGGGTGGGGAGTAGAGCTTTCATTGTTAATTCTCCACCAACCTTTAATAGATGAAGGACATTGGAGAGGGGGACCAAACACTGGGTCCACTGCTGATTGATCCCTTCTCAATTTAAAATGTAAAAGCTCAATTCCACTGCTATGGATGACATGTAGTTTCTTGCTTTTAATGTTAATACAATAAATGTTAATATAATACAATTTATACAACCATAAAGCCGTTCTGTCACCCTAAATTTACCTTTCTTCAATTTGCTCCTCTTAACTCCTAATCCATTCTTCCTTTTTTTCTTTTCTGTCTTTTTCTCCTAAAATACTACTACTACTATACATTATGTATTTTTTTGCCAATTGGCAAAAGGTAGCTATCGCTGTCAAGTGTTGTCTTCTTCCCCAGCCATCAACAGAGATGGATGGGGGAATAAGACATTACGAGGACAATATCTATGGAGGCTCCCGTGGTCTCCTCCACAAACATTAGTGCTGTACTCTTGTGCATTTGTGAGAGCACAGAACTGATGTGGGCTCCTGGTGGATGAATCACCAGGAGCTAAAGAAAGAAAATGGCGACACCTCTGGGGTCAGCATTGGGTAAGTATTATCTACGCCCCCACTTCTGGGCCACCACACACCAACTGGTGATATCACTTGTCATCAGGTTCTTTACAAAAGGTGACAGAGCCACTTAAATTGAGGCACTGACTGCATACTGTCTTCTTCTTAAAAGTCATGTGTTAATCAGAATGTAATGGAATGAAGCTACATCTGTTTTAAACAGAATATTTTTTGTTCCCTGAACTTAAAACATTAGCTATGTAATACTGCTACACCTGCGCACAACTATTATAACTTTTATTAAACTACAGTACTTTGAGGTTGTATTCACTAAACTGGACATTATGGAGAATTGATCCAATAAGAGTTACATCTTAGGCTGAAACAGTCAACTTTTGAAAAAAGAATACAAATGTCTGCAACATGTATAAATATTTTGTCAGTTTCACAAAATACCCACTGCACCAAATAAGCCGCAGACCATTTCTTAGTACATAGTTAGACATAGTATGTTCTTTTTTTTCATATTCTCTTTAATATATCTTCTTATATTTTATTCAAGAGATCTTTATTTGACAGTTTTTAACACAGTGGGTTCTGAGAGCTGTAATGTTACAAACAAACAGTATAAAATTAAAACAGAATTGACGGCTGACAATGAATAATTAAAATGTAATCGTCAATCAGAAAAGTTTCCTCTCACACGGTTACTTGTAATTAAAGTGCAGTATCTGATTTATGCATGACACGTGAAATATTTAAATGAAATTGCTTAGTATTAGTTATGCTAATGAGTATTAATCAAAGTTGATGTGATATTTCTAATTGATTCATTATACCTGTTTAAATTAAACATAGTACATTACTTCATAATCCTCTAGTTATTTTATAAACTCATGCTCAGAGTGGCCTGCATACAAAGGGTCATGAATGAGTCCTTTCAGCTGACGAAATGCTGATGCTGATGACAGTTGATGATATGAGGTTCTACTGTTGTTGTAGACAAGTTCATATATAATTCTCTCATTTTTTATAGTCATCTACTTCTAGAATAGGTTTCCATGGCCTGGCTGGAATCAGGGAGAATTTCCCGTTTCTGCTTTAAAAGAACACTAAACCGAACCGTTAGAAAAACACAACTGTATGTCCACTGCCTCCCTATGGGTTTGAAACAGTTTGAACATCCTTTTAACACTTATCTATTTCCAGTGGCTTCACGCCGATGGGTGAACCTAATGTGCATGCAAGGTAAGAGTAAGAGCTTTCCCAAAAAAAGCATTGAATCAATACTTTTCGATGCGGAGTCTATAGTGTTGGATATCCTCATGCAAAGCACGAGGACATCCAACGTTGTTTCACGGAGTTAAACTCCATTACGGAACTTGGGAGTATCTCTAGTGGCTGTCTGGTGGACAGCCACTAGACGTTGTCTTAACCCTGTACTGTAAACATGTTAAGGGAATAGGGGCACTGCACTCTGACCACTTCAATTAGATAAAGTGGTCTGGGTGCCTATACCCTCTTGGATCCCCCCAATACAGTATAACAGCACATTTTAGAGTGGCCTTTTATTGTGGCCTGCCTAATGCACACCTGTGCAATAATCATGCTGTCTAATGAGCATCTTGATATGCCACACCTGTGAGGTGGATGGTTTATCTTGGCAAAGGAGAAGTGCTCAATAACACACATTTAGACAGATTTGTGAACAATATTTGAGAGAAATAGGCCTTTGTGTACATTGAAAAAGTCTTAGATCCTCGAGTTCAACTCATGAAAAAGGTGGACAAAAACAAAAGTGTTGCGTTTATAATTTTGTTCAGTGTACTTACATATTAAAACACACATATAAAACAGTACTTACAAGTAGAACCCTTCAAGGCACATTTATCTGGCTTAGATAAGTGTATTTTTCTGTGTGTCTATGGGGTGGCATTTACAGAGTGGCTCCAGAAAATAATTATAAATATTTCTTTCTCAGCCCATATGTGAGTTGTCGGGTAGCTGGAGATCAATATACATTGAGTTCTCATTGCTCATTTTATATTCTATCTTTACATTCATAAATTCACATTGTATTTACAGTTATAAACTATGCTCCAAACAATGAACTAATAATCTCTTGCACAATCAAAATAGGAAAAAAATACATGAGTGGAATCCAAGTAAAGTATCACAGCTGACATTCAAAAAGGCAGACAACTACTTTGTATCATTTTAAACATGTTACACATACACACATACTAAATGCATGGAAGTATAGCTCGTAACTGATTAGCAGAGAACTGGGATAAACTATTATTGGTGCAATAATTTAATCAAATGCTGTAATTAATCATTTACACTGAACTCCAACTGGAGTTTGTCAAAATGCATGTCGATGAGCCATGGTCCTTATGGAAGAATGTCCCATGGACAGATGAAACAAAAGTAGACATTTTGGCAAATCACCCATCCATGTTTACTGAAGGGAAAAAGCAGAATCGCACAGTTGGCACAAGGCACTTGTCAAACCACAGAGAACTGAAGCAGTTTGCTCAAGAGAGGGTTAAAATGGCAGTTGAAAAGTGAAGAAAATTGTATTCAGACCTACAGAAAGTTCTTGATTGCATTCATTGTCTCCAACGAGCTTAAAGGAACACTGCACTTGGTTAATAAACATTTTTTTTTAAAAATAAACAATTTACATATCTCTGTTCCATGTCTGTAAAATATTTGGCCACGGTTATACAGAGAGATGGTAAAAGAGGCTGTAATGGGAGGCATGTGTTAAAACTCCCTTCTCCCTATCCAGAAGAAAAGTAGGACGCAGATGTTAAGAAATTCAGGGGAACAACCCATAGATGTTGGAACAAAACTGATGAATTTCCAGATCTGGGTAGAAGAAGAACTCTTTTCCACTCAGATATTATTGGGATGTTTGGGAAGAGAATATAAAACACATCCTTTACAAATACAATGTGTCTGGTAGACATCTGACAAGAAGTACTTTGAGTGAACTTAGAAGAACACACAGATTCAGTAAGAACACACAGATACCATAAAATGTTAATACATGGTATTTCTCTTTTTTCTTCTTTCATTTTAGACTTTAAAAACCTGCTATGGAAAGGTACAAAATAATCCAACACTCTTAAAGTATGTCTTTTATAGGCTTTTTTTTGTAAATTCTGGAAACCTCTTAAAAAAGAAAAATCTAAATATTTATCTCACAGAAGTTTGGTTTTGGAACAAGCAGTGCTGATGTACAAAATGCCATATAAAACATATTTAAAGGTCATCTAAGAAGTATCTAAGTTAACCCATTTATCAGAGTACAACATGACGCATACCACTGTATGCAGGAAAAGGTTATCTGTGCTTTTTATTTATTATATAATACTGAGCACATTTACATGTTGGATCCATAAATAAGAATTCTACTGATTCTCTTCCCCACTCATTCCTCATATATTTAGTGCAAAGAAAACCATTCTTGTTTTAAATGAAATCTTAAATTGTGTCAGTTACTCAGTTATTCCGGTTAATGTTAAATCGTGAAATAAAGAAAGAAAACTCTGTGCTCACCCCAAGTCTCACTGGTATAAAATTATAACAATGAATAGTTGTAACATTGAGAACACTTTGTACATTTTCTAGCTTTGAATATGTGGCTATACATCCAATAGCCATAAAACAGACCGGTTATGTTACCTACATTTTAAACAGACACTCAAGGCACCATAAAAGGTTTTTACCTACATAATTACCCGTAATTTTGCATTTCTTTTATATTTAGCAAAATACAGTTAGCAGTATTGTTCATCTTAAAGGGACGCTGTAGGCACTTGAAGTGATTCATCTCATTGAAGTGGCTATAGTGTCTGGAGTACCCTGAAGCTGTCTTTCCATTCAACACCAAGCCATTTTTAATGTTTTAATGCTAAACAAAAGTACCCAGCAGCCCTTCTATTCTATGCTGCTTTGGCTAATGAGGAAGCATTTGCCTCAGCAACAATGGGAAACAATGTGTGGCTGAAAGTGTCAGCTGATCACATTCAGCCCATCACAGTGCCCATTACAGGTATCGATTGGTATGGCTACAAGGAAGTGTTTAATCTCTGACATACCTTCAGTGGGGATAGGCCAAGGGCAGTCAGGGACATTTATTTATCGTTAAATTGCTCAAAAATGGTTCATTGCTGGATGGGGGGATAGTGTCAGAGGATTCCAGGCATGATAACCAATTTAATGAGATGAAATGCTTATAGTGCCCACTGTGTTCCTTTAATCCTTTCTCCAAAACTACCCCACTCTAAAACACTGCTTTAAATGTTAACTAATCCTATATCCCCTTAAACACGTTAGTCTTATTAAATAGTACTAATCAAAGGTAGGACGATTTCAGAACTGTTTTGCAGCCGACTCGACTGATGATAAATGGGAAGTGAGAGACAACAAAAAGTGTAAACATATATAAGCCCGCTACTGGCACCAGGGGTGCGTAAAGTAAATTCCTCTATTGTGATTCAGATGAAATTACTCAGTTTTCAGTTCTCTCAGTGCCCGAAACAGATTTATGGGTGTTTTTTTATGTCTCTGTCTCTTTCTTTCTCTCATTTTCAATAGCATTGATCCACTGTTTAAGGTGCATGAAGGCATGTTTTAATGGTCATTACAGAGTTGTGATTTACCACTGCCACGTTCACACATGGTCCAATATGCACACTTGATGAAGATGGCAAGCATGAGAAAGCAACATCCTATTTATGTCCTTAATATAACCTACACATGGGGTGTGTAAGGGCAGTAAATGTAAACTCAAAATCACCAGAGACTTCCAAGGAAAGCCATAACATACTATCACGTGAAAGAATCTGTCCAAAGACAATATACTCTACAAGTTAAAAAGCTATTGTTACCATTGTGATGTTCAAATTTCCCAAACATTTCACCAAAATCCTGAATATATACTCTGTTATCTAACACATCTCCTAGCACTCTGAACATCATCCAGACAGGAACAACCGAATATGAGCTACACGATATCTACACGAACAAAAGCTCATATTGTGTATTGGATCCTATGATAGAGGGACTAAATATGAGAATGACTATTAGTCTAGAAGATATCGTGATAAAGACACCCACAATGCTGTGGATTTTGCACACCACAGAAACATAAGACTTGCAAACTAATTTCAAAAAAATTTATTCACAAATAAGGACAGCTGGTTGATCCCCAGTACATTATTGTGCCACATTATGCTGATTGATTGCAAAAAAAATTTATTCCATTTTACATTAAGTGCCTTATAAAGATGGGCTACATGATAATAACCCCGGTGTTTGCAAACTAATCATGTACGACAGATGCTAAAGGGAGTCATACTCCCACTGCAAGTCTAATCAGTTCCTGATCATTCTTAAATTTATGGATCCCATTCTAATGTAGATTAAAAAAACGCTATATGGAAAAATTCTCTTGTGCTCTACTAAACACTAATATATTGTAGTATTACAGTCATCTGTTCTAGGCTGGATAAGTAAGACAAGAGATTGAATTAAAGAGACTCTATAAGCACTGTAATCACTACAGCCCATTGTAGGGGTTATGGTGCCAAGAGTCTGTAAGTATTTTTAGGGAGTTCACTTTCACTTTATTTTAATGGCAAAATAAACTTCTCTAAAATAACTTGTTCCATCTGGTGGGTGGAGGGATTTGTTTAACACAGTTGATTTTTACTTTACTACATAACTGGGTGTAATTAGGCGATTAATGATGTAAAAAGAAATATAAATTAAAACTGAAGAATCAAATGAAGTAAAATCACTAATGTAATATTTGTTGAATAGAATATCAAAGTAAATTACCAATTAAAAGGTTTTGATAAACATTAAAGGAACACTAGCATTAGGAATACAAAACCATATTCCTTTTGCCATAGTGTCCCTCTGCCATAAATTTATTGACTACTCCCAAATCCTCTCTCCCCCCCCCCCAAGTTGACTCAGTTAAAAAGCCATTTATACACTTTATTCACTCCACCTCCTCTGACGCCTTGGCGATCTGGAAACCTAATGCTCATGTAAATTAATTGAATCAATGCTTTTCCTATAGCGATATTGAAGACGCTGGACGTCCTCTTGCAAATTGTGAGGATGTCCAGCGTCATTTCACGGAGTTAAACTCTGTGAAACTGCAGGAAACTCCTCTAGTGGCTTTCTGGTAGACAGCCACTAGAGGCAGTCTTAAGCCTGCAATGTAAACATTGCAGTTTCTCTAAAACCTCAATGCGTTTCATTGTTTGGTTAAAGGAATAAGGACTCTGCATCTAAGCCACATCAATAAGATGAAGTGGTCGGAGTGGCTATGTTCCATTAAGCTGCATAGCATGAAGGATAGATCTACTATAAATATAACCTATTTGCAGCTGAATCATACATTTCCTGTAATATTAAGCAGCTAATACATTCCATGCATTTATTTAACAGAGTTTTTCACTAAAGCCCATACAGAAAGGGGCAAAACCATCTGGCTGCATACAGGGCCATTCGGACTGCAACACCCAGAATTGTTGATAGAATTCATCAATGTTCGGCTTTTGTGAATCAGACCCCGAACAAGCGTGAATTTGGTCTGGGTTTCAGCAGGACCAAATACCGGACCCTAAATCTTCTGGTCTGTGGCAAGTAGTTAAAAACCCTAAGCAATGCCAAGGTTAATTATAAGGTGGCCTGCCAGCACTGGCTAGTCAGCTGCCGCATTAAAATGGTAAAAAAAAAAAAAATTAAAATGAATAAACAAAATGTTTCATTTTGTTACACCAATATACATAGAGAGAGACACAAACTCTTACTTTGTTCTTGAATTTACTTTATCTTGGGTTTTTCTGCTTTTAGATTGAGAAGTATTTTAATTAGGCAAAGATTAAAAATATTTGCATTATATCAGCCTCATACTTTGCTCACTCTGCAACCATATTTCTCTCCTTCTTTACTTTCATCTTAAATAAAATCATAATTATATATTTTTTCTTGAAAATCTGCTTTTAGCTGCTTTTGTGTTACAGAGCCATGTTACAGTGCAGCCACCTACTCTCCATGTGTTCCCTATTTAGGGTTAATTAGTTTGTAGCTGTTTTTTTTTTTTTTTTAATAAAACCCACTTCTGTCTAATTAGTGATTTTGCATTCGAGCTGAAAAATAGCTGAATGACTGACTTGAGAGTTTTGCTTTGATGTTGATAGGTGAGCTTACACTTTGATGCTCATGACATTAGCAGTAAAAACCCATTTTATTTCAAATGTACATCGGGTTTTGGATAGAGCGCCCATATCTTTCCATGAAACACAAAAAGACACAACATTGTGTAAAATAAAAGAGGAGAAAATATGCTAGTGTTTGCACTTCCCTTATTGCACAGTCTGTTTAATTTAGAATGTCTCATATCTTGCTGTTTATAGCCTTCTAGATCCTGTATTTATTCAAATTTAACTTACTGTGCAAAAGATAAGAACTTTTAAAGCAAGTTCACATTAGATTAAAAACGAAAGCATCTTTTCACGCAGTTACAGTCAGGGGAGGTGTGGCTAGGGCTGCATAAACAGAAACAAAAGTAATTTAACTCCTAAATAGCAGATAATGGAGCAGTGAGACTTCAGAGACATGATCTATTCACTAAAACTGCTTCATTAAGATAAAGTTGTTTTGGCGCCTATAAATGTCCTTTAAACCAATTACATATATAATTTATTCTTATGATACATTATATTTTCTTTGCTTAATATATTACATGTTAAATGGACATTATGTCAGGTTCACTTTAAGAAGCTCAGAGATTTTGCACAAAATAATATCTTTTATTGGAATGTGAGTAAATTATGCCAAAAGTCTTTAGCAATTGATAACACATTGTTCTGCTCATCTGTGACTTCCTTATTCGTTGTCACAATGCCACTAAGCTAAAGCCTACTTACACCTTATTCAAATAAATGATTCCTGCAGGAAATGTCCAATTCTAAAAGAACATTTTCATTTCCATTTTCCTGTTTAAAGTACTAAAGAACTTGGATTTTTTACAACTGTAAGTAAACAGATCATGGAATTGAAAGTCAAAACCAAACTTAAAAAAAAATAAAACAGCAAAGATTAATTCACTTTTAGTGACAATTATTGGACTGGAGGAGAAGCAACTGTGAAATAATAGAGATTGTTAAAAAAAAAAAAAAAAAAAAAGATAGACAGACGGACAGATAGATGGACGGACAGACACTTGCTAAAGTTCATAAACGTAAACTGATTTAGAAGGCTATTTTTTGATCCGCCTGGTCCTGAACTGAGACTGAATGGGACACGAATAAATTCTGATTGGATACGTACCTCGCATAGCGAGACAGGTGGGTGGGCCTGAGAGAGGGTCTCACCAGTGAAGCAACTTGCTTGGCCAGGAAAAGGACTAAAGGGGCCTGTCTGGGTGGCCCCCCCAAACCTCATGATCACACAGAGAGCACTGCTGAAGCTCTCCTTGCAGAACGCTAGTGCTTGCTGCACATCACATGTGGATTTCAAAACGTGCTCACTCTGTGCTTCCCAAGAACAGTTCCCTGGTGTCTCTGGATATGTGCTACCAGGGAACTAAATCAAGTCAGTGGGACAGGATCCTGAAATTGGGATTGTTGGGAGGCCTGCTGGACATGAATGATGTCAAAAAAATCTGCAATACTAGATATGGCAAGATAAATATATAAGGTTTAATTGGACAGAAACATGATATAACTTGTATTCATTCCTCACTTTCCTGCAATTACACACTTGAAAGACAGCGGGAGTTAAGAATTTACCAAAATTACATGACATTTTTAGCAGTTGGTAAATGCATTTTCTTTTTCGTAAGTAACCCCTACAGCTAGTGCAGGTGTATAATACACTGATTAGCTATCATAATGTAACTGAATGCGTAGTCTGTGTGTGTCGCTGATCCATTTAACACAGTTTGAGGCAGTTCAACCATTGTCATTTTAGCACAATTTAAAATGAGTGAAACAACGTGTCTTAACTGCAAGCCTAAATATATAACATAATGCAAATGATAATTATACTATAAACTGCTGTAAAGATACTGATACTAAAGGTGCTATATTGAAAAGGTATAGGCAGCACCCCAGTAAGGGACAGTTTTTATATATAAGTGTGCTAATTACAAGTCATGCCATGCCATGCTAGGCAGGAAACATAATAAGGGTTACATTGTGGATGTGGAATATAAGATAAGGGGCTCCAGAGAGTGAATAGAATATTAGCATATGGGATATGCAGCAGATTCAGTTATAGGGCAAATAAGGATAGGGCAGTGAACTATTCTAAAATTATTAGTGGGATAAGAAATAAGGTTGGCTGGTTAGAGACTAGTGGGGGGAACTTAAAGGGGTACTTTAGTGTCAGGAACACAAATGTGTATTGCTGACACAATACTTCTAAAGTCACCGTTTAGGTGGTTTGCCTCCTCTTAGCTTGGGTTAGAATGGTGATTTGCTCCATGCATCTGGCTCACCCTGATCCGCCTCCTTGGCTGACATCAGAATTGATGATCTCAGCCAATCACCATGCTTTCCCATAGTAAAGCATTGAATTGGCTGAGATTGTCAATGTTAATGATCTCAGGCAAGGAGGCAGGGTGGGGGCGGAACCCTGGCCAATCCACATCTCCTCATAGAGGAGTGGCCACTAGAGGTGTTCCTAGGCTGTAATGTAAACATTAAATTAAAAAGCCTGTAGTTGTCCTGGTGACTATAGTGTCCCTTTAAGGCTTGGGAGGCAATTAGACTGTGGTAGTGGTTGGTGGAGACAACCAAAACTAGCAATGTATAATAGCTGTGGCTTTACTGCCTAAATGGGGTATTGTCCGAATAACGCAATGCTTGCAGAGATAAGAACAATCTTAGGTAAATTAGCATTCACACAAAGCAATGCTTGCAATACTCCCTCATCTTGAGAAGTGGCCTTTATGGGTTGTGAGAGTCTCTGTGCCATAGAGGCTAAGAGCCTCTTGTGGGAAATACAATGGCATCTATAACTTTGCATGCGTTTTGGCTAGCATAATGTTAAAGCAGCATTGTCACCGTGTGGGGACTTTGCAGAATTCACAAAGACCCCCAATGGTGACAACGCCAACGGTAAAAGGTGAGATTAACTTACTTGAACTAATTCCCTGTTGCTGTCAGGCGGAGGAAACATACAGAGACTAAGTAATCCCTACTTTGTCACTTTATATCTCATGAATGGATTGGAATTTTAGGGAAATTCCAACAAAATCAAAATGAGTTTTTCATAAAGTTTCTGTCTTTCTAAAATGTTATTTTTTTCAGGGGGGCTGGGAGGTGAGGGTTGACAGCGCTCCTTTAATTATATTACCTCCCTCGAACAGATCTTGCCTGGTATATATTTAGAAATAACAGATTCACCATAAAACTGCAGGTTGGTTGGACTGTGGGACTAATTGCTGTTAGTAATATGTTTTGGGATCACTGCATCAAGCAGGACTCCTGTGAGTATAAAGAATGTGTATTTCATGTTTATTGTCACACTGATACACTGCACTCTCCATAACTCTAAATCTATTAAAGTGTCTGGATAAGCTTGTTAAACTGCATTTTCTACATTTGTTTGATGGTCTCCATTAAGACTCAGAGTGTGATTCACGGCTATAGAGTGATTTAACAAGGTTGCTCTCTCCTGGGAGGCATACATCTACACAGCACCCGCTAGGCGACTACCAGTGCACCTCAACAAGGGTTCTGTCATACCCTATGCTGTGTCTGCCTGAGAATGATAGTAGTTGGTATGTCCAGCATCAGCAATGTTGAAAGTCTCTAATTCCCATAACCCCATGTCTAACTATAAATTGTACATTCCAATATTCTAAACCTAATTCCAATGCCCCAGTCTGTAATTCTAACTCTAGCCAGCTAGCTATAAGTTCTTACTATGAATACCAGACACTTAACCCTATAACCATCTAAGTCTTTAACCCCAACTCCCAGAACCTTTAGTCGAAGCATGAGCCTAAGTCTAAGACTATCAAACCAAGGACACTTGAGATGTTATGGACTGCAACTGCTATCATTATCAGCCAGCCAGGACAATGTATGTTGCAAACCATAGCATGTGAGAAGAAAAACGACTTAACATCTAACCCTAAGATTTTAGGTTAGCACACACACTCAGTCCTTAACTTTAACTTCTATAATATTAAACATGGACCCATAACCCTAATGTTGTTGGAATAAATTATGCGGCAATGAACAGTACTAACATTTTTCTGTGTATAACTGAGGATGTCTCATATTCAAACTTATTTTAGAATATGCCATTTTGACGCATGTCATTCTGATGTTGCCATTAGAACAGAATATCTTAGGTTGCTAGGCACTGATTCAGGCATTGCAACATGTTGCACTGCTCTTTGGGAAATAAAGAGTTAAATTATATTATGTATGTTTCTGTTTAACAATTTTAAAACTGAGTAACCACAAAAAAAAACATGACTCATTGTATATGTTCCTAAAAAAAAAAAAAAAAACATGAGTTAAACAATGGCAATTTTCATTTCACATTTTTTTAATGGATTTTAGCAAAACTGCTTAGAATTGAACTGATTAAAAGTCCATTATGCTGGTGAATAAAATCACACAATTCAAAAGAAATACAGTGAATTCATTATTTTTTATCATCTGGCACATAGTATAGTGAGCATAACTTTCCGATTTGTAAAATGAATATATAATGATATATTTAAATGGGCACTGTAGGTGCTGTAATTGCTTCATCACATTGAAGTGGTTATAGTGAATATAGAAGATAATCCAGGCACTCCAATGAATTCCAAAATAGAGGCAAATTTTTATTGGAACAAGAAACCAAAAAGCAACGTTTCGACCCCTAAGGGCCTTTGTCAAGCTGATAAAGCACACACAGTACAAACAATATATAGGCGTATATAACCATTACAAAATGGAAAAAAACGGTGATTTAATTGTAATTCATTCATAACATAATCAACCAAATAGTAAAAACATGATAATCTCTCCAATCATGATCATGCACGGCATTGTGGGGTCAGGCTGCGTCTGTGTGGTTTCGCACCTGTGTGGCTTAATAGGACGCTATCATGTGACCTACGCAGTTAATCGTGTTGTATACGCGAGACGTGATCACATGGTTGAATCCATGTGATCAAACCCGGAAATGTGAGTACTTAGATTTGTTCTCTCTTTAAATTAATTGATAGAAATTAATTAATAGTAATTTGAAACAAGCAGTGTATAATTTAACAATTGCATATAATTATTATTGAACTCAGTTTCCATTGGCTGTGTTTTCCTGTGCCTTTTGGCATCCCCTATATGAGAGATCATGATTGGAGAGATTATCATGTTTTTACTATTTGATTATGTTATGAATGAATTACAAATAAATCACCGTTTTTTCCATTTTGTAATGGTTATATACACCTATATATTGTTTGTACTGTGTGTGCTTTATCAGCTTGACAAAGGCCCTTAGGGGTCGAAATGTTGCTTTTTGGTTTCTTGTTCCAATAAAAATTTGCCTCTATTTTGAAATTCATTGGAGTGCCCGGATTATCTTCTATATTCAATATTACAATTGGTCCTTTTTGGTACTAGGACTTATCCATGGAGCCCATGACTTAGGAATGAGTGCACTTCCACCATCTATACATACTATTGAAGTGGTTATAGTGTCTGGAATCCCCTGGCTCTGTCCTCCTATTCAGCTTTATATATTTTTTAATGCTTAGTGGGAGTCTCCAACAGCACATCCCCTCTTTGTTGCTTGGGATACCAAGGAAGTACTAACCTGAGCAGTAATAAGCAGATGTGTTTGGCTGAGATTGTCACCTGACCGCTTTCAGCCTATCGCCATGCCCATTGCTTGTATGAATTGGTATGGTTATTAGGAAGAGTGTAATTTCTGCGTAGACCACACCTCGAGAAGGTGGTCAGGCTGTGGAAGGCCAGGGACGCTTATCTCGTTTTAAACTGTTCACATAAGGATTAACACTGAAAGATGGGACAGTGCCAGGTGACTCCAGGCCTTATAACCAATTCAATTATGTAAAATGGTTATTGCGTCTACAATGTCCCTTAAATACGGAGCATTACTGAGCAACATGCAGAGGATTTTTCTGAAACGTGTCTCTGTGCTCCTCCTTTGTTTTTAACAAACTATGATGATTACAGTGTGTTAATGTACATGTTGGTGTCCTTAATCCCTAGCAGTAGGAAAATCACTCTATACAGGACTGAAAAACATGCATAAAAAATATTCTCAAAATAAGACTTTAAGGTCTACATTTGTTTTACTTTGCACTTATTAAATCAAACATGAGGGCATAGGACATTTGCTTTGACAGAGAAGTATGTTCAAACTAGTAATTGAAGAAGCGCGCTTTTGATTAAATCTGACAGAGCTAAAACCGAGACAGATTCTGTATTACACACCAGTAGTCGCTGGATACAAGTCAATAAAACAGAAACAAGAAGCGTATTCCGATATCCTGCTACAGTCTAAGTCGAGAAAATCCTTTGCACAATAACATTTCCATTTATATTTCCAAGTAATATGTGACGAGAATATTATTTCCCCCAGAACAGCAAAATCTTATGCAGCGTGAATATTTAATCGCCAAAGTGACACTCGTTCTGCATATCTTCACAGAGATATCATTTTGTTGTTCATTAGAAATTCCTTATTTTCTGGTGACACAGTTCAAATAAAAATGATAAGATTTATAAATGGGGTTAATTCTCTTAACAGCAAATCAGACGGAACTGAAAATGTTGCTTCAAAAAGCAGGAAAGAATTGCTGATTTAGAAAAAAAGTATATCCAGTTTTGCTATAGTCATAGCTTGGCTACTGTAGCCTTATTGTTGCTATTCAGTTTTTACTATATTAGCTGGATGGAATTGTAAAACCCGAAACCCGGCCAGACCACCTCGTCAGTAAGTAACATTAGGCAAGACAACTAATGACATATCTGCCTATCTCAAATCCTCACAAATTGTAAGCTTGCCTGAGCAGCTCTCTCTTTATATCCACTTTCTATAATTGCAAAGCGAAATATATTGGCACTATACAGGGCTCGAGTCCTTCAGGGCCGGCCTTTGGGGTGTGCGAGCTGTGCGGCCGGACAGGACACCCTGTCAGCAGGGGCGAAACACAGCTCACACTTTCGGATTCACGGGCAGTGCTGCTTTGATGTGGAGGAGGCTGGAGCGTGGAGGAGAAGCATGACAACACCGCGTATTGATGTGACGTTGATGGGCTCCGCCCACGCCTAGGGCACGCAACACCGCGTATTGATGTGACATTAATGGGCTCCGCCCATGCCTCGGGTTTTGCCCAGTCGCGGAAGAATCCACTGTGAGAGCCTCTGCAAGTACGGGCGTCGCCAGAGGCGAGCTTTGAGGTCAGAGTGTGACACTGACTGTCAGCTGGGTCCAGGGAGCAGCAGCAGGCACCTGGATGCTGGATCCCCGATTTATGGAAAGTGGAGCATCTAATTTTTTATTTTTTTTGTTAAATATATATATATTTAAATTAAATAAATTGGGTCTTGTAGAAGGGGGAGCAGGGGATCTTGTAGAAGGGGGGAGGGGATCTTGTAGAAGGGAGAGCAGGGGATCTTGTAGAGGGGGAGCAGGAGATCTTGTAGAAGGGAGGGCAGGGGATCTTGTAGAGGGGGAGCAGGAGATCTTGTAGAAGGGAGGGCAGGGGATCTTGTAATAATAATAATAATTCGCTGTTAAGTAAATTAAACCCATTTTCTTCCTTTCAGCTTAAATGCACAGGTGTTCATTGATGCATATGTTCATCATTTGATTTTATGTCTTCATTATCAATGTTCAAAGTAAGGAAAAATAATTTCGAAAAATGTATAGATAACGCCAGGAAGTAATCACAAAATATAGATTTTTTTTTTCTACACTATATATTCTGTTTATTATACTATTGGGGATATATGTTATCTCTGGTTTAATATCCCGTGGTAGAGATAAGATCACTGAGTGGCTCATTTTCACATGAGATGGCAGCTTATACACATTTAGTTATTTTTGTTACATCAACTTAATTACTCTATTGGCATTTTTTATTCTCTCCTACATAGACTCATTAAGGAGGCCAAGACTATTCATCTTAAAACATACTATGGTGTGGACTGTTCCATCATAAGCATTCTAAGAGCTCTTATTTACAATCTGTTATATGAGTTGAATATACCATATTTACTCGAATTTAATGCACACCTTTTTTGGAAAATAAAGTTTCCAAAATTTGAATACGCATTAGTTAGATTTGATGGCATTCTGGACAAAATTCTAATTTTTCCGTCAAATTCACAAAGACAAATTAAAACTGATTAACTCAAGCAGACGGATTCAAACAGACGCAGTCAGACAAATTCAGACAAATTCAACAGATTAATTCAAACAGATGTATTCAGATTAAATCAAAGAATTCAAACAGACGTATTCAGATTAAATCAAACTAATTCAAACAGATGAATTCAAATTGGTGAATTCAAACTGGTGAATTCACATTGGCAAATTTTGTTCCTGATATAGAGGATAAGAAAAAATCTAGACTTAACATGTAACACTAAACTTTAAATACCATCAATGTTACTCTGGTATATGGCAATTAGACATGTGCAATTTGTTTCGGTCCAAATTAAACTTTGGACGAATTTTGGGTAATTCGGACATTCGTGTGCCTCCGAATGTCCGAATAGATGAACTGCCGAAGTCCCGAAGTGCCGAAATTACCGAATTTCCTGAAGTGTAGTAGTGCCGAATTGCTGACGTGCCAAAGTTCTGAGGTGTCAAAGTGCCGAAGTTCCTAAGCACAGTATTGCCTAAGTACTAATATACGTACCCAGTGGAAGAAGAAGAATGTTACATTGTATACAATTTTAAATAAAAAGTATACAAACATAGCCAGGATTCAGCTGTAAGCATTTGCAACACTTACAACAATCAAGTAACACACATTCATATAAAATGGAAGTTACTTGGCCAGTCAATGTAATGACAGGAATGAATAAGTAGATAACTCTCTAATTCCCACAGAATTAGGGAGCTATCTACTAAAAGGCTGAAAGACCTGAATTGGTCTTTCAGACAAATTTGCTAAGTAATGATTACTTAGTATTAGTAAATTATGCCCCTACTCGCTATATCGTGAGTAGGGGCATGTCTATTAAACAGTGAGCAGCATATGGCTGCTCACTGTTAAAAAAAAAAAAAAGTCCCCCCCCCCACCAGCCTCCATCCCTGAGCGGCAGTTGGGGGACCTAAAGTAAAAAAAGGGGGAGGACCTATTGTCCTCCCCCCTGACCCCCACCACTGAGCGGTGGGTGGGGGCCCTAAATACAAATTGGGGGGACCTAATGTACTCCCTCCTTGCCCCCACCCTTGAGCAGCGTGTGGGGGCCCTAAATACAAATTTAACCCCCCTCCCCCCCAGGTGACTAGGGGTCACCAAACCCCTAGTCACCCCCTCCCCCAAAAAATTAACCCCTACCTACGCCCCTCACCTTAAAAATAATGAGGGAAGGACCTAACTAAGTACCTGTAAAAATAAAAATAAATTTACCATTTAATGTTTTCTTTCTTCTAAAATCTTATTTTTTCAGCCCCAAAAAAGGCCAAATAAAAAGCCATAATAACCGACGCAATTAAAAAAAAAAAAAGCGCAAAAAAATAATCCATCTTCACCCGGCGAGGGCTCCGCGCAGACTAAGCAATTAGGCTCAGAGCTCTCTGATTGGTGGGTTTACGCCATCCAATCAGAGTGCTCTGACAGGTAAATGAAGAGACTGACAGGTAAGTCTCTACATTTACCTGTCACAGCACTTTGGTTGGTTTGAAATCCACCAATCAGAGTGCTCTGTGTCATTTTACACAGCGTGGGAAAGTTCTTTTCCCACGCTGTGTAATTTGACTCATAACACTCTGGTGGATTAAGTAACCAATCAGGGGTGAGGGCCGGTGGGGAGGACAATTTACTTTAGGGCCCCCACCTGCCACTCAGGGGTGGGGCCCTGGGGGGGGGGGGCTGCTCACTGTTTAATAGACATGCCCCTACTCACGATATAGCGAGTATGGGCAAACTTTACTAATACTAAGTAATTTTTACTTATTATTAGTAAATTTGGCTGAGAGACCAATTTAGGTCTTTCAGCCTTTTGGTAGATAACTCCCTAATATCGTGGGAATTAGGGAGTTATCTACGAAACGGCTGCAAGAGAAGTCCAGAAATGCCGGAGTTCCAAAGTGCCTAAGTTCCAAAGTGTCTAAGTGCCGAGTTGCCGAATTTCGGAATGCCGAACCGAGCCAAATATTTTCCCCATGCACATGCCTAATGGCAATAAACATTTTCATTGTAGCACATGTTGTACACAGTAGTATCTTCTTTTATAAATGTGCATTACATTCACCAGCAAAAACATTTTTAAACTTCCAGGTTTCAAAACTTGAAGTGCGCATTAGATTTGATGGAGCATTAGATCCGAGTAAATATGGTATTTGCCTTATACCGTGGTGAATTTCATAACTGACTTAATTATGGCAATATATTTTTCTTTTTCTATTTCTGTCTCAATGCATTACTAGTGGAAACCATCAATCAAGCACCATCTATTATTTCAATATTGTAATTTATATGTTAATTTTTAGTGCACCTTCATTCATACTATTTTCTACACCTACTGATATTTTTTATAACTTCTGTATTCCACACAAACGTAATAAATTAAATATTCGGTGATAAATATTTAAATCATAATAAATACAATACACATCCTTGTTTTCTATACTTTTAAATTAGCAGAAAACTCAATTGAGGAAGAAAATAAAATAAGATAAATAGTGTCGCAGAAAAAATAAAAATTAAAACTTAAATATAAAATATGTATGCCAATATAACACTCAAAGGAAAATTGTAATTTCCCAGAATTTAATATTATATTTACTTATTTCTATATGTAACACATATAGATCTGTAAGGTGTGGACAATAAAATGAAATGTAGAAATCCACATCTCTTTATTCTGCAACAGGGTACTTCCATCTTAGCTCCCTGTCAATCATTGTTTTAAACTCTTAGCTCCCTCTCAATCATTGTTAGAAACTCTTAGCTCCCTGTCAATCATTGTTAGAAACTCTTAGCTCCCTGTCAATCATTGTTAGAAACTCTTAGCTCCCTGTCAGTCATTCTTATGAACTCTTTTCTTTGCAGAAATGAAACAATGTTTAAATTTCTCCTCTTCATTTCAAATGTTTTTCTGAGCTTTACTTCGTCTGAACTGAATTGTGATGTAGTTTGCCCAATCTTTTATAGAAATTTTAAAAAAATTAAAAAGGGGGCATTTAATAGAATATAAAAAAGCAGATATAATCACAAATTATAAATGATATTCAAAGTCCTTTCAAATTGTGTAAATTCAAAAGAAATGACAGTTCCACTTTAAAATGTATGTCATGCCAGATGTTAATAGATGTAATAAAATAACTGAATAAAAATATAGTGCTCTGAGCAGTAGATAATATCATAAGGGAGGGAGGTTCATCTCAAATAGTCTTTGCAGATCAAGTCCTGCTTGATAGAATTGCCTTGTTGGGTCATCACCCTAATATTTGGTGTTCACATGGTCAACACTCAATCAAATGCTCACCAACATACATGTACACAGACAAAAAGGAAAGGGTGTTATAAGAATACAATGCAACATTACAAGACTATAAGACATATTCCTGCAACAGAATATTCAGGAGAGAGTAAATATGTGTTTTTGTTTTGTTTCAGCTTACTTGGACATTAATTTTTGCACTTGTTGGTTTCAGTAGTACTCCGAGCTCCCTAAACTAAACGCCTTTATTCATCATGTCTATTGAAGTCTCTCAGACTAATGTATATTCGCTTGATAGCCCATTATAAGAGATGCAATATATATATATATATATATATATCTGCACATTGTTTTTCCCCTTACAGTGAAAGAATGTGGGCTGTCAAGTGGTGCAGTATTATAGCAGTGACATTAGTTGTGCCTTGTTATAGTTATGCCTTGTTCGTGCCAAGTTTTGGTGTCCTCTCTGACCATGAGTTGCTATGAAAAAGCAACACAGACACCCCAGCTTTCTGATCTGTAGCAGGGGGTCCAGGGAAAAACCTAGCTGTCTCATCAACAGCCTCACTGCAGTGTTGTATAACAGAATTCCATTGAATTGAGTTTGGCTATTTCATTTATAGTGTGGGATCAAGCAGATCACGTGGTCGAAAAAATGTCTCCCTGCCAAATAGGTTGGCTTTTTTTTGGCATCCTGGTTTTTCCCTAGTTGCACAGAAAGGGTAATGGCTCAGCGTGGCTGTGTATACACACCAGGGTCATGACATTTATTTATTTATTTATTTTACAGCTTTCACTATTTATAGCTGCAAACAATGTAATTCTTGTTGTTTTGCTAGCATTGTGTAAAGTCTGAACTGATGCTAGGAAAATCGATCACCTGGAAAAGCGTAGTTCCATTCAGAAGCCATCTAGTAAGCCATGATAGTGACTGCCACAGATCTTTAAACTGACTTCTCAATGTCACTCTGTGTGGCTCTTTATACACCACTTAGTAAATCAATGCAATAGTCTGCATCAATATTACATTTTTAATATAGGGTTTCAAAATCGCAAAATTACACAAGTAGATTAGGTCCGAAAAAATATTTTCAAAAAAAAATCCAATTTCTTTTGCTAATAATACATTGCATCTGTGATTTAAACACACATACAAAAAAAAACTAACAAAAAGTAATCACCATTTTATCTGAGAAATTACAAAGGGGTCAATGCTCACTTAATTGGTACATATCCTAACCACATTTCCAATTCTTATTTTCTTCGTTAGAGGGCAGTCTAAGCACTATAACTACTACCTTTTAGGCTGCAGGACCCATCCCTAAGTTCTTGATCAAACCATTTTTTAGCAATCTGAACAAAACTACTTCCACATTAGCAATATACTGATTCTGCCCATAGTGCATTTACTGACTGAGTACATTGGTAAGTGGGTCCATAATCACAATAGCTTTTAACACAGGCACAACTAAATTGAGTGCATGTCACATCTTGCACGTTTTTCTATAAATGATCTATACTATGAGAGAACATGATGGGAAAGGTATGGCTGAAACAGCAGCACTAAATAAGAATTATAATAGATCCACTGGAACCTCAGTAATCAAAAATCTATAAGAGCTATTAAACTGTTCATATTGGCTATTCTGTTTCAGATAATTACCGGTACATTATGAAGTCATCTTTGGTGACTGTTATTATTAAATATTATTTATTAATGTGGTTATAAAGATATTATGCAGGCTGTTATTGACATTTCTATCTTCCATTAAATCGACGTTTCTCATTTTTCCAGACACAAAGATAATTGATTTTGCTTCAGCCATGGGAAACTTAGTGCTGGATTTAAAGTCTCATCATTTCCATGGAGTTTCCTGGAGCTCTCCACATACCATTGGCTGGCTGATTGTAGTAGGCATTTAAGTCTGACAACAATGGGTGCAGTAGCAAACTATTGACACCAGTCTCCCTATATTAAGATTTCAGATACCATATGGTTCTGTCTGCACAGGTAAATATTGAACCCATGCAGTATATACAGCAGAGGTTCTTAATTCCAGTTTTCAGAATCAAAATTGCTGTTTCAGCTGGTCCCCAATAGGTGAAAGAAATACATCATATTAATTAGGCCCCATTCTATTGCCCATATTAAAGGGACACTATAGTCGCCAAAACAACTTTAGCTTATAAAGTAATTTTGATTTATAGATCATGCCCCTGCAGTCTCACGGCTCAGTTCACTGCAATTTAGGAGTTAAAGCACTCTGTGACTGTTTATTCAGCCATAGCCACACCTCCCCTGACTGTAAAAGACACAGCCTGCATGAAAAGAGAATGCTTTCATTTTCAATCAGATGTAACTTACTTTAAAAGTTTTTATTTCCTGCTCTGTAAATTGAACTTTAATCACATACAGGAGGCTCCTGCAATGTTTAGTAAGTTATTAACAGAGTAGAAGATGAGAAATTCTAAACTAAACAGAATTTGCAATAAAGGAAGTCTAAACATTAGATGACTATTTACAGGAAGTGTTTAAGAAGCCTGTATAAGTCACATGAAAGGAGGTGTGGCAAGGGCTGCATAAAAAAAGTGATTTGACTCCAAAATAGCAGATAATTGAGCAGTGAGACATCAGGGGTATGATCTCTACAACAACATTGCGTCATTAAGCTAAACTTGTTTTAGTGACTATAGCGTTCCTTTAAATCCCTTGCTGTAGCATCACTGTGCTTATCCGTGCATTGAAGTTCTCCATTCAATAGACCAATGAAGATGTTTGCAGAATTTGTTCTGTTATATATAATAACAGTAGAGGAAATGTGTTCTTAGGTAATTTTAAAATTTAAAAACAGCTTGTCAAGCAATGCATGTGCATCATTTGGATCTCGAATGAAAATAAATATGCTTATGCTGTGTTCTACCATATAAAAATAGGTTCTTATTCAATTGTGTGTATTTATGATATTAAAGTGCTGATATTCTGATCTGGTCTGGAACATATCCTTTCAGAGAAAAAACTTTAATACAGCTAACAAGATTTGGACAGGTGTTTCGGATATAAATTGTATCTTTTCTGTCAGTAATTTATGAAATTTTTAATCTACCCTACCAACTGTTACTGTAATTAAAGTACTTGTTATTTTTTTAATCCCATAATTCACAGATGGCCAAAATCATCCATTAGAGCTATTTATCTTCTGCAATATATTTGTGGGGGGAAAAAGAACAATAATAAAAAACTTAAAAAAACCTTTGCATGATTTTATTTTTAATTGTCAAACAGAAATAGATGTTTTCTAGCATTTTACTTTGCAGTTTCACGGACCAGGGAATTGCAAGATTTGAGACCAAAACAATGAAACATGAAAAAAAGTTCTGCTACTTTGATCTAAAATATGGAATTCTTCAAATACTCATTTTAGTCAATAAAACCAAAATTGTGATTTTTGTAGTGATAATTGGAGCTCATTTCCATGTGAGCACTCTGCACAGTGCAGATGAGTTTAATTATGTGCTTATCTACTTGTTAAAGGTTACCATACCTGTCTAAGTAGCCCACATTTTCCGCCATACTGAAACATTCAACTAGTTACATGATTGGCAATGGCTAAAGTTAGCTATTAATTGTGATTTTTACGCTACTCTTTATTTTTATACTTCCAATTAATGCAAGACCATTATTGCACAGCTTGGTATCTAGAACAAATGTCAAATGTAGCATATTTTGAAGAAATATTTATTTTTATTTTTTATTTTGTTTAAATTTGCTTCTCTGCCATTTTTTTTGAAAGTATGAAGACAGAACGGGGCATGGCAATGATGTAATTTACTTCAGCATCTGCTGGAGGGGGCAGGCTATTAGTCTGGCCATCCCCTTGATGGCGGAACCGCCCCTTAATGGGTGGGCAGGCCGCCCTTTGTGCTGGACTGACCCACCCCCTTTGATGAGAAGGACCGCCCTTTAATGCACAGAACAGTACCCTCCATGCCTACAGTCTTCCCTGCCTACTTCGCTCCTAGAAGATGAGCTAACCCTATGTGTAGGGTCTCTAAACAACCCAGTTTGTGTCACTGGTTATGAACAGTGACTTTTAAAGAAACATATCATCCTGGGTTAACAACCAGCCCCACAGACCATCCAAAGAAGGCTATCCAGGCACACAGTGCTATTGAATGCTGGTATCTGAGCAAAATGCAATGTGATAGCATTCTACAACCAAAATGCAACATGATAGTATTCTACAACCAAAATGCAATGTGATGGCATTCTACAACCAAAATGCAACGTGATGGCATTCTACAACCAAAATGCAATGTGATGGCATTCTACAACCAAAAGCACATTCAAAAACACATTAATGCTGCATTTTGTGGAACCTATTTTGGGACTATATTGCGGTAATGAAGGGCAGTCCGATCTCAAATATCTTTCAGTTACTAAAGTGAGAATTGTCTGGAAAATGAAAGTAAATTTCATTTTTTTAGGCTGAACTGTGAAAATGATCCAAGTGAGTTATATGTTTAAAATTAAGTTTTTTTTTTTTATTTAAACTTTGAACTCACTATAAATTTTAGATAATTCTCATTTGAGTGAATAAAACCTGTTTCTGAAAACCAACAGTAGAATGTGGGAGAAACGCGATTCCCCTTTAAGCAAAACATACAGTTTTCCTATTGTGTAACACACAAATCAGAGGCACCACACGTTTCCGTTGAAATGTTAATAACGTTGCCAATATTCATTTGAATGCTACTGATCATTTTGTCAATGCAAATAATGTGCCTTTTGAGTAAATACGGGGCAAAAACACCTGGTACATTTGCATGCTTGCTAATGTTATGTTTTGGATACTCTCGTACCTCGGCTAAACAGACCTCCTGAGTGACAGAACCACGTGCATAGATGTTGGTCTGCTTAAACAATTTAAACTGCATTCACAGGAAAAATACCAGAAAGTTCTTGATTTTTTTTTTTTTTTTATAGCTTAAAGCAATGCTTTTAGTTCATGCCTCCAAATGACACCCCCTTCGGACAGTTTGTGTAGATTAAAATAGTCAACATTTTAAACGCAGAACTAAATATTGAAATGAGCTACTCGACTCACCACAATGGAGCACAATTGTGCTCATTCATTAAACATTGAAATTAAGTGTATTGAACACCAAATTGTAAGATTTAGGCAGAAATAGCTTGATTTGTAAACATTCTCCAACTCTGTTATAGTCACACCTTCACTGTGTTCACTAAAATTGTTTTAATTTTCTTCTTCTTGTACAGAAGAACTTCACTATTTTTCCTCAAAAATTATAATTTTTCTTCTTTTACAGTAGAATTTCAGTAATATGGCTAATACAGTTGCAAGAAAAAGTATGTGAACCCTTTGGAATGATATGGATTTCTGCGCAAATTGGTCATAAAATGTGATCTGATCATCATCTAAGTCACAACAATAGACAATCACAGTCTGCTTCAACTAATAACACACAAAGAATGAAATGTTGCCATGTTTTTATTGAACACACCATGTAAACATTCACAGTGCAGGTGGAAAAAGTATGTGAACCCCTAGACTAATGACATCTCCAAGAGCTAATTGGAGTGAGATGTCAGCCAACTGGAGTCCAATCAATGAGATGAGATTGGAGGTGTTGGTTACAGCTGCCCTGCCCTATAAAAACACACACCAGTTCTGGGTTTGCTTTTCACAAGAAGCATTGCCTGATGTGAATGATGCCTCGCACAAAAGAGCTCTCAGAAGACCTACGATTAAGAATTGTTGACTTGCATAAAGCTGGAAAGGGTTATAAAAGTATCTCCAAAAGCCTTGCTGTTCATCAGTCCACAGTAAGACAAATTGTCTATAAATGGAGAAAGTTCAGCACTGCTGCTACTCTCCCTAGGAGTGGCCGTCCTGTAAAGATGACTGCAAGAGCACAGCGCAGACTGCTCAATGAGGTGAAGAAGAATCCTAAAGTGTCAGCTAAAGACTTACAAAAGTCACTGGCAAATGCTAACATCCCTGTTAGCGAATCTACAATACGGAAAACACTAAACAAGAATGGATTTCATGGGAGGATACTACAGAGGAAGCCACTGCTGTCCAAAAAAAAGATTGCTGCACGTTTACAGTTTGCACAAGAGCACCTGGATGTTCCACAGCAATACTGGCAAAATATTCTGTGGACAGATGAAACCAAAGTTGAGTTGTTTGGAAGAAACACACAACACTATGTGTGGCGAAAAAAAGGCACAGCACACCAACATCAAAACCTCATCCCAACTGTGAAGTATGGTGGTGGGGCATCATGGTTTGGGGCTGCTTTGCTGTGTCAGGGCCTGGACGGATTGCTATCATCAAAGGAAAAATTAATTCCCAAGTTTATCAAGACATTTTGCAGGAGAACTTAAGGCCATCTGTCTACCAGCTGAAGCTCAACAGAAGATGGGTGTTGCAACAGGACAATGACCCAAAGCATAGAAGTAAATCAACAACAGAATGGCTTAAACAGAAGAAAATACGCCTTCTGAAGTGGCCCAGTCAGAGTCCTGACCTCAACACGATTGAGATGCTGTGGCATGACCTCAAGAAAGCGATTCACACCAGACATCCCAAGAATATTGCTGAACTGAAACAGTTCTGTAAAGAGGAATGGTCAAGAATTACTCCTGACCGTTGTGCACGTCTGATCTGCAACTACAGGAAACGTTTGGTTGAAGTTATTGCTGCCAAAGGAGGTTCAACCAGTTATTAAATCCAAGGGTTCACATACTTTTTCCACCTGCACTGTGAATGTTTACATGGTGTGTTCAATAAAAACATGGCAACATTTCATTCTTTGTGTGTTATTAGTTTAAGCAGACTGTGATTGTCTATTGTTGTGACTTAGATGATGATCAGATCACATTTTATGACCAATTTGTGCAGAAATCCACATCATTCCAAAGGGATCACATACTTTTTCTTGCAACTGTACATGTATTTCAACAAACTTTGTGTAAAATATAGTCTTTTTTTTTATAACTTACAAAAGACATTAAATCTTTAAACCGATGCTTCAAACAAGTGAGACTTCTTGGTCTGTTTTGTATAGATTTTGAGTTTGTAGTGTTTAAGGGTTTTTTGAATTTTACAGCGTTTCTAAATCATGCAGACAAGTTCAGAATTAAGCAAAGCAGCGAAAGATAAATTCAAAGAAATCTGCCTATGATAGTTGTATTTTTAAAATATAGATTTTATTTAAAAGTTATACTTAAGATAAAATGAAGTTAATGTTGTACTAGGTGTAACCATTTTTACTGATGGTGTAAATCTTAAGCACATGGAATTGTAATTGATCTCTTTTAAAGCAGCCATCAGCCAGTGATGCTGACATCACAGGTATCCAGTCACTTATATGTGTAAGCCCTCCTATTTACATTAGCCATCAATCAATCAATCAATCAATCACTGCTGTCATCACAGGTATCCAGTCACTTATATGTGTAAACCCCCCTATGTACATCACCCATCAATCAATCAATCACTGCTGACTGACATCACAGGTATCGAGTCACTTATATGTGTAAGCCCTCCTATTTACATTAGCCATCAATCAATCAATCACTGCTGTCATCACAGGTATCCAGTCACTTATATGTGTAACCCATCCTATTTACATCAGCCATCAATCAGTGACTGACGACATCACAGGTATCCAGTCACTTATATGTGTAAACCCTCCTATTTACATCAGCCATCAATCAATCACTGCTGACATCACAGGTATCCAGTCACTTATATGTGTAACCCATCCTATTTACATCAGCCATCAATCAGTGACTGACGACATCACAGGTATCCAGTCACTTATATGTGTAAACCCTCCTATTTACATCAGCCATCAATCAATCACTGCTGACATCACAGGTATCCAGTCACTTATACGTGTAACCCATCCTATTTACATCAGCCATCAATCAGTGACTGACGACATCACAGGTATCCAGTCACTTATATGTATAACCCATCCTATTTACATCAGCCATTAATCGATGACTGCTGGCATCATAGGTATCGAGTCACTTATATGTGTAGGCCCTCCTATTTATATTAGCCATCCATCAATCAATCAATCACTGCTGTCATCACAGGTATCCAGTCACTTATATGTGTAAACCCTCCTATTTACATTAGCCATCAATCAATCACTGCTGACTGACATCACAGGTATCCAGTCACTTATATGTGTAAACCCTCCTATTTACATCAGCCATCAATCAATCACTGCTGACATCACAGGTATCAAGTCATTTATATGTGTAAGCCCTCCTATGTACATCAGCCATCAATCAGTGACTACTGACATCACTGGCATCTAGTCAAAAACATGGCTAAGCCATCCTATTTACAGTAGCCATAAATCGATGACTGCTGACATCACAGGTATCCAGTCACATACATGGGTAAATTCTCCTAATTACATCAGTCATCAATCAATGACTGCTGACATCACCAACATCTAGTCAAATACATGGGTAAGCCCTCCATTTTACATCAGCCATCAATCAATGACTGCTGTGCTGACATCACAGGTATCCAGTCAAATACACGGGTAAGTCCTCCTATTTACATCAGCCATCAATCAGTGACTACTGACATCACAGGTATCAAGTCAAATTCATGGGTAAGCCCTCCTATTTACATCAGTCATTAATCAATGTGTGCTTACATCACAGGCAACTAGTGTAAGCCCTCTGATTTACATCAGTCATTTATAGCTGATATTACTGGGATCTTCTCATGTGATATTTTTTCTGTGTACACTTATAAGTTTAAATTAACATACTGGCAGTAGTCATCACTTCGGCGGAAAATACTGCTAGCTATGATTTGGAGTAAGTGAATACTCAATAAAAATAAATATATAAATAAACAAATTATATATCTATGTGCACATACATTTTACCTGTTCATATTGTTGCTAAATAATGCTTTAAAAACACAGGCAACAGGTCTGCTTTAAAATGCTTAGAGAGGGTTCAGAGAAGGGCTACTAAACTGGTTCATGGATTGCGGGATAAAACTTACCAGGAAAGGTTAAAGGATCTTAACATGTATAGCTTGGAGGAAAGGCGAGACAGGGGGGATATGATAGAAACATTTAAATATATAAAGGGAATCAACACAGTAAAGGAGGAGACTATATTTAAAAGAAGAGAAACTACCACAACAAGAGGACATAGTCTTAAATTAGAGGGACAAAGGTTTAAAAATAATATCAGGAAGTATTACTTTACTGAGAGGGTAGTGGATGCATGGAATAGCCTTCCAGCTGAAGTGGTAGAGGTTAACACAGTAAAGGAGTTTAAGCATGCGTGGGATAGGCATAAGGCTATCCTAACTATAAGATAAGGCTAGGGACTAATGAAAGTATTTAGAAAATTGGGCAGACTAGATGGGCCGAATGGTTCTTATCTGCCGTCACATTCTATGTTTCTATGTTTCTATTTACATACCTCGCAATATGGTATTTGTCCCAGTTTCAAGTAGATATGAAATTGCGGTGGATGGGCCTATAGAGGAAATGCAAATGGTGTGGGTTGTTACACTAATAAAGCCTAAAATGGTGCTTTGCCTGAAAATGGGACCTGTTCAAAAATGGTTAAAAAATAAATTAACGTGCACCATCATGCTGGCTGCACATGTGTAAAGTGCTGATAAAATCATCTGCTCATAGGTTTAATGCCCCAAGCACACTCTGCACTGTGCAAGAGATGTCCAATGGAGTGCTTGCACTGTACTTGCTGAGTAGAATTCCCTGATGTCCCCAGAGGTGGAAATCCAGAGAACAAATATGTGTCCACAAGACAAAACCCTAAAACAGGGAGAGTTCTACAGAACACATGACAATTAGGAGGCATGTATTTAAAAAGTAGGTGGAAACGAAGGGTTGTGCTTGTTTGATAAAAAAAAAATCCTACCCAGAAGGCAATATGATAGCCTGGCGTGTGCGTACATATGGTTGCCCATGCACACATCACTTTTAAAGTATCCTCAAATGGGCTCAGTTACCTAAACACCTCACCTGTGCATCTAATGATTTCTGTGTTTTCGGGGGTGTCTTTCTACATTGCGTACAGGCCCAGGCCAGTGGGACAGAATTCGAAAGCCACCACAATTCAGCTGAACCTGAGACTGTTGAAAGACACAAATACCAACAGTGACACAGGTTTATTTTGGATCTTCTGGGCAAAAATGTAGAATTTTATTTATTGACCTAAACTAGGGGATAACTCTTGTGTTCCTCATGGTCATTAAGAGATTGTTAGGTAGTCTTTTTTACTCTTCTACACAAAACAATACATTATTTTCTAATGGCAAGATTTATTGAAGAACCCATAGAGTCATACAGAAAAATAGAAATAAAATCTCAAAAAAGACAACAGAAAGAGAAATAAAAAAAATAGAATCAATTGGTACATTCATAGGTAACTAATCACAATGTTATAGCAGCACTACTATTACTATTATGAGCAGTACAAAGTATGTACATACTTAGTTGTCCGTTAATGCTACATAAGAGGAAATACTTCTATATCCATAGTAAATTCTAGTAAATAACACATTTGTTAAAATAAAAAACACAGTAATCATACACATTATACATGCATTCTCTGATACATTCTATCACCATATAAGTTAAATTATACATTATTCTGCTGCCCATTTGTGTTACATAGAATGCTCATTTAAATCACACACTTTGTGTTACTTTAATCTAAAGGTAAATTGATGAATTCTGATAATTAATGGGCAGATTATTTGGGGTGAGACAATCTGGAGTTCACTTTTTTATATCCTTTATCTGATATGTTTTAAACATATTTTCTGTCTACAAGGCCCCACCTGAAATCCCCGTTTTCAAACAGAACACTGAATAAATAAAAAAGATCTCAGTCATATCTCAGAAAAGACCACTAAAGGAACTCAGACCACTTTGTCTCCAAACAATTTACTTGACCTATGTTTCAGTAATGTAATAAATAACGTAACCCTTTAATTGCCCAAGTTCGGAACCAAAACAAGACCTAGAATTTGTACAATATGCATGTTCACTATAATTTAGGGGTTTCTCTTTAACTGTCCCTTTACATAATATATATAGTTTCTTTTAAAGGATAGAAAAGGCTACCTTTATGTACACATAACAAAAAAATGATGTATGGATATAATGATAAAAGTTAAAATGAAAACAATTTTTTTTTCAGTTTTGCTTATAATAATTCTTAAACATCAAGTGCAACTCACAATAGATTCACATATCAGTCCTGATTGTTAACAGTCTAGGGTAGTAAAGGTTAACCATATAGCAACCCTACCCCTAGCCCTGTGCTTACACTAACTTTATACACCTACACTAACCTTACCCCTAATCCTAAAGCGACACTCCACTACACCCCAACTCCCAACAAAACACACTGTTTAGTAGATATACCATGATAAAAGCATGGATGCATTTAATTATGTGTTTCATTCTGGGTATAGTGTAAAACAGCTTCTTCCCCAGCCCAAACTTTCTGTGGCCATCTAATCACAATTCACAGTGCAACTTAATGAGACATCTTTGCATGGCAGGCGATCTGAGCTATTGTTGACAGTTGAGTTTAGTTCCACTAATCTAACCAAAACAGGAAGTAACAGGACCGGGTGTCTGACTGACAGCCAGGGGGGTGTAACAAGGTTAATTTATAAAAGTTCAAATTTCTATTTTTTGTAAAATGAATAAGAGATGACATAGTCTTCACACAAAACACTTCAGCAAGCTTACATGCTTTAGGTATGTGGAGTGTGCCTTTAACCCTAAATTATCTCTAACCTTATAACAGCTTTAACCATTACCTAACACTAAGCACAAACTAACCCTAACAGTAACCCTACCCCTAAATCAAAGGGATTCCCTCTGCTGACATCACTACTGGCATCAGCAGAGGGATTTCCCAACTTACACAGTAAAGATCACTCGGTGAGTCCTGTACTGGGAGATTTTAGTGTTAAACAAGTCTCTTTGTGCAGTGGAACAGGCAACTGCCCACCATTATAATGTTTTATACATATACAGAACTGGTCATTGGCAAGTGAAAATGTAGTCCTGGCAAGTGAAAATTCACCTCTGATAAATATGCCATACACCCTCCACTCTTACAGTGGCAGTAACTTTTAATATATTCCATGTACTACATACTAAGACATATGTGAATAGCTGTATATAAATTAGTAAACACATACCATTAAACTGAACAATGTATAAAGCTATTCTGACATCTGAATTCACACTGACAACCAATACAATTAATGAATAAAACATTTGAATGGGAAACAATTTTGAAATTAGATCTTATGCTCCATCTGGCTATTTCAGGCTAAGCAATTTGCATTTGTGTATGCAAATATATCAGATTACACATCCCTCCAATCACGGACAGAAATCACCACGAGCTATTACTGGTAAAAGAGAGAAAACCAATTGCGTGTTCGAAAATAAGCAAACGATTGCAAGGAAATGTATCTCCGGCAGGTCTGCAGCTCTTTAAAAAATTGTTCAACGATTGGTATTACTACAACAAAACTGGAGTTTTGGGGGACAGGAGCAGCACTACATGCAGCGTATACTTGTGTAGTGTATATATCTTTAGATCACAAGAGACTGAACTACAATCAGCATCTATTTAACCCCTTAAGGACCAAACTTATGGAATAAAAGGGAATCATGATATGTCACACATGTCATGTGTCCTTAAGGGGTTAAAAGAAGGTCATTCAATGATTTAATAAACCCCATTTGTTCACAGTAATATTGAACACTATATAAAAATAATAAAAAATGCAAGCCTTACCATGAAATGTGTTGAGGTGATTAGTTCTTGCACGGACTCTAGGTAGCTGGTGTAGCTAGTCCTTGAAAGTAGGAAATCAGACATGATAATGTGAGCTGGGATCCCCTGTGCAGGAATACTGTGTAGCACACTGCACAGCACAAACTGGAGATTAGATCTTGTGCATAAGAGTGACTGGAAAGAGAGGAGGAGGTGGCCTACTGTCAAGGATAATTTTGTGGTGGAAGGGCTTCTACATCTGTTATGACTTTTAGGTTTACAGAGTAAGAGGCCCAAATGAGGTGGAAAAAAATTATACATTCTAGAATCTTAGATTTATTGAATTACATACATGCATGTATACCAAAAATAATAATAGTCTAATGAGAAAGGGATGTAAAGTGTTAAAAAATATAAAGGCTAAGTCACAAAACAGAGATGTGACAAACAAATTTAAAATGTTACACCTTCTGATATTTTGACTGTAAATGTACCAATCCCTTGTCAATTTACCACAGTTTAGTGCATACATCCTATTATCTTTATAGGTATATGGTTTTAATACCTGCTGGAGTACTCTGATTAGCCATCCAGCAGTTCGCACAGAATGAATGTGGATTTTCATACACTTATACTACACCCCCAGATGTGTGACACCAAAGAACAAACCCGGCTTCGTGAGACAGGAGATTACGTTTGGGACAGTTGTAAATGGTTGAAATTCACTTTGCGTTTATTTACATTGACAAAGTTCTGGCAAAACAGGTGAATGATTTTTCAGTTCGGCTTGGCCTGAAATGTGAAATTGACTTTCAGTCTTTTTTGTATTGCCAACAAGTCACAGTTTAGTTAAACCACTGAGAGACTCATGATGTTTTACTCCATGTAGGTTATTACTTGGTTAAGAAACACAGAAACATAGGATGAGACGGCAGATAAGAACCATTTGGCCCATCTAGTCTGCCCAATTTTCTAAATACTTTTATTAGTCCCTGGTCTTCTCTTATAGTTAGGATAGCCTTATGCCTATCCCACGCATGCTTAAACTCCTTTACTGTGTTAACCTCTACCACCTCCGCTGGAAGGCTATTCCATGCATCCACTACCCTCTCAGTAAAGTAATACTTCCTGATATTATTTTTAAACCTTTGTCCCTCTAATTTAAGACTATGTCCTCTTGTTGTGGTAGTTTTTCTTCTTTAAAATATAGTCTCCTCCTTTACTGTGTTGATTCCCTTTATATATTTAAATGTTTCTATCATATCCCCCCTGTCTCGTCTTTCCTCCAAGCTATACATGTTAAGTTCTTTTAATCTTTCCTTGTAAGTTTTATCCTGCAATCCATGAACCAGTTTAGTAGCCCTTCTCTGAAAGCTCTCAATATCCTTCTGAAGATACGGTCTCCAGTACTGCGTACAATACTCCAAGTGAGGTCTTACCAGTGTTCTGTACAATGGCATGAGCACTTCCCTCTTTCTACTGCTAATAACTCTCCCTATACAACCAAGCATTCTGCTAGCATTTCCTGCTGCTCTATTACATTGTCTGCGTACCTTTAAGTTATCTGAAATAATTACTCCTAAATCCCTTTCCTCGGATGTTGAGGTTAGTAGGGTATCAAATATTCTATAGTCGGCATTATCTTGCACTTATCCACATTAAATGTCAGTTGCCACAGCTCTGACCATTTTTTCTAATTTACCTAAATCATTTGCTTATCCCTCCTGGAACATCAACCCTGTTGCAAATTTTAATATCATCAGCAAAAAGACATACCTTGCCATCAAGACCTTCTGCAATATCACTAATAAAAATATTAAAGAGAATGGGTCCAAGTACAGATCCCTGAGGCATCCCACTGGTAACCAGACCTTGCTTTGAATATACTACGTTGACTACAACCCTCTGTTGCCTGTCATTCAGCCACTGCCTTACCCATTGAACAATATTGGAATCCAAACTTAAAGATTGCAGTTTATTGATCATCCTTCTATGTGGAACCGTGTCAAAAACCTTGCTGAAATCTAGGTAAGCAAAGTCTACTGCACCACCCTGATCTATTATTTTAGTTACCCAATTAAAAAAATCAATAAGATTAGTTTGGCAAGATCTCCCTGAAGTAAACCCATGTTGTCTCTGATCTTGAAATCCATGTGACTTCAGATGTTCAACAATCCTATCCTTTAACATGGTTTCCATTACTTTCCTCACTACTGGAGTAAGGCTTACTGGCCTATAGTTGCCCGACTCCTCCCTACTACCTTTCTTGTGAATGGGCACAACATTTGCTAATTTCCAATCTTCTGGGACTACTCCTGTTAATAATGATTGGTTAAATAAATCCATAAATGGTTTTGCTAGTACACCACTTCTTTTAAAAAACTTTGGGTGTATCCCATCAGGCCCCATCAACTTATTTGTCTTTACTCTTGACAGTTGAAATAGAACCTCTTCCTCTGTAAAATCACATGTATCAATTGACCCATTTGTCCTTTTTCTTAACAGAAATCCCTCTCCTTCATTTTCATCTGTAAATACAGAACAAAAATACTAATTGAGGCAATCAGCTAGACCTTTATCCGATTCTACATACCTTCCTTCTTCTGTTTTTAATCTAACTAATCCTTGTTTTACTTTTCTTTTCTCATTTATGTATCTAAAAAATGTTTTGTCCCCCTTTTTTTACTGACTGATATTTTCTCTTCTGTGTGTGCTTTGGAGGCTCTTATAACTTGCTTTGCCTCTTTCTGCATAATCTTATAGATCTGTCTATCTTCCTCACTCTGTTTTTTTTTTATAATTACTAAATGAATCTTAGTTACTAAATGAAGACAAATCTTAGACAGTTGTAGAATCAATAAAATTCTCCAGAATATCTCCAAATACACTTTGTAGCAGCACTTAGAAGCAGCTGCCAAGCTATATATATATATTTTAATAATTTAAAATAAAAAATTAAGTGTTTCTATTGATTACTACCTATATGAAACCAACACTTTTTAAACCAGGCTCGGGAAAAAGGTAGGGGGTCTGCTTAGTTATCACAAGTGGTAATGTGGAACATGGAATAATTCTGATAAGATGTTAAAAGAACACTCCAGGTGCCACTGTAGTAACTGTAGTAGTTATGGTGCAATCAGTGCACTGGTGCACTCCAAGCATAAGTAGTCAAACTGTGTGTGAACACTTAGACAACTTACCTAAGGTCTGCAGAGTGCAAGCCACAGTCTCATTGTGAAGTTCTGAAGCACCAGTGAATGCTGAGTGCTCCCAGACAATCTGCAAATGATTTTGCTATTTATCCTGGGAGGGTAAGGTCCTCTGATATATCCAATAAGAAGTGCGATCATAGGACGTAACATTAAACAAAACAACAGAGGCCATGCTAGACAGTCACATATCTTCTGAGCTATACACAG